>VXBA01000678.1:318242-618030 GCA_013399895.1 Serilophus lunatus | reverse complement strand
TTTTTTTTTGTTTCCTTTGGGTGAAAGTGGTGATAAAAGGTCTTGAAGTTCTGTATGAAAGCCTTGAGGTCCACAAAGTGCAATCTCCTGTTATGGCAAACAGTCATTTAATAAAAATCTACTCACAGCCTGTTGGCAGACCTTTAAAAAGATAATTGGTCTTCTTGCACTCATTCTGTAAGAAGACTGGTTCAGTAACTCCCTGCTCTGCCCTTTAGAAACCTTGCTTTAGCACTCATTTTGCCAGTATCATCTTCTGAAAGTAAGAAGATCTAATAGTTCATTTGAATAATATCACTCATTTAAGTACCATAGCCACACAGGCTCTTCATGAATGTAGAATCCAGTCTCCTGACCAGTCCAGTATCCCCTCTCTGAATGTGTTCTGTGCACCCAATCCAGATCAAGCTAATTTTTTTTAAATAATGGTGACCCATTCCAGACGACATCTTATTGTTTCATATAAAATTCACTTAATATTTCCTAATCTCTGTTCAAATATCTTGTCTCTTAGTTGAGCAAAACATTTGACTTTTTCATGTCTTCATGTCAGTCATATCTCATAGCTTGCTCATTAACCTTACATGCAGGTCATTGTCCCTTCAATTGACAAACTGCCAAATTAAATGAGAAATTCTTGTTTTTCTTTTAATCACATTTTTATTAGTCCTGACTTAAAGATGATTCTTTGTTGTAGGATAATCTGTTCCCTGTCCTTTTACAATATTTTGTCACTGTACTGAAAAATGCCTCTCACTGTGTCATGAACAAATTTCATTAATGTACTCCTAGTCTTTGTGCCAAGGCCACTCTTCAGAGAATTCTATAATCCTGAGTCCCATAAACAGTTCTGGAGGATGTCTCCCTGTAATCTTTGAACCCCTAGAGATAAAACCTCATTCTCTCTCCCCCCGACTCTCCCTGACAATCCCTCTTGCTATTATCATACTCATTTGTATTCACATATTCAGGTGATTCCTATGCTATTTCATATCTTTTCCTCTTTAATTTATGAGCTGTATGAGAATACTTTACAGAAGTCATGATAGATTTTCTACATTTTCTTTCCCTAGGAAAAAAAAAGCTGATTGATGTTGAAAACAATGCCAGATGAATCTGTTATCTTTCATAAACCCAGACTGTATTTTGTCCCATTTTTCACTACCTTGTACAGTACTTTCCTTTGCAACACATTCTAAGGCCCAGTATATTACTGACGTTTACAAGTGCATCATTGTGTTCTTTTTGTATTGCTAAACACAGAAGTTTGGATCCTATACATTTTCTTGTGGTATATACAGCAGACACTCATTCATTTCTGATTTGTTAGCACTGCACAGTGAACCATTTTTTTAATGATTAATGTCTCCTCCCCTGCCTCCTCCCTCCCCCCCACCCCTTTTTTATTGTTTATGTCTTTTTGGCAATTAATACTTTGTGGCTGTTTTTACTGATCTCCAAGACAGATTTTTTTTTTCCTAAGCTTTTGTTGACTTCTAATATATTTTTTCAGGTACCTGCTCATTCAGTTACAGTCAGATCCCTCCTCTAAGAGTGTTCTTCTTTTCTTGGGATTCACATAAAAGAGGAGGTTTGCATCTCCTACTTACAAATGCTCCCAAACTTTCTCAACATTCAAGACTTCAGGCTATTCAGTCCATTCTACTTCTCCAAATGATTCTCTTTGTTTTATAAAATTTCCTCTCTTTTGCAACACTGTTTTTTATTATTTACAATAATTTAATTCATATTGATCTGATCTAACTGATGGTCATCGGATCCAAAATTACGTTACTGTTGTTCTTTAGCCAGTTGGAAGAGAGACACAATCCTTACTCAATAGCACTTTGCAGTAAATCCTCAAGCTTTTTCCTTCCCCAAGATAAATGAAAAACATTACAACAGAAAAACAAGGTATTTCTTCCATTAGAACAGCACATCTTTCAGTTCATGGGAACGGCAACTCTCTTTACTAAGTCTCTGATTTATAGTGATGAAGGGACTGATGCATTGAATACATAGCCTTTTCTCCACTATGAAAAAGACACATTTTAGCTGTTCCAGTGATGTCCACTTTATTCTGTAATGCTAGAGCCCTACCCCTTGAATAATCCTGAAAACTTCCAATGGGGAAAGTTTAGAGCATGATATCCTAAGATGTAAGAGGATCAGACCCTAAAAGAAAGGCAACGAAAGCTACTGAGGAAGGAGAATTTCTATTGTATTACAGAGGGGAGTCCTAGTAATTATGGTAAAAAATTCAGGTTATTAAAAAAAAAGGATATCAGGAAAAAATATACTGACACCAAAATACACTACAGTCCAGAGACACCTTCCAAGGGAATCCTGGAAGCAGAAAAGCCTTGAAGTTTCAAAAGTAGATTTGACAAAGCAATAGAATAGGTCCTGCATTTTTAAGCTGGCTAGCAGTGATTTTTTCCATCTGTAGCTTCTATGTGTCCGTGTTCCCTACCTTCTCTTTTCCTGACAAATGTTCTAATCCTCATTAAATAAGGAAGTATCAGCACACTTTACTGACTGTTCCTCAGTTTTCACTCATAATTTAACCCCAGATTTACAGTACTGCTGCACTGGTTTGCATCTGTTTCACTGAAATTAATTCCAGGTATTTTTCTCTTTGAGATACTATTCCTGTTTGTGGTTAAGAAAAGGAGGGGAGGGAAAAAATGCTACCTGCAGTTTAACATTTCTGTGAATGAAACAACTTACTTTTAATGCACAGTTTGAAACCTGTGGTTAGGACTCAAAGTGTGTTTTATTCATTCTGTTTAATATCACACACTGATGTTTTAGGCAACGATGGCAGGTGATTGATTTTTGCAAAACCAGTTCCCATATCTCTAATTTTTTTACAGTCTTTCTTTGTACATTGCCAGATTTAGATGCAATCCCCCCTCAAACATTAGGTTGGAGTCATTCTTCATTTTGCAGGGTTAACTAATGCATCATTAGATGGACCCATGCAGATCCACATGAAATGTTTGCTTTTAAAGCCAAGCTTTCTAACATCAGGTTTTGACATTTTATTCACTTGGACAGGCTGATTAATGGTGTCAGCATTGTTCATTTGCTTTGCAATGCATACTGAGCAGATGTTATACTGGCTTGTTGCCCCACACTGAGCACGAAGAGGTAAATCCTGTGAGACCTTGCTTTTATTAGCAGGTCAGTTATCAAAAGGTCAAATAGTGCCCCTTAATCTGTTTTATACATAAGGAAGATATTGATTGATTTTAGATATTTTGATTCTGTTCTTCTGGGAGGGGCTTTATACTAGAAGTAAGAGCCAAACCCCAATGTGTCAGACTAGGCAAAACCTCTGCTGACTCTGAGGGTATTTTTTTTGGTGAAGGTTTCCAGATTGAACCAACTGGGAGTTGCTCCCATTATAGCTTGCATTTTTTTTTCTCAGGAGTCATGCAGACAAGGGCTATAGAGAGAGGTAACATCTTTTCATCAAGCCAATGGGATGCAAAAAAAAGAATGTGTCAGGCACACAGGCATGAAGCATAAACCACAAACTTCAAGCTCAATACAGAGCGAGAAGAGAACTGTTCTTCGAAAAAATCTGGGAAAGAAGCCCTAGGAAAAAAGGGAATGTTGGCAAGAGAAGAGATGATAAGACATACATAAGCATTTTCCTTAAACATTGGCCAAACTTCAGAAATTAACCCACTGAAGTAGGTCTACAGCTGGTAGAAGAGAATCACATGCATTGATACAAATGTCAGAAACAAGGTCTTTGCCACAAATTTTAGTCAGGTTTCCCAAAGCATAGGAAGAATTCAGAATCAGAGCTTTTGGGTTCTTCTCACCTTATCTGCTGTCCTGGGGCAAATATTTTGAATATTCTACTCTCACAAATAGAAATAGAACTGTTATCTTCCCACCTTCTGAAAATCCAATGGAATTATTAATTTATTAATTTTATGTATATATATATATATATATATATAATTGTTAACAGATAATTTTTTTTAATTCCCATATAGGTTGTTTGTTGGGGTTTTCTGCCCCCAGATTCTTTCTCCATCCTAGCCAAAAAGAAGAAAGAAAATTGAAAACATACACATTAATCTCATACAGGTAAAACTTAATCTATTCCAGTGGATGCAAAATGTGAATATTCACAATGCTATCAAGTCTTACAGCCATCTCTAAGGCTTCAGGCCTCAATCCCAGCTGAATCTCCATTAATACCTGGTATTAAATCTTCAAAAGAGATTATGTAAAATAATTTTTGGCATTTGTAATATTTAAATACCAGAAGTACTATGTTATCATTTTTATGGCATAAAATGTTTGAATGCAAGCTACTTCAGCTAGAGTGACACAGTTGTATTGACACAATTCTGCTGGTCAGGAAACCCCCTGCCTTTATAAATGTTCTTGTCCCACAAGTTTGTTGTAGCTTGGTTATTTAGCTTAAGTTGAAGAGAGTGGATTCAGCTCTGGAGGTCCACAGCTCACTGTTTTTGAAGGATATAACTAATTTTTAATTTTTTATTCACATCTCTAAAAAGACAAACACAAAATTGTGAAGGTATAAATTTAACTAGACCATAGTTTGTATGAAGTATATTTTCCTGATAATTACATGTACATTGGTTATATTTCTTTCCCTAAGCATAGATACTCTAGCTACTTGCATGTCAAAAGTAAGTCTTTCTCTGTCTTAACAACCAATGCATTGCAAGTATGTTCGTTTAAACTATTGAGTTTATATATACTCCAAGACAGAAAGTAACAAGGCCTTTACTGACTGAAGACCTTTAATATCCTGTATGTCTTTCCCTGTGTAAGCTGAGTCTCAGTTGTGACATGAAGTGATTTCTAACCAAATTCATTGCCTTCTGGTTGCCTGCACCCTTCCCCTTGAATAAGAATTTGCAAGCAAAAAATCTATTGAGAGATTTAGAGAGAAAAAGCCCCCAGAACAGAATGGCACATGTCCTGTCTGCCACTTCAGGTTCCTGACTTCATTGCTGTCTCCATGCATTTATTTGCATGACAGAGGTGATCATCTGGCCTTTCACTACTGAAACATAAAACACATCTCAGAGAACACTCTGCGCCCTGGCATAAAAATGAAGGGGTTAGTGCTGCCTAGGGATACCGGAGGTGACAAAAGGAAAACATCAGCTGGTTCTCATTGTTTTAAGTTGCATGAGAGGCTACAGGACCTTTTCATGGTCTTGGTGAAAGAAGTGCTTCTTTTAGTTCACCTCCTTTCTCCCACTGCTGCAAAGTTGTTTAAGAGACTGGACCTCTTATCTCAGTATATAGCTTGCCACCAAAGTCAAGCCCATTCTCTTGGACTGAACTGGACTCTCTTACCCTGTGTAAGAGTGCTTACACTGAGATATAGCCAAGTACTTAATGGTCACCAAACCTAATGAAAAGACTCTCCTGACCTGCAACATCTTAATGATTCATTCTACTTAAAATATAGTTCTAGTTTCTCTGGAAGGATACTGTTTTCCTTCTCAACATAAAAGTAGCTGCAGGATTTATTCCTAACATCTAAAAATAAACTGAAAAGTACAAACTACACTCTTGCTCAACTTTTTTGACAAGGATTCCTTACCTTTTATTTTTGCTAGAGCAGTCGAGGTTGCTATGCATCCTCTGCCACTTATCAGAACTACTACACATACACACTCAGCCCAGGACTTCCCAGGAAAATGGCAGTGAGTTACAACCTCCTAATATTGAGTGCAGTAATTCTTTCCCTTTAAGTTTGCCCATAAGATACGATTAAGTGAACCTTTTCCTTCCCATCTGCTTCAACTTGCTGTCCAAATTCTTCATGAGTGTCTCCGAATCAATTTTCACTAACATTTGTATAACTCATATCTCATTCACTATTGACACTATTAGGTTGCAGTCTCATCCAGCAACTAGCACCTTTCTCATGAAGTCTTGCCTGAAGGACACTGGGGCATCTGTCAGCAGAGAAGCTGTGGAGTTGCACTTCAGGAGTGTGTGTAATATTTGCCTCATATGTCTGAAAATGTAAAGGCTGAATTAGGGCTGAAAATGTTATTTTAAGAAGATGTGGGGCCAGGGAGTAGGAGTCTTTCTTCTTTTGTTTTTTTATCAAAACTTCTGATTGACTTGGGCTATCTTTTAAAATTATTTCAACAATCAAAAGGGACAGAAACTTACCTTTTGTAGTGTCTTTATGTTGGGCCTCTCCCTCAGCCCCCCCCCCACTGCTACCAAAACCTGGCCACAGAGAAAACAATACAAATTCGGATTTAGATTCTTGAAACTCTTGCACAGACATTGCTTGCCACCATCTAAGTCCTAGCAATAATAGAAAACAACATAAGTTTCTAGGTTTTATAGCAACTGGCTATGCTGTTCTCCAGGGAGAATCATTAGCCCTGTGAATAAAGCTTGGATTTCATATAGAACAGCACTATTTCTTCTTTAAATTTGATCATATTCTCTAATTTTAATATATGTCTTTATTAGTAAAATGTAATATTTCTTTGAAAGCTTTTAATTTTTCAGGCTCCCTTCCACTTAAAATGTAATCCTCTGCTATTTCAGTTACATGCTACACCAATTTTCTTGGAGTCATTCTAGCTCTGAATTTCATCAGGACCAGTTAGGGCTGTCCATCAGCAGCATAATATCCAGCTTTTTATCATTAATCTGGTGTTTCTAGAGTAGTTTCCACATTTCAAATCTCCTCTTTTCATTACAATTAATTTTATTCACCACTGTGAATAAAATCAGTACTGTACCACTGTATTGATGTGGTTGCAACTCAGCTTGCTTTGGTGGGAATACAATCAATCAGGCTGCTCTCCAGTTTATTTATCTGGAAGAGAAAGAGCTGCCATCAACATGTTCATACCCGGATTAACAATTTTAAGAGCAGGCAAAGTATGAATTCTTGAAAGAAATTAAATTATTTGATAAGGAAATTACCAATTGCATCTATTTCTGTATCTATTTCTGAAACAGAAAATCTGCTTGAAGTTCTTCCTTTTGGATCTTAGCTTCCAGATATTGTCTTCACAGGCCCCAGGCTGTAACATCATAGCCTCCCCTCAAGGTTCTGTTTACATCTGAGACTCCCCTGTACGCAGCAATAGGCACAAATACATTATAACTCAATATTACTTTGTTCTCTGACATTGATGTATGCATATAGTGCTTTCTTTAGATTGGAAACAAAGGCCTGAAACATGTGACATTTATTTCTTCTCTTTCACCTTCATAAGGATGAAAGAAAGGGTGATCTTAATTATTTTCCTAATTTCATAAATGTGATCTGCTCTCTTCAAGCATATAAATATACCAGTAAAGAACTGCACCTAAAATTTTATAGTTACCATTGTTCAATAAAATTGGAAACAGGAATAAGTGTAATCAAATCATGGTTCATCCTGGTACAGTGACTAAAGTAATCCAGTGTCAAGGACAAATAAAGATGCAGGCAGAGAAGACTAGAACAATATAGGCAAGATACAGAATTTGGAGGAAGTGCACATGCCATGAAAGATTGTTTCAACTTGAGCTTTGTATAGATGAAGAAAAGCTGAAAGACAAAACTAAAATCCTGACAAAAATGCAAAATATTGAAGGGAATGAAAAGTACAATACATTAAAATAGAGATGAAATGTATGGAAATAATTGAAGCAGCAGACTCATGATTCCTGATGCAGCAAAATACATGGAGACTTAAATCTGTATTCTCCCAGAAGCTAAAGCCATGAGTAAAACTTTGTCTGTGTTTAAGTGCTTAATTAATCCTATAGTTATCATAGTCTCCTTCAACCTTCACTGAGCCATAGGATTCACTGCATCCTGGGAATTTAGATTGCTCAATACTTAGAAATACTGCTTTTATTTAAGTGCCCCAAGCCTACAGATACAAGACCCAATTCATCTTTAATGTTTTCCTAACTGTTTTTACTTGAAGGATCTTCGACGTACTGGGCAGTGATCCAATAATCATGTTCTTGTTCAAGGATGGAAGACAGTATGAGATCCTCCCTAATATCTTCCTCCTTTATTGTACCCATTTAAAAAAAAAAAAAAAAACCCAAAAAAATAGCTTAATTTTTTCCCTCAGCATCCCTGAATTGTTTCACATATACAATGCAGTAAAAATGTAAAAGGAAATTGTTCTTGGAATTTATGCTATCATTTTCCCCTGATAATGACTTTAGGCACAGTAAAATTAACAGATGTTTCTTACCAAAATAACCTAGAAATAAATCTTAAGATTTTTTTTAATCTTTTAAAAAACAGAAACCATTCAGTAACCAAATAACTCAAAAGTGTCAAATAAATGTTCTTTATGTATAGCCACAAGACTCCAATCTGAAGTGAATTAAAAATTTATCTTAGGTAAATACATCATGGTGGTTTTATAAATGTGTTTCTGAGGATGAGACTAATTACATCCATTGCTGTGAGTAATATACAATCAATAACCATTTTCCTTTCTAAAAGAATGAATTAAAATCCATTCTGGAACTAGGACTTAGTTGTTATTCTTAAAAAAAGAAAAAAAAATCAGCATAATAGGCAATTAAAACTGAAACAAAGAAAAAATGAAAACAAAGAGAGAAATGGAAGGATTTCTATGAAAAGCTGTAACAAAAACTAGAAAGCCCAAATGAGATGAAAGAGTAGCCAAGAGCAACAAAAGCTAGATCCAAAGGTCTAGCTCCTGCAGTCTTTTAGTATCACAGATTTAGCTCATGCCACAGAGCATACTGCAGGATTCTGGAAGTGTTTGCAAGATTAAGCACCAACAATTCAGCTTGGCTGTAGGTTAGCAGTAACAACAGTTACTAAAATAATATTTGAAATACCATGTAAACTCCTGAAGCTCCAGAGATGTTTCCATTCTCTAGAACTAATGATAGCTTATATTACTCACATTTTTAAATTATATTTCTCTGCATATTTAATTCTAAATACTATGGAACCATTTATTAAAATGTGTTTTCCAAGAAGCAGAAAGAACAATAACTTTTTCAATAAGAATTTCTGTTTTATTCAAATGCTTTAAACAATTAAAAATAATAAGAAAAGGGCATGGGACAATTAAAAATAATAAGAAAAGGGCATGGGTTTGTTCCAGTAGTGTTGTAGCTGTTAAATTATAAAGCTGTATTTGAACGAACAATCCCTTTAAATAATCTGAAGCCTGAACAGATTTAGAGATGCCGTATTTTTTCCACGGCATATGTTAAACCCACCTGCTGAGCTGGGCCCAATTATTCACAGGCAGGACACTGGATCTATCTACTCTCAGGTAAAATGGCTACTTACCCATGGAAGTTAAAGATTTCCTTTAATATTAAATGACCCTTTTAGAGTGGCACTAAGATATCCCTGTATTATAGTGAAAAAGTCTGTATCTTCAATATAGCTGCTGGATAGTTCACTGAGTCCAGGAGTGTTTCAACTTCTGCTTCACGAGAAAAAATAGGAGGAACTGAAATAGAGCAGAAGACCTTCTTGAGGTCCCTCGGTCTGGAATAAACTTTATTCGTATTAAACTCCATGTTACTGCTAGAAAACACTCTGGCTAAAAAAAATTCTGCAGTTAGTTTAGTTTTGAGTATTATATGCTTAAAATTAATTGCACACCTAAGTATGACATCTGAACAGATTGCAAGATCTAACTTACATACTGGATTTTTTTGGAAAGCACGTCCACAAAGTTCATGTTTGTATTGAGGCATTTGGCTCTTGTTTTTCCGGTGCTAAGACCTCTAAATTTGTGAGCCAGATTTGACTATATTGCCACTGTAGCTGTAATCTAAACAACTCTAAGAATATGCTCATTAAGCATATAGCTAGCAGATAGATTCTTTTGCCTGGAATTCCACCATAAGCAGTGAATTTGTTTCCTGGGAAAAGAGGTAAAATTATCTGATAATTCAGTGAATAACAGAGAGTAACTATGAACCTGAATATACATCTCGACTTGTTCACAAATGAATATGTGGGAACAGTGCTAGTAATAACATTCAGATGTCTGCTGACACCTAAAAGGAGACACACGTCCCTTAGATGCACATACAACATTTATATTAGCTGGCTGACTGGGCCTTTGAATTCCATCACAGAAAGAATCTAGACCATGTGTGACATCCCAAGATTTAAGGGATAAGAAGACGGAGGTGTTAGCAAGGATGTAATGTGTTAATATAACAAAGGAAGTCAGCAATTTTTCTCTTTTAAATGCTTTATTCCTTTTCTTCAAAAGAATCAACCTTTCCAGAGTAAGTTCTTACTTCAGTTAGAGATCATGGATAAGTAACTACAGACACTGGGAAGCTGAAGATCTCTTTTTCTCTTTTGCAGGGGCTATCTAGTTCAATTCCTTCCTCAAACAGGTCTGATCAGATCAAGTTGATCAGGGCCATGACCAGGGGAGTCCCGAACATCTCCAAATATGGAGATTCTACAACTTCTTTGAGCAACCTAGTCCAGTGTTTGACCACTCTTATGGGGTTTTTTGCCCCTTTTTATCTAGAATATGGAATTTACCAGGTGGCAACTTGAGTCTGGTGGCTCTTGTGCCATCATTGTGCGCCTCTGAGAAGAGGCTAGTTCCATTTTCAAGTCCTGTCCTGCAGTCAGGTAGTTGTAAGCAGTAACAAGGTCTCCTTTTAGCATTCTTTTCTCCGAGCTGAAAATGTCCAGCTCTCTCAGCCTCTTCATGTGCATCACGTCTTCAGCATCTGATTGTTTTGGAAGCTTTTTGACCGATTCTGTTCCATCTTTCAATATTGTTCTTGCACTGGAGGAAGATCAAAACTGGTCACAGTAGAAGTCTTATGAAAGATCACTTCCCTGGCCCTCCTGTTAATACAGCTCAAGATGCCGTTGGCTGCTTCTGCTGCAAGGGCACACTGCTGACTCATATTCAAATTGCCCACTGGGACATTCAGGTCTTTTTGTGTAGAGTTGCTTCCAAACAGCTCCCATACTGGACTGTTGCATGGGGTTATTCCTTCCCAGAGGCAAGACCTTATGATTGCTCTTGTGGAGCTCCCTCTGAGTAGCAGCCCTGCCCTCCAGCTGAATTCATCTTTTGAAATGCAATGAAAGAATATAAAAGCTAGAGAGCTACACTGGGAAAGAAGCCCAATGCTCAGAAGCTTCTCAAGGGAAAATGAGAAAACCAGATGGAGATGATCGTTTCAGTTACCTCTAGAAGTTACTCACAATGGGAAGGAAACATTACAGAAATGCTAAGTTGGCTAAACATTCTCCTATCAGCACTAAGAAGCTGGTTTGGTCTTCTGTCTTACTATCTTGAAAAAGAGAGTTTTTGCTGATTTCTTAATGTGTTGGCAACTTGCCTTATGAGATTGGTATCATATGTTATTATATTTGTATTTGCTTCCCACAGCATTTTAATTCTGTGTCTGTTTTGACGACAGGGACACTTCTAAGACACAAATTAAAATGGAGTCTTCATTACACGGTGCCGCTTCCCCCAGAGGAGATGCCTGAGAACTCTCACAGACCAATACGTGCAGTACTCTGCAGCTGGTGTACCTAAACTCATTTTGTGCTGAAATCTTCTGAGAAGAAGGAAGATTCTGAAAGCCAGGGTGACCATCTGGATTCATCTAATTCTTCAGATTGTTTTGTTGCATGAAAACCATGTATCGAAACAAGCCTCCCAAGCAGTTGCATTGCATTTGGCTCTGTATGTTCTATGAATCTTTAAGACTTTTTGGGTGTATAACCTCTAATAGTTTGTCACTGCTTCTGTCAGGATGGTGTTCCCTTTTCAAAATACACAGCCTAGGGCTCCAGAAAAACCATTAGTGATCAGGGGATGTGGCTTCAGGACAAACTTCCAAGATAGATTCAGCGAATTTGGCCTCTGGCTGCTCTTAGGAATTCTGCAAGCTTTCACACCCTGTTTGGAAATCAACAGCTCTCACAGCTTCAGATAGTCCTTTTTTTACATGAACAAATAAAAACATTGAGAATAGTCAAACTGAGTGAACAAAACACCATCACAACAGAACATAACACAGGAGGAAACCTCTACCAGGTCCACCAGAGACCGTTACTGAGTTATGTGTAGGATGTTCAGATGTTCCTGTTAATGCATGGCACTATTAAGCCACAAATTATTCAAGGAGTGATTTTTCCAGTGCACAACAAATACCACTAATGATTAGTGATCTTAGGAATGTGCTCTCTGTATTACAGAAAGGATGTTATTGTAGTGATATAACTCCACGTGACCTATGGCATGAACTTCTGTGTCTGATGAATGAAGACAAAAGAACACATAAATTATTTTTTATTAATCTTCCATTATGTGTTGCATGTCTTGTTGACTATTATATCTTACAAGCTGACTTAAAACAGCTCATCTGTGATATCCTTCCATTGATTTTTCTTTCACTGGACTTTCTTCCCGTGTCGCTAAAAAGGTTTCAAAAGGGGAAAAATACAAAATGTTCTAAAATCCTTATGTTTATCATTCCCTAAATGTATGAGAAGCCACCTCTTGGCAGCTGTGACACAAATATGGGCTAAACAAAAGTGTGCATCAGAATTTTGCAATCTTTAGTCTGAGCAACGAAATCTGTTCTGGATTTATCCATGATTTAGCACAAGTGGGATATTTGATATGCTCAAGGAAGAAGAGATAACGCCCTACATGTTTCTTTGTGGGAGATAAAAAAAAGCACTCTTATTAAGCCCTAAATATAGGCTTGGACATAGTTCAGTTTTCAGCATCTTAACAAGGAACAGTAATGTTAAAACAATTAGTAAACATAATATAAATAGCTCTCCAAGCAACTCAGTGGATTGGGTAAGACTGACTCCTGAGATGGTTTTCTTGACATTTTGGCAGAGCCAGCACTGCTTACCCTGGCCAGGAAAGCAGTATCTGTTTCACAAAGCTGTCTGGAAGAAGAGAAGAACAATTTCTTCCTTACAACACTTTTTACAGAGGAACTGCTGGATCTGGATGCCACGAGGGGATGACTTGCAACAGCCCTTCCACAGCAGAAAGGATGAACTGTGAGGTCTGTACTGGCTGAGAGGCTGATCTTTGGAACCTGTGGAGTCCAAAGTCCCTTCTGCTTTGTGGTGAGAGATAGCGAGGCCAGTGGAGTGCTGAGTAGGTTTCAATCACGAAGCTGAAAGAAATGTGAAATGATGTCGGTGTAAATGTGGCTCCCACCCTTCCTCTTAGCCCTCCGACCTCACTGGAGGAATCTGGGCTGTGACTGCAGCTGTGGAAGAATGAACACAGCAACATTTCATCAGCATCTCAAAATTACATCCTTTTCATCTATCACTGAAAAAACATGTAAAAAGGTGCCCCACAGCATTATGGAATACTTGGAGCTTGACAACTGTGTCCAGTTCTGGGCCCCTCAGTTAAAGAAAGATATCAAGTTGCTGGAATGTGTCCAGAGAAGGGCATCGAGGGTGGTGAAGGGGCTGGAGCACAAGCCCTGTGAGGAACGGCTGAGGGAGCTGGGGTTGTTCACCCTGGAGAAGAGGAGGCTCAGGAGTGACCTTATTGCTGTCTGTAACTACCTGAAAGGAGGGTGTAGGCAGGCGGGGGTCGGTCTCTTCTCTCAGGCTCCCAGTGACAGGACGAGAGGACACAGCCTTAGGCTGCATCAGGGGAGGTTTAGGTTGGATACCAGGAGAAACTTTTTCCCAGAGCGAGTGATTTCCCTTTGGAATGGGCTTCCCAGGGAGGTGGTGGAGTCACTGTTCCTGGATGTGTTTAAGGATAGGTTGGATGATGAACTTAGTGACATGGTTTACATGGTTTAGATGATGGATTTGTGTTGGATAGGTTGTTAAGTTAGGTAAAAGGTTGGACTTGATCTCTACGGTCTTTTCCAACATTGTTAATTCTGTGTGTGTAATTCTGTGTGTGTAATGATGGTGGTATGACGGTGGTGATTCTTTGATCCTACCATTGTTTAGGGTACTTTCTTTCCCTCCCATATATTGACAGCCTAGGAGAACTAATTCAGTACAGTTACTGTAAGTCTGTTGAAATTTGCTATTTTGCCTTCTTCTCATGGCTTCAAAATTATCTTTTTGTCTATTCCCAAGGGTGAGTTCTGCCTCCTAAAGCAAGGGTCTCCGATTACACACGGTGTGTGCTCAAAAGCCAGAGGGCAGGAACTAAAGCTGCGATGGCTCGGGACCTCTCAGCCGAGCTGAATTCGCATTTGCGTGTGGACATCGATGACACCAGATTATCCTCTCCTGTTAACAGCAGCAATATTCGTGTTTCCAAGGAGTTTTGTTCAGTTGTGTTTTTTTTCCCAGCTATTTTCCCTCGCTTAATCTCTACTTTGGTGAAAGAAAGGAAAAAAAAAATTAAAAAAAAGTAAAATATTCTCAGCCAACTCGTAAAGGAGGACGGAGGCGGAATGAAGCGGGGATTCAGGGGTTTGACTCGCAGGGACGCGGTTCGGGGCCGCGAACCCCGCAGTGCGGGGCGGGCTGGGATCCCCGCGGGCGGAGGCGCCGCCGGTCCCGGGGGCTCCCGCGGCGCCGNGCCGCCGGGCATGGTGAGCCCCGGGCGGCCGCTCCCCGCGGGGACCCGCCGGGCGGCCCCGCTGCTCCGCCCCAGCCTCTTCCTCCTCCTCCTCCCCCTCCTCCTACTCCTCCTGCTGCTGCCGCGGGACAGCGAGGCGCAGAAAGGTGGGTGCGAGAGCGGGCGGGCGAGGGAAACCATCCCTCCGGGGCTCTGCTGCTGCGGGGTGGGCGGGGAGCCCCACCGCTGGTCTCTCTCCCGCATCCCGAGCCTGCCCCATCCCTGGCCAACAAAGGGCGAGCGAAGAGCCCCTGTTTTGAGAAAAAAGCCCCAGACCTTTTTTATGTGCCCGTCCCGCGCTCTCGGCGGGGAGGCGGCGGCGGGCGGGTCCGCGGGGCCGGGGCGGCTCCGGGCGAGGGGGGCTCTGCCCCCCCCCGGCGACACCCCCGCCCCGGTGCCCCGGGGGCTCTCCTCCTGCAGGCTCTGGGAAGGGGCTGGGGTGAGCCAGCGGGCGGGTAAAGGCGGATAAATTCTGCCCGCTGGGAAAACACGCATACGCGCCCCGGAGCGTGGAGTAGAAGCGTCTGTAGGGGTGAGAGCGACAGGGCAGGGTAGGGTTTGCTGCTGTTGTTGCTAAGAGAAATCGGCGAGATTTCTCCTCCTCGTATGGAGTGAGCGATCAGGCTTTAGCGCTTGGAAAATTGCGAGGCACGGTTCGGTCACTTCGTGGCAGAAGATCAGAAGATGCCACAGGAGCTGTCACTTTGCTCATGGGCTTGGTACAAAGTGGTGGGAGGCAGTGTTCTGACAGCATCTTGAAACTTTCGCCTCTTCTGAGTACGGGGACTGAGAAGATAAATTTGGGGGTTCTCAAAACCTCTGGCTTCTTGCACTGGTCTTGCGTCGTTTCGGAAACTGCTCTGTTTTCACATAACTTTTTGTACCTCTCTGAGATGGAAATACGATTCAGTGTCACAAATGCTGCATTTAAATGTACAGAGGGAATAAGAAATAAAAATACACTCTTCTGTTTTCACATTTTAATTAAGCATTGGACTAATCAATTAATTTGAACTTAGTTTTTGAATGGAGAAAATTCAGAGGTGTGTCTATAGAGCAAGCTAGTTGTGTGGACTTACATTTTTCTCTTATTTCCAGCTAATTGCATGTAATTTTAAGTATTTTTCTATACACATATGAAGCTAATGCGCAAAGGCATTGGCATACCTGGTTTGATTTGGTTTGGTTTGGTTTTGGAGGAGGAGAAGACCCATTTGCTTTTGAGAGAAAATAGGGCAATTTTAACATTTATACTCTTTTGAAGTTTGCTGCTGACTTAGGCAGCAGCAAGGTGTTGGTTCATCCTGTGGGAGCATCACTCTCCAAATACTTGTGCTGACCTGACACTTGTCTGACCTTTTGGTGAGCAAAGTGGCTTAGTTGTTCTAGGGGAAAACTGAAATATCTGTGGGGGGTAGGGAAGAGTCATAATTTTCCTCCAGGTGGTTGAGTGGTGTTGG
This sequence comes from Serilophus lunatus, assembly GCA_013399895.1. Lineage (NCBI taxonomy): Eukaryota > Metazoa > Chordata > Aves > Passeriformes > Eurylaimidae > Serilophus > Serilophus lunatus. Next base: position 601,958 of record VXBA01000678.1, on the reverse strand, counting down.
CTCAGTGAGTGGTCAGAGGTGTCCTACAGGAGGTGGGACCATGCAGCAAGAAGTGATGCTGTGTGGACTGCAGGATTTTAGGGATACGTGTCACTTTATCTTTCTGTGCCTTGAGAAACCGCTGAAGAGCTCCTACCCAGAATTTCCATGTACAGTGTCTCTCTAGTTAATGCCTAAGGTTAATGCCTGAGGTTAGCGTGGAAGTCTTGCTTTTGAGCAGGAGGGAATCCTCTTTATTGACAAGTTTCATTTTATTTAATAACAAAAAGCAGAACTTGTTTTAAGGCTGGAGTCTCTGGTGTTGTCAAATACAATGCTTCAGTATGAGAAACTGCTGGCGCTCCTAAGAAACGTTCTGCTTGTGAGGGACTGCTTCCTTGCCAAAATATTTTCATTTATCTTATTCCAGAGAAGGTTGGGGAGCCCATATCCTGTATCTTTAAATGCTGGCATAGTTGTAATTTGGGTAAAGACTCCCATACAGAAATGAAACTGCACTTTTGCTTGTGAAGGGTCTGCACAAAGCTGTTACTCAATAAGTGTGTTAAATACATGCACAGGCTTCTAAGAGAATATGTTGATTGACAATGAAAGTAACTGAGACTTAGGAAATTCCACAGTTAAAGTTGCTTTTAAGCTCTTTTGTGAAAGTACAGTGAGTGATACTATGTAGGAATGTAGTCTCATTCATTAAGTTAGGGAAGACTGATTCTCTGTTTATAAGAAACTATTCTTTATTTTTTTCCTACTGTTCAGCAGCTCTAAGCCTCACATACTACATGTTATTTAACTCTTATTCTGAAGGTAGAGTGCTCTCATTTCTCACATGCTTTTCTGTAGATCACCTCCCTGTTACAAACTGATTTCAAAATAGCAATATTGTTTTGGTCAATATGAAGCTCGTTTTTCATATCGGGTCAAATATTCTCCTCCTCTCTCCTAGAGAGTTTCCTTCTCAGCAAACTGAGAAATGAAAAATTGCAAATATTGTGATGAATGTGTTTTTGACTTAGTAGCCCACTGTATTATCTTGTAGGATTCGAGTGGGATGTTTTTCCATCTTATCATATTTAAACCCATTCAGTGTATGCAGTTCAGCATTCCTTGGTCAGCAAATGATGCACAATGATGAACACTTGGTGTTAGTTCAAACACCTCCAGCAGTATCCTGTGCTGCATTTCAGCCTCATGCACTGGGGACTGTCCAGCCAATGGCTGTGCAAGTCAGCTCTTGTGATTTTTGAAGAAGTTCTGTAGTGACTCTAGCTCCTGGTTCCAAGGAAATTGATATTCGAAAAATACTTAAAGTGTTTTATTTGTTTGTCATGTAATTAAGCAGGTGTGAATGAAAGCAAGCCAGCACCATGGAAGCTTCCTGCTCTTTGTGGGTTGCATTTTGAGAAACAGTGCTCTTAGCAGATGTTTAGCTATTGACAGAAATTTGGTATGGCCTGTTCATTGTCTAAGTTTAACCTCTTTTTTTTTTTTATTTAGAAAACCACAGCTACACAAGAAATGGTTGCTTAGCTTTCACCAATGTAAAGGTTGAATAATATCTCAGTTATTCTGAAGGCATGAAGCTTGTAGGGTCTGTGGATGAAGAACTTTATCACACATGTAATTTGGTAGCCATCTGTTGGAATTCCTAGTGGATACTGGTGTATATATAAAATTGGGCAAAACCCCCTAAAGTTAAAAGTAACCTTTGATTCTGAAGCTGGTTCCCAAGTGACTTGGAACAGATTTGTTTGCAGTCTTTCATTTAAAGAAATTAATGCTGGATGCTTGTTTTGTTCCAGACAGATCCAGCCCATCAGGATGTCGATTCATCCTCAGCCTTGTTGAAGAAAGCGCAGGGAAGTGCTTCACCATTGTAGCTGAACAACGTTTGCTTTGGTGGAGCAGAGAAAAAGGATTTTTGTGTGTGTGCTGCTGAGTTACCATGGTCTGAAATGCCAAGTGAAAGAGGGGTTGGCTCTGTGCACATTGAGCCCAGTGGAATGGTTTTCCATGGCCTCGTGTTTTGTGTTTGAGCTTCAGCAGTTGTGCATCCTTTGAGTGTTCCCTGTTCCTCTCCCACTCCTCTGGGTGCTCTCCCCTTCTCTCTGCAGTGCCCCTGGTCCCACCTTTGCTGGCCCATCTGGCAGGGCCACCGGGGCCAGTGCTGATCCATCAGCCTTAATTTGGGGAGGAGGAATCAGGCAAAGGGAAGGTGGCTGCAGCTACACACCCGTCAGCTGGGCAAGAGGAAGGGACAGGCTATAGCTTCCCCCCCAAGTCCTGGAAGAGACAATTTTTTCCTCGAACAAGGGACTGACAAGGGCTCCAACTGCCAGGGCAGCCCATTGCAGGTGTCTTTTTCCTGCTGCATAGAGGTCCTGCCGCGTGAATATAAGGCACTACCACAAACTCATCCGCCACATGAGCAGTTGTCACGTGTTGCCTTTCATACAAATGCTGTATTCTATTCCTGCTAAATTAGATCGGGTGGTGTCTCATTGCCCTTTTGTATCTGTTTTCCTTGGCTGGGCTCATCTGGGAGGAAGGGAGTCACAGCCAAACCCATAAGGAATTATTTTGATTAAAAAGGACCCCATATCTTTGGATGAGAGATTTTTTATTTTTTTTTATCCCTGAAATTAACATCAGAAATAAGGTTTTATGATAAGAAGGACAGTGCTCTAATGAGCTATTTGGCATTGCTAGTGAGACAGTTTTACTTAAGAATGCAGAGTGTTCTGAAGATGCAGTTGTACAAGTAGAGACTCTTGAGGACTCAGGGATTGGTATCAAGTAGGCAGGAGTGCCTGAGGCACATCTCTTTCATCCTTGTGTTGAGAAGCATGGAAAAATTTTTCAAGACCAAGGTTTTAAGTTCTGCCAGGCTTACTCAGGTTTTATGATGCTCTTTTTAACTTCCCAGCATTGTGCCTCAAAGGTAGATTTAGTGAGGAGGAGGAGGAGCAGTGCTCTAGAGAATTGTGTGGAGGGGCGCTGGTCCTGGGGGGAAGCGAGCTCTATGTTGCAAGTATAGACCTAAAAAGGGTGAATAGTCTTTGCTTTTGAAAACAACAATCTCAGAAAAGGTATTTTTCCATCTCCATTTAATGAGCCTTGTTTGAAGTGGTTGAGTGGGTCTGGTGGGCAGAAGGAAGACACACATGTTCTACAGAGCCTCCTTTCTGGGAGGTTGGCTCACAGCACGAGTTCTGCTCAGCCCAGCTCATCTTCAGGAGCCTGTTGAGGTTGTGAAAGCCTAGTCTGCTCCTGTACAGAAAGCAGGAATCAGTGTTTTGTGGGAATACTCACTAGAATTATCATACTTGATCTCAGAATGAGATGTAGTGCATTTTAGATTTTAGCAGTACAATGCAAATGGCTTTTATATATACGTGTGTGTGTGTGTGTAGATGACTGAAAATAAAGCACCTGAACTACTGTTAGAAAGGTAGTGTAGATGTTTTTAGAAGCTTGTGTGCTGTTACTGTGTGCATCTGAAGCCAGTGACCTTCTAGCACGTTAGTGCAGTCTTTAGGAAAGTTATTTTCCTGCTACTGGATGGAGATGTTCAGCTTTCAAGATTTGCAGGAGTGTTTTCTTACGTTATTCATGTAAGAGAAAAATAATCCATCTCTTGTTTTCTGCAGTTCTGCCACCTGCTTTATACCCTGGGAAATGATGCATTAGGTTTTTAATGTGATCACTGCTGTTCTGTGTAGTTTCAGTCATCAGCTAGTTAAGCACTGCCTTGAATGCATCAGCTTTCATAGCTCAGCTAGTCATCAGTTCAAATACAGTCCTTGTTGGAATTGCTGCTCAGGGTATTGTGAAATGTTTCTGTATTTGTTATTTTATCCATATTTTGAAAGGCTTTTAAATAAGCTGTTTTGTGTCACCCCCACTTTTGCAGCTGTACCCCACATTTTGGGGAAAGTCCTTAAGATTTTTTTGTAGCACCTGGAATTTATTTTGTAGTTAAAGGATTTCCTTCTACTCCTGCATTTCCTGATTGAGTTGCCTTTAAATTGATTTCTTTAAATCAAATACTATGGAATGTCTGTGGTCCTTTTGTTTAAAATAGTGGTATGGTGGAAACCATTGTCCAAGCATGGAGTGTGTATTTGGTAATAAATGAAGGTGAGGAGAGAGGGCAGGAGTAAAGTTGACATAAAAGGCCATGTAGTAACTTGCATTAAAATAGGATCTACAGAATTTTCAATGCTGGCTCTTTTTTATACAGAGAGGTGTGAAACCTGTTCATTAATGCAACAAGATTATGAAATACCAGATTTTGCTAAGCTCCATCCTTTGTCTTTCATTACTGGAGGCAGTTTGAGCTGTGCTATTCATATTCTATGTGAGCTTGCTGCTTTATAGCTGGATACTTTTTGTGTTATTTGAGTTAAAAATTATACTTGAAAATGTAATAGTGATTTGATGTTTAGACCACAGAATAACACTGATTTTGAAAATGGTTTCTGTTTGATAAATTTTTTTGTCTAGTGCTTGAAAAAGAAAAAAACCCCAGCCCTTGGATGGATAAGAAACATTTAACCTGTACTGTTTCTTTTTGGACATGTAATTGCTGCTGTTTCCCTGCATGGCTATTAGTTTCCTTTGGTGAAGGCTTGTAAAAGGGTAACATTATTTTGTGTGGCTAAACTCTTCCCAAATGAAATTAAAGCAGATAGCTCATACCCTTTTAGCTATCTCATTTATTTCAATCAGTTGGACCTTGCTTTTGGAACACAGTCACTTGGTACTGCTTGTGCTTGGATGCTTCCTGTTGGCATTTCTTACCGAATCTCTGTGTTTTAGTTGTCACTTCTGTTTGGACTGGATTCTTCTTTTTTTTTTTTTCTCTGCAAATACTGTGAGTTAGTCAGCTCAATGATTAGTTATCTCTTTCACTTTGGTGGGATTAGTTGCATCTTGAAAATCAAGCCTGCCAGTGTTTATCTTTGCAATAAGTGACAACTCGTGCTTCTGAAAATTTTATTGCAAGTTTGCAGTGGGACTGTGATTTGAGTTCAGCTCCCTAGCTATAAAAATGGTTGAAATACATTTGCAGTAGCAATGTAGAATATGAGTTCACGAGCCATTAGAAGTACAAATATTCTTAGCAGCTATTTGCAATTGTTTTAAAAAGGTAAACTCTTTTGAGGAGGAGGGATTCCTGGAAGCAGAGTACGTGTAAATGGGGACTGAATGTGTACAAGTCAGGTTTGCTAAGGGGAAGAGGAGGGTTTTGCCTGCTCACTGCTCCCTGTTCAGTGGGTGTTCTGCATTGTGACTCGGGTAGTTGTTATTTTCCTACAATTATTTGGCCACTGGTCTTAGGGCCCTCTATTCTTAGTATCTTACTGAAAATACTAACCTCTGTCCTAGCATTAGGAATTCCATGCATCTTATTTTTGAATGGTATCACCATTTGTGATGTTCCAGTTTTGCATCTTTGTTAGGCAATGTCATCCTTGGCAAGGCCATTGGAATGGGCTTCCCAGGGAGTTGGTGGAGTCACTGTCCCTGAATGTGTTTAAGGATGGGTTGGATGATGAACTTAGTGACGTGGTTTAGGTGGATGAGGTGGTTTAGATGGTTTAGATGATGGATTGGTGTTGGATAGATTGTTAAGTTAGGGAAAAGCTTGGACTTGATCTCTACGGTCTTTCCCAACCTTGTTAATTCTGTGTGTGTATTTTAAGAATGTCTTAAGATGGTGTGTTGCTGGTGGTTTGATTGTTTGTTTTCCCTTCCAGGTGTTCAAAGCATGCTAGCTTTAGGAACAGTTCTCTCTCTCTCAGGATAGCTCCACTCAAGTCTGAACACTTTCTGGAAAGAAATTTAATGCAATGTCCTAAATTCCCTTTGGTTAGAATAGTGACTGGCCAACTGTAAGTAGTTGTGGTATACAAGAAATCATACTTAAAAGGGCCCTTCTGGACTTCAGTACTGTGAATCTATGTCTCTGTAAAATGTCTTATAAATCAGGATCGGAGAAGCTCAAATTTGGCACATTTTTCATTTTGAGAGATAGTCTGGAGGTTTTTTATTGTGTAGCTTTGGTTTGGGGTTTTGTTTTTTTGTAAGGCAATATTCCTCTAGTGCTTTCTCTGTGCCAGAGTTTGTTAATTGTAGTATTACAGAAAAAAAACAAGCAGCCATTTTAAGATTCTTTTTTTTCTGTTCTGTGTGGATATCTTCAGTTTTGTTAAGATCTTTCATGGTTCAGTTAAAGTCATGAGTAACATTCCTGCATTTTTTGATGATATTAAAGCTCAATTCAACTGCAGCAAAATCACAGGAGAGTACCTTATTAACCATATTCCAGAGATCATGCACCATTTATGTACTGAAAAATGAAAATAGAATCAATGGTCAGATCATCTATATGCTTTATTAAACACTCCCCTCTCCACTTTATATCTTCTCTTGTTATTCCCCCTTCTAAACCTTCCTCTCCCAGAGTTTTGAAGTTCTTTCCAAATTCACTGTCAGTTCAAGGAGAAGGTTTTGTCATGCTGGATGGAAATGGTATCCATCAGAATGACAATCCTTGCCAGCTACTCATCTTTGGATTGTCAGTCTTGCTGAAATTCGATGTATTATGTGTGAGGCCACAAGGATTCTTTTCTTAAGCTTTTTCCCTCATAATGATTCTTCTGATAGAACCATTTCTTTTAAAAATATGCTGATTTTCTTTGTTCTTTACTTGAAGTGCTGTCAGAGGTAGTAATTTGATACATCCTTGAGGAATATTATTAATGCTGTAAAAGGGAACTTGAAAAGCTTGATATGCTTCTGAAAAATGCTCGTGAGAAGATAACTTTTGTCAAGGTTTCTAAAAAAGATAAAGCTATAAAAGCTTCCCAGAGTGATGCTGTCAGTCATATTACACCAGTACTGTTGGTCTTGGCCTGGCATTTAAGCAAAGTTTGTAAATAAATATTTGTCAAAGTATTGCAGACTTGCAAAAGGTTAATTATTTTCCATCCAAGTACCATTCTCTCCTCCTGTTCAGGGATCCATTTGTGGTTTTCCCAGACTCAGATTGGGCAGTTGCAAGACCTCAAATCTTCCTTAACTGTGAAGAGGAAAGCTTTGGATGTTCAGGGTTAACACTGAACTTTTTCAGCATTTGTGCCACAGTCCTCAATAGTTTCACCCCAGTATAAAGCTAAAAGTGTAAAAATAGGATGTATGGTGTTTTAATTAGACTTGGCAAGACAAGCAACTTGGCTGCGAGTATAGCTGTACTTGGATGTAACTGGGGGTTTTTTGTAAATGTGTAGAGAAACCTCACAAGAATGAGGCGTGTGAAAGACCCTCGGTGTCTTGAGTGGAAAGATGGATTATGAAGGCCATGGAGACAGAAGGTGAATTGCCTTGGTGCAGTTTTGCTTGGGCATAAGGGGTAGTTTCCTACAGACCTACCATGGATGTGGAGTGTCTTGTGCATGTGTGTTTGCCAGCAAGTCCACAAGGGTTTTCCTAGCTGGCAGCTGCTGCATCTTCAGCAGCTCTGCAGCCAGTTAAAGCCCATGCCTGGTCGTTTTTATCTTTGTTCCAGAAGGGTTAAGATAAGGGGAAAAACATCTTGCTTTGTTCAGTGTGGTGAAAAGAAGCTGTTGGTGCCTAATTTTTCTTTTACAGGTCTGTGAATTTTGTGAAAAGCCAGGAATCCCTGAACCACATTACTTTGTTAAATTCTGTTTTTATGGAAATGTGTAGAGATGTTAAAATACATCCCATTATCACAAAGGTGGAAAGAGCGATGCATTAAATTTAGTGCTTTTGAACACTTACATCGAAGTCTGGTGATGATCAGTTTTTACATTTTCTTCAAATATATCTGAAAGCATCAAATAAAGCATTTGCATTACTTTATCTCTTCATTTTTAAAGACCTGTTTTCAAGTTCTCCATTTGTGTTACGCAAGGAATGATTTTCTCCCTAAAACAAAGAAAGTGCAGCAAAGCTGATGGGCAAGTTTAAAGTCTAGAGATAGTTTTTACTGAAGCTTCACACACTGCTGACTTGCTACATGTTCTTGTTATACTTTTTATGATAATTTTCGCCAGTGACTCAAGTGTTTAAATTTACTATCATCTTCCTAGTTAATCATCTTATTATTCAGTGCTTATTTTATTGGTTGTATTCACAGAGGGCCAAAATATCTTTGTTTTAAGGAAACAAAATTAAAGGGCAAAATTTTCATTTTCAAAATGGGAAAACTCCAAACAGTCCCCATTGTAATTTTGAAATTAGATTAGAAAATGAATGTTAGAAGTCAAGATGATACTGTATGTCGCCTACACTGGAAGAAGGAAATACTGGTGTAGAGATTTGGGGTGTTACTGTTCTCTCAGTGGGATGACAAATTTTACAAAGGGTTAGAAAGTGATATTTGAAGTCACTGTTTTTGCTGCATCTATAGGGTGCAAATAATTACAACTGTTTTCTGAGGGTGGTTTGGGGGTTTTATGGAAGCATCCACATGTTTTGAGGGTTTTTTTTCTGTTCAGGTACCCAAACCATCAGCTTTGTTCCTCCAGCTTCTGTTGATTCCATGGCAGCCAAAAATTTCTTTTACCTCTGGCTGCTGCTGTGTCACCATCTCCCGCCTGTCCCTCCTCTGCATTGTGCAAGCTCCAGTGCCTGTTCAGCCCTACCCTGACCCAGCATAAGGCAGGTGGGATGGTAACCTGGCACAAAACTGGGTATGGGGAGCACCAGGCAGGGTGGGAAGTGGTAGGTGCTCATGAAAGACAAGGCGGTGCTGCAGTATCTGATGTTTGCATCACCATGGATCTGCAGTGAAGGCTGTGCAGTCTCATTTGTGAGCTGGAAATGGAAGAGACAATATGGTGGCTCTAATCTTAATTTAGCATGTGAATTACTGGTATGACTGGATAACTTCTTGCCTCTTTGTTGACAAATGTAAGGCTTGTGAAATTCCATGTGGTCCTGGTGTGATGGGGAGTTTGAAGAACTCCAAGGGCGTTGCAGCCCCTTCTGACCACCGCTGTTGCTTATTCACATCGTGCTTTGCATGGCCATCTGTGTGTTATTTTTCATTCCCTTCCTCATCTGTGTTTGTGCTGAGGCAGCACAGTGGTTGTGCTCCTGGAAGTGTTGGTGGGTGCAGGTTCCAGAGGCAGTGATGTGTCCTGTTCTGAAGACTTAATAATTTAAGATACTTTCTTTTAAAATGTTGCCATATTCTGGATGCTAAATTTTGGAGGGCTAGGTGTTACTCTTTTGTGGAAAATTCATGGTTGACAGCTGAGACTGAGTTTCCAGAGATGGTGATTGTAAAACTGTGTGTACAGATAAAAATAATAAAGTGCTAATTATCACAAGCCCAGCACGTGGCCAGTGTTGTGAATGAAAACAGTAAAATTTTGTTGTAATGACATTTTAAATTTTGTACTTTTGCTGTAAGAGCAAGAATCGTGCTCTGCCTCCTCTCCCCCTCTCCCACCACCCCACTAAGCTGCCAACACTTTGCAAGGCAAAACACTTATTGTGCTTTACCTTGTGTCCTGTCCCTGTCTGTGTTAAAATAAATTAGGGTGTTGCTGTGGGTTCAAACTAGCAGCTATTCTAATGCCAAGTCCCTGGTGTAGCTATGCATGTGGCCACAGAAGTGTTCGCCTCCCCTCCCAGGAAGGGTGTGAGAACATGTGGCCAAAATCGAGAGGCAGACAAGGCTTGCTTTTGTCTGTGCCGGCGGTGATTTAAAGTGCCTTGAAGTGTTTATTGAGCTGCGGCCTTGCTTGTGGAGGTGTGGCGTACTTTATGTTGTGAAACATCTGTAGCGGGGTGAAATGGCCAGGCCAGTGTGTTACTGAGGCAAAAAAATGGTGTGAGGATGAAAGGGCCCTGTGTGCTTGTGTTGGCTTGTTAGGAAAATTCTGATAGAGGAGCAGATTCCTTCCTGAAGAGCATCACTCTGTGGATTTTGGTGGAAAAAGCAGTGAGTTCTGAGGACACAAATAAGGCCCTTTGGAAATACCTGAAAATGCTATTTAGGGTTTGCTGTCTCTGTAGACTCAATTCCTCCGTGTTTCTTATTCCTTTTTGTTTCTTGTGTAAACTTTCTTGCCCACGCTGAGAAAAGCACAAAGCAGATGCAGTGTCTTTTAGTGGCACGCTGATGAAAAGCAGAGAAATGCAGAGCACAGGAGTTAAAATTAGAGGAGAAATTATAGTAGTGCTTTGAAACAGAAAGAGTTGTGTATTTGGGGTTAAAATTAATGCTTTAAAATACCCTTTTAGCTTATGTAACTATAATCGACTTGGTTTCACCTTTGCTTAATTAAGATACTTTTAATTACATCCTATGTGTGGTCACAACATACAGAAAATCAGAGATTATATGTGTAAAATCCTCTCAGGAAACCCACTGGTTAAATTGAGTCTATTCAAAGGGCAGTGGCACATGTAAAACTGTGTTAAATCAGTGTTTTTATATGCATCAGTTCTCCGTTACAGATTATAACACCAAACTGTCTAATGTCTTTATTTCATCATTTAGGCTTTTCCAAGTAAGGAATGGGAAAGTATTCACTGATCTTAAAATTAATTATTAACATGTTTTGGTAGTGAAAACAAAATTTACAGTCATTAACGATGACCAGTCTTGGGAAAAAGTTCTGATTAATTAACTTCCACAACTATAAAGAATAATTAATCTTTTTGGTTGTTTGTTTGGGTGGGTGGGTGTTAATAGAGTACTTAGCACACGGATCAACAGGAGCAAAAGATTCTGTGGCACTTCATTAATGACTTGCAAGTGAGTGAAGTAGCCTCTGCTCCTCCACGTGTGGCTGTAGTGTAAAGAATTGTACTTTTTCTTGGAGAAATTGCTGAGTATTGCAGATTACTCCCCTGATGCAGGATGTGTATGTGTGTCTCTGGAGTTCATTGGTGATATTTATACAACTTTGTCAAAAATGATGAAGCACCACTTTACATTGAGAGGATCAAGAGCTACCCCTCTGTGATACCAATAAAACAAAATGTGAGTTCTTTGTTCTGCAAGTTTCACTGGAAGTCTGATTTTTAGGCATTTACAAATAGCTCCTGAATAATGCTGCTGGCCCATGGTATATACCATGACAATGTTCAAATTCTTCAGGCATGAAATGTCTGGCATTTCTGCTGTCACTAACCTAAGTGAAACTTGCAACAAAATGTGATATAAAATTTCAGAATGAGCTGCTTTTAAAAATTGGCTTCATAGTAAGATGTTGTTCTGGATGCAGTTCAGCAAAACTGTTTTTCCTTTCTGTTCATTTCTAGTGTGATTTAACAGCAATTTCTCTAATATTGATAAAGGAGTATTTTTCCTCTCATGTTTTCAAGAAAGCCCCCCAAAAAAAAGGAGATTGGCATTTTCTCATTAAATTGTGTGAGATAGTTTTTCTCTCTAGCCACTGGAAAGCACACATTGTTCCAAACCCTAAGGGGAAATTATGACACTTTTTAGCATTGTATCTTTAAGAAAAAAGTCTCTGTCATTTTGAAATGTACAATATTTTATTTTCATTTTATTAGCTAATTATATAAGGGTGTTTTTGGTATTCTTTTGCTTTTCTCATCAGAAAAGTGTGCCCTACTCACCATGTTAATCTGCAGTGCAGATATTGTTCTGTGCTCGAGACACCTGAACATCGAGCTAGTGTAGAGAAAGTTTAAATGAATGTTATGAATGATCTTTTCTACCTTTAAGTGGAGCAATTTAAGTACAACTTGGGTCAAAGAAGAGACCCAAGTTCTCCTTTGTCTTTGTCTTCCAGCAGTGTAGGCTTGAGATGCAAAAATGTTGGAAAGAATCAAAGGTACAGTATCATGTATTCCTGGCTGTAAGAAATGGCATTCATGTGGCTGCAGCATTGCAATAACAGGCCCATCGAAATGAGAAAGGATGAACTTCCAAGCATTCTGGTTTGTGAAAGCTTTTTTATTTTCCTTAAAATGCACTCAGAACAGTGTATCTGCCCATACAGGTGAGAGCTACTATGATATCATGTTCAAAGGGCCACTGTGTTACTGTGTCTGCAAAATAGTTTCAATCTGTGAGTAAGCTGTTGCTTCTCCATCTCGGGATAGGAAAAGCTGGTTGACTGGCTCATTGGATTTATTTAGGACAAAAAAACCCCCAACCTTGTGTTGAAAAGATAGTAAGTTCTGTGCAAGGTGAGTACTTGCTTGCAAAAAGGCAGTTTACTAACAGAAGAATCCATTTTTCTTGACTGTCAAGCATATTGTGACTAATAAGAAGTCCACATTTAAATGTTTACTAACTCATAAAGCAAGGCCACACAGGTTTTGATTGATAAAGCTTTCAGTTTCCTTAGGTTTACAACATGCCTTTGGAAAGAAAGCAGGATTGTAATGCTACACAAAACATAAGGTTTAAGTTACCTCTTTGTAACTTTGGACAATGGGGTCTCGTGTGTTAGAACAACAGTAAATTAGAAGAGTAATTTATCAGCTGCCACCCAAATGAAAATACTATTTGTCCTGGGATAGAACAAAGTGTTCTAAAGCAAATGGCATTAATAAAAACATGTCTGAACAACAGCTTTACAAATAGAAAATTTAGTTTTGCTGAGGCAGATATTTCAGTTAACTCTTCCAAAGATGTATCATATTGATTCAGGACTGCTAGCAAGAAAAAATGCTGCAGTTTGCATCTGCATCTGTTCATGATTCTGTACCTGTCAGCTTTTAGAACATGCAGCTATCTTTCAATGTGCTCAGTTTATAAAGAGAATAGATTAGAACTTTACCAGAAATGAGGTGTGTTTGCAGGTTAAACTGACCTAGCTGAGTTAACCACAGTTTATTTTCCAACATCACTTCAGTGCACTGGACTTAATTTTCAGTCTTGAATGAAATATATTTAAGAATGTTGACATTTATTTAAAATTCCTAGATATGTGTGCAGTCTTTGTCCCTAAAGCTTAGCTTACCTTTTCGTGGTCACTAGAGGAGCTGCACATATTATTGTGTAACGTGAAACACTTTCAGACTGACACTTTTAGCTGTCAAAACCATCTGTCCACACAAATCATGTTGATCATTGTGAATTTAACTTTTAAGAGCATTTTCAAACCAACACAAACATTTGTACATTTTTTGTTCCACATTCTGGGGGGGAATTCGTGTCTAGCTGTTGCATAATTTGGTTTATCAGTTTGCTCTTTGTGTATTCTCAATATCAAATTATAATTTCAGCTATTTTTTCCACTTGTTAAGTCTTCTTGAGGATTGTTATTGCTGTTTAAAATGAATACTCAAATACTAGGTAGAGGGCTCCAGGTTGGAATTATAATTCCATTTGTTATTCAAATCTAGAAACATTTACTGTCTTGTCTAAATATGAATGAATTGCAGAATTAAAATGGTGGTGGAATAGAAAACAAAGTACTAGTGGTTTGGTGATGGTCAGGGCTGTATTCAGTAGAGTATTTGCTGTTCATTGGTTTTCCACTTCTTTTGTATCCTGTTGTGAATACAGTAACCACAGTAAACTCAACATGGTCTTGTTTTATTGGCCGGTTTCCCCCTCTACTGAGGTGTAGAGGGAACATCAAATAGCAAGGACACCTTCTGTACTCTCTGTCCAGCTTCTTAAGTCTATGGGTGAATTTTCGTGGATGGATTAGGAAGTTGTAGCAGCTCTCTGGTCATCTGTGATGAAAATCTGAACAAAAGGCAGCATTAGTTGAGTGGTATTTCCCCACAAGTGCTGGTTCATCTGCACGTGGCTTCCCTTGGAGTTCTCTGCAACATAATTAGTGTGGTTTGACTAAATCACCAGCCAAGCTTTGAAGGTGAACCTGTGAGCTGATTTCTTTCTGTTCTCTTGTAGGTGATGGATGTGGACACACCGTCCTGGGCTCCGAAAGTGGAACTCTTGCTTCAATAAACTACCCCCGGACTTCTCCCAACAGCACAGTTTGTGAATGGGAGATTCGTGTGAAGCCTGGGCAGCGAGTTCAGCTCAGATTCGGGGATTTCGACATCGACGACTCGGATTCTTGTCATTCCAGTTACTTAAGAGTTCACAATGGGATTGGCCCCAACAGGACAGAGATAGGTAGGAGCTTTTACTATTGGTGTTTGGGAATGAATGTCTTGGGTAAACTGTTGGTACTTTTGCTACGTTTTAACAACTAGATGTTAAATGCAGCTCAGATCCTATAATAATCTTGAGATTTTAAAAGGAAACTCTAGTTAATGTTTGTTTGTTTTTTCCTCAGACATTTGTCAGTAGCTTGCAAAGTTCTTGTAACAAGTGGAGAGAGAATTGTAAAACTGAAAGGATTTTTATTTTTTAAAATATAGAAATATATATAATATATAACCTTGAATGCCTTTCATATGGATTTGCTCTGATTTGAGCCGTTTCTTGTTGGTGGTATTAAAGGATGTCAGGCTTTAAAAGGTTTGTAGTTCAAATATCAGCCATCTTGTGTTAGTGTTCTTAGTTTAACTTTTGCTCTCTTCAGGAGAATCCTGTGACTACATAGCAGTGTGACATCAAGGTATTTGTAGTGTTAAGACCTTTGTAATCACTTTGCATACAACTCAAAATGCATTGTCATTCTTCCTTCTCTAAAATTATTTATTAGGCAGATTATCTATTTTCTTTCCTAAAGCTTTAATTCAGTGAGAGAGGAAGAAAGATTACTTCACTGAGATTGTTTTTTGAGTCTTTTTGTGAGGAGCCTGGTGGAGTGTTAGCTTTGTTAACCCTCTTCTCCAGCTGTTACCTTGGTAAGTGTGTGTGAAAATAAGTATGTGCTTGGAGCTGTTGAGCCAGACTTGGTCTAAAATAGGAAATGCTGAATACCTTAAATGGCAAGGAACGTCAAGTTCTGATAAGTCTATTACTCACTTTTACAAGTGACTTAATGGGTTCAAGTAAATTTTCTACTTCATTTGTTTCTCTTGACTTTCAGCTGTTCCCTGCTGGGGTAGTAGCACAGCGGGTTGAGCAAATGTGTAGTTCTGCTCTTAAGAAATCAAATCACAAAACAAACAGTGATATTAACAGTGGCAGATACAGATGATGCAGGTTCTTGGATGTTCATGTTTGAAGCAGCAGACACTGGAGAGATTAAACAGTGACCTCAGTTTCCTAGGAAGAAGTCTGGGTTTATTCTGAGTTTCTCCATTCAAATCTCCTGACATGGTCTAACATTAAATACTCGAAATTCAGTCATACCTATTTTGACCCAAAATGACTTAAAAATTGACTGATTAGATTAAAAAATAAATTGTTAGTGGGTTAGTTCATTAATAAACAGAGAAGGTTTCTAATGAAGCTTAAGGGCTAGTACTTATTCCAAGCCTCTTGAATGTTTATCAAGAAATCAAATAAAGACTCAGATATTTGATGTTAAGTTTGTCCCTAGTCTAGTCACTGCCTCTGCAGTCAGAGGTACTTAAGTCACAGGAATTCCCTCTCCTGCTGTAATGGTGCTTCAATGCAGAAGTACAGACAAAACATTACATCTTCTGCACGTACAGTTGACAGAGGTGTCTCTGCCACAGCCCTGTTTTTGTCCATTTCTAGTGTCTGCTTTTTAGAAAGATGAATAAAAATCTGGCAGGAGGCCAGAGAAGAGTTAGAAGAATGATTTATACTCTCAGAAGTATGCCTTGCCATGAATCATCATCATCAAGTGCATCAGTCTGCAGTTTGTCAAAGGCTGTATGGCCATGGTGCAAGCAGCACTGGATGGTTTATCCTAGCTAGGTTGAAGTGTGCTAGGTTTGCAGTGTGTATTTGCATGGAAAAGGGGATAGATGGTGTTTTGAGGACAGTCTGACTTACACTGAGCAGAGTCTCATGCTGGTCAATCGTGTAATGAGACCCAGCACCTGAAAACAAAACTTGGGAAAAGTGGTAGTTGGAAAAATGGGGCAGTCCATCATAATGAATGCAATTCTTTATTGAAAAGTGGCTTAGAGCAAAACATGGGGTTGATGTGGAGCTGTGGTAAAAGGGAATTTACTTCTTTGTAACTCTTGCTTATTACCAGCTAAAGCAGTGAATTGAGGTAAGGTTATATTTGTATAATGTTATAAATTGCATTTAAGTATTGTAAAATCCATTTTCTGTTTTCTATTAGAAAATACTCTTGCTTTGTTAAAAAATACCTGAACAATGATAGGAATTTGAATTTTAACTTTTAACGTGTTTTTAATTAGTGTTTGAGAGTGCAGATCACTTTTTAAAGAAAATTGACATACACATTATATTTTTTTGTGTTATATTTATTTATTAAGAGCTGTTCCTGCAGAACAGTGTTACTTCACTTCCTCTACTTTAGTATTGTAATTTGCCTTTAGTTGAGAAAGGGGCCGTGCTTCTTTTTTTGCTGTTTTACAACATAGTAATTATGAGGAAAACAAATGGAATGATAAGCTGAAACATGGGCTGGTGATTATCCACTTTGATTATCCACTGCAGAATCTTAAATAGGGTTTACAATATCAAATGATCAAGGGAGCCTGTAGGACAGAAGATTGTTTTTTTTCTTAACAGGTTAATGAGCTGATTAATATCTTCATTAAGGTTTCTGGTTAATAGGACTGGAGAATTCCATGCTGACTTGAGTCTGTTTAACAGTCATTTGCCCAGTAATGTGATTTGGTAGCAAGTATAGAGTAGGGCAGACATTGTCCCTATCTGTGGGCTCCAGCATCTCAGTTTAAATTGTGTTATTTTTCCTCATTTTGTGTGACAAGAGAAGGATCCAGATACAGAACCTGTGTGTTACATTTTTGAAGTGTGGAAAAACAGAAAAGGAACCAATTAGCAGTTTGAATTAATGGTGCTCACATCTGTTTGAATGTTACTGCTGAAAGGCAGTGAGTTGTGCCTGCTGATGTCCAAAACTAAGAAAAGTAGTTGACAGAAACCATGAAGGAGTTAACAAGGAAGAAGTGCCCCAGAGGCTGAGGGAAGAGGAAGGCTTTTTTCCTCATTTGGTCCTGTAGATGCTTCTCATTGCCCTAACTCAATCCTTTTCCTTGATAGATTTCTGACATTTTTTGAAGTTCTGACTGCAAAGGTTATGTGTGGCTAGAGGTGAATGGGGTAAGCTCATGTTTATCTGCAAGTGTTGAGGGTATGAGAGACTCTCACCTGCTGACAGTGACAAAATAAATGTGGTACTCATTGCTCTAAATGGACACTAACTACATTATTTAGTGTCACGCACAGGTATTTGTGTTTGAATTTATGCCAGAAGTAATGTGAGCCTACACTGGGAGTGAAATAAGATGCTTATATGTTGGTTAATATTTATTCTCCCTCTTCTCTGCATAGGAAAATACTGTGGGTTTGGCTTTCAGATGGATGGTTTAATTACTTCAAAAAGTAATGAAGTTACAGTACAGTTCATGAGTGGAATTCACACTTCTGGGCGTGGATTTCTTGCAGCTTATTCAACCACTGACAAATCAGGTATTTATAACTATTTGCTCATTTTTCTTTGCTTGCAAAATCAGAGCTGTCCAGTAAAAAAACACAGAACTAATTTATTTATTCCCAAATGACCACAAATTAACTTCTAAAAATTTAGCACACTCTTCCTGATACTTGTGTGTAGGAAATTTAACAGCCAGTTACTTAAAAGCTGCTGTAGTTTCAAAGAAATGGTGTCACAGCTTGCCTTGAATAGCAGGGGAAGAATGTCACTTGTCTGTTATGAATGAAAGAACTGCTTCAGATTAAGGATGAAATGCATTTTTTCAGCTAGTCAAGGTGGGAGATATAACTAGTTTTCTTATCAAACTGTATATATTTTATACAGACTAACTTCATGGAAAATGTAATTTCAATAGCAATATCCTATACTGCCTCAGCTCTTTAATTACATACTCTGCTGACTACTTTTTAGTCTTTTTGCCATTTCTTGGTTTTTGCTGTGTTTTTAGTTATTCTTAGCCTCTGAAAGAGGTTGCTGTATTTATTTTGCATCTCCTTCCACTCACTGTAAAGGTGAGTGACATGCATGGTCTGTGAGGAAATGAAGGATCACCAGCGGCTGCTTCAGAAGGCAAAAGGCTTGAGGAAAACTCTGTCTGGAAGTTACTCTAAAGAGAGCAGATAAAGGATTTCAAATTTTAATTTTGTGGGTTTTTTAATATTTTTCTCTCTGTATTTTGGATTGTGTGTGCTGATGATACACAGCGGACACAAACACGAAATTTGAGATATCAGTCACAGATGCCAATAACATGGTACTGTAATATATTTGTTCCTTGTGGTGCTTCAGTTCAGCACTGCAGAACTGTTAAATGCTGAAAACACAGGCCTCTTTAGCTAGATTACTAATGTAATTTTATGAAAAGAGCATGTTTGTGTCTGGATTATTTTGGGTTCTCTGAAGTGTAGCTATAAATTAAAATTAAGCTGTAGAGAAAATGAATTTTTGCATTATGTCTCATGTCACATTCTCAGTAGATATCTGAGTTTCTCAGACAAATTAGCAAGGTTCTACTGTAATACAAAATCTGTTGCAAGAAAATTTAGTAGGAACATGTGTTTTTTTTTATTCTGAGGCTTTTGGTGAAGCCTCAGAGGCTCAAATGTATATTTTTGTGCACTTTGAAAAGCATACTCAAACTTATGTCTTTGTCATCCTCTTGACCTAACATTTTTTCTTTCCAGACTTAATTACCTGTTTAGAAAATGCAAGTCACTTTTCCGAACCAGAATTCAAGTAAGACTGATTTTACCTGTTTCCCCCCAATCTCTTTAATAAAATAATTTTAGTGTTTCTACTTCACTCTCTTACTTATATCTTGCAGCTTGAAAATTGGCCATCCAGAGAACTTGAGAAACAAACATTTGGGGTTAGAGCTGAATAATTTTGACATTTGCAGTCCTTCTTCCTCCCTCTCTCATTTTTGTTATTCACCTGCAGTATACAGTAGAACCTCGTTAATTTGCACAAACAGATAGGAACTAAAACCTAATTCTCATAGAAAGAATGTTGCTTTTTTTAAACATACTACAACAGGTGTACACCTTAAATACTGAAATTCATATTACAGTTACCTGAGGATCACTAAATGATGAAATGTGTTAAAAATTACAAACCCATTTCACAGTTTGGTGTGCATTAATGAGGTTTTGTGGAGACTAGAATACTGTATCTTCTGATGGGGGAAACATTTTATTTCCCTGTTTTCTCCTCCATTTCCATCTAAAGCAAGAACAGTGTATAAAGCTGCAGACTCTTGTGAAGTACCTGTGCTTACATTTTGGAGAACTTAAGCCTGGGCATCATGAAATATTTCAAAAAGCAATCTTTGTTTCTCTTTTATTTTCCCAAGTTCCCAAACAGGGCTCTAATTATAGGTTCTGGCCTTACTCAACATATGCCAAACTCTCTGAATCCCACTGTTTTCATGGACCCTGCAAAGTACTGTTGAACTGCAGTGAAAATGTTAACAAGTTTAAGCCACTTAACATTTAAATCTTGAAGATGTAATAATTTTCATATGTGCAGTATGAAATGGCCCTAGGAAACAAACACAGGCCTGCTCCAGAGGTGCAGGTGTCTTGCCTCTTGCTTTTCATGAGTTAGTGGTAATTCTGACAGCTTTTTATTATCAAAATACTGCCAAAAGCTATTATAAGATAGCATTACTTTTCAGATGTATTATTTTTAAGATGCAAACCAAATAGATACGCAAGCCTCTAGTTTATAAAATAAAATTTGCTAACGTTGATACTTACAGGATTTTCATTTTACAGGAGCCATGCAGTATTTATATTATAAAATGCTGGCTTTATTAATTTATCATATTGAGACTGGAACTGTACTTTCAGTTGAGGCTTTTTCAAACTTTTTCAAAAGCCTGTTCTCTTGTTGTGTACTTCTGAGTATTTTTTTGTCTGATCTGCTAAGTCTTCAATTAGGATGTATCCTTACGAAGTGATATGTGAATAACAGTGTCTTGTAGATCAGAAACATATTGACTGTTTTACAACATTAGAAGAGTTACAGATGCATGCCTATCTTCACTTGCTATTTTATTCTCTTCCAGTAAGTATTGTCCAGCTGGATGTGTGATTCCTTTTGCTGATATTTCAGGCACAATTCCACATGGATACCGAGATGTAAGTAAAAATAGATGGGCTCAAGTGAATTTGGGTGACACATGGAATACATGATACAAGTCAGCTCTACTTGCTCACATTAGTTCTGCTTCCTGGATGCTGGAATTTGTCCCTACTAAAAGTGAATGGTGTGGCATTCATTTTTTTAGGCACTGCTGCTTAAATGACAGGTGCTTCAGATGTTGCCATCTCCAAGAAGTAATAATATAGTGTAGTAGAGTTTCAAACATTTTTGTAAGGGCTGCAGAGAAGGGTGAATCAATCAAAATATTGTTTTCTACTTCCTGTTTTGTTTTTGTTGAGTTTCTCAGTTCAGGAAATTCAGATTTATAAAAAAGAACCAGTTAATGGTGTCTTCTTCTTTTTGACACTTAAATGCTTCTCTCAACAGAGTCTCAGTGGTTATCTTAGTTTCATATCACAACTTGAGAAATGAAATATTGTTTGCGCTCAGTAGCTATAAAACAATTTGCTGAACAGTGTTGATACTGCAACATTGGTTGTTCCATAAATTGGAAATTAAAATCTTTAACAATGTACTTTTTAGTTAAAACACTTTAAGAACTTATATTTTTCTAATGTGAGATTTTGCAGCTGAATTAATGAACTTGCTGTAGGACTGGAGGATGTTTGCTTTGTTTATTTTTAAGTGATTATAATTTTGCTAACAAGGTAGTAAGAATTACATGAAATCTCTTTATTTTAAAATACTCTTTTAATAAGCCATTAGATCTGGCAAAGAGGAAGGGTAATTAAAAATGTCAGCAGTCAAAGCTTTTAGTATTAAAGATGAACCAAAAGTGTGCCTATCTGATTTCTCAAATCCTTGGCTACCTGCTTAAATAATCACATGTAAAGATGTCACCACAGTGTAACTGTGTTGTATGTTCAGATCCACAGTGAGTGCTCACTCAATGGCTGTGAGGCAATTTTTGTAGTTGGTAACAAGAAGTTGATTCTCTGCCTAACATACTTGTATCATTTTTAGGGGATCTGCTCTGCTTGTTGTTTTTTTTTTTTTTTTGCCAAAATCTGGAAAAATTGTTTTCTGAGGAGAAAAAAGGAAACTTTAGGAAAGAAATGTCCCATACCTTTCTTTCTGTGTGCTGTATTGCTTTGAAATAAAAAGGCAGAGAATTTCCAAAGTGTCAAACTGTGTTGAAAGAAATCAAATTGTCCAGCGCTTCAGACTGAGCTTTAGGTAGAGATTTCTCATGCATCTCTTTCGAATGTACAGCAGTTGCTTGTTGCTTTTAAAAGATACCTTAAGTATTGATTCTTTTCTGTGTCACCCTAACGTGGACAGTCCTTGAGACCTTGGCACTCTCATTGCTGACATCTTCTGGTGGACACAGAGGAGAGAGCTGCATCTACTGCAGAATCCCATGTTCACAATTTCAATGGAAAGGGAAGCTGTGTTGATCTCAGACTTGTTGGATATAAGTGAGGGTCTGCACAATTGCAGTGTGTCTGTGCACACCCCTGTCTGCCCTTTGCAGCCTGGAACTAGCTCTGTCTGTGCCTGTTGCACTGTGTGCGGCCAGTGATCCTCCAGAAATCTTGGTGCACGTGGTAGATGGGTACACAGCCACTTCTGCTAAGATGTTTTTGGAACTGGACTGTCTCTCGTCTCTTGAGCACTAGGGGTTTCTTGATCAAGCCTCTTTGGCCTGGAAGGATTTGTTTCCAAGCTGGGTTAGTTTTGATCCAAAAGACAAGAGGTATCTTTCTGTGCTCACTCTGTGGAGTGCCTGAAGGACTTGGTGCAGTGAGTCCTGCTCACTGTGGCAAGCCACATCCAGCCTTGCAAGCCAGGGGGTTGTCACTGTGATGTTTGTAAATAGATCCAGTCATCCAGGGAGAGAAGGCAAGAACATGATGTCCTGCAAAAGCACCTTGTGTAGTTGATCTCCACTGACCTGTACAATGTAGGCAGTTGACTTCTTTAGGATGGATTGTATTCAAGTATTACTGTGGGTTTATATGGATCAGAGTGCTGGATGGTTAAACCATGAGTTAAAATAAAAAATACAACCCCTTGGCAAAAAAGTTGAAAAATCTGCAGTACATTACTCCTTAATTGTGTGAAAATAAACAAACAAACTTTCAATGTGCTTTCTATTAAAAGGTTTTCTCTGTATTTACATCTCCAACTTCTGTTGTCTAACATTATTTATGGTAGGCTGAAAGTCTAGTTGTCTGACTTTTTCAGACTGATTCACCTTGGTGTTGGTTTTAGGGTATTTAATTACAGGAGTTACCAATACATTTAGCTGAGGATGCACTGAAATGTAGGACCTTCTTTTTGTGGTTTTGTAAATCTCATAATAAACTGAAGACTAATAGATTCAAAAGAACAGAGATAACAGATATATAAGAACAGTGTCTTAATAACAAAGACTGTAACTGGACAGTAGCCTTAACAATATCTGGTGTGATTTTTAATTTATTTGCTTCATAGTATTAAATTTTTCTTTCCCCCCTTCTTCAAGTCGTCGTCACTTTGTATGGCTGGTGTTCACGCAGGCGTTGTTTCAAATACTCTGGGTGGCCAAATTAATGTTGTAATCAGCAAGGGCATTCCATACTATGAAGGCTCCTTGGCTAACAATGTCACCTCAAAAGTGTAAGTGTACTTTGTCTATTTTCCTTATCTTTGGCACTTTAGATCCTGGTAGTGTCTCACTGCGGGACTCATTTCAGTGAGTGAAGCTACGTGTTCCCTGGACAGCACCTCTGCTCTGAGATTCTCACAGGGCACTTTTGCTGCAGTGTAATTGTTTACCAGATATCTTTAACCTTTAGATCATAAAGATTATTTTTCCAAATGCTGTGAGGAGTTTTTACCTTCTTGACCATCAATTCCTAATGGTCTGTGGAAAAATAATAGTTTAATGGCAGCTCCTTAGTTGCAGAGAAGATGTAGCTTGTCATTGTATCTCAGAAGTCCCAGGAATAAAAGCAATCAGAGGAGACTGATTCTTTTTATTATGATCACCTTAATTTGCAAGGGAAGCATTTTAATGAAGTAGTGGGTTTTGCTGGGTAGATGTTTGCTTGAAAAAGCCTTTAACTTGCTACCTCTGGAGTAGATTTTAGTTGAAAAGGTGTTTGTACCGACAGCGCTGCAACTCGGTGACAGGAAGTGTTACTTTAATCATTAAGTGCTTGTTCAGGCGTTTGTGCATAGGTTTCACTGGCAAGCTGACAAGAAAAACAAATTGAAAACAGTTTGTTTCAGTTTTTCTCACTGAGTGCTGCAAAACATCTTTTGTTCTCTGCAGGGGACCTTTATCTACGAGTCTCTTCACCTTTAAGACGAGCGGTAAGTGTTGTCTCATGTATTCCATGTCAATACTTCATACAGACTTTGTCAGTACAAGTGAGTGTGCAGGTATTTTATTTCTTAACTTTTATTCTAGTTTGTAAGACTTTTTTTTTTTACTGCATTCCTCAGTAATGTGTATTTTTGAATTGTTTTACTATTTCAATTTGATGATTGATCATCACTACATTTGTAGGTAAGCCTTATCTGCAGAAAGAGGTTCTTTCAGGTTGCATTGCTCTATTGTAGTCCAGTTTACAGTGACTTGACTCTCATACTTCAAACCCACTGCTAAAGGAGAGCTGGGCACTTAAGAGTTGCTCTTTATTTGTAACAACTGCATTCTAGCTTTATTCCAACTTTCCTAGTTGTCTGTTAAGAAAGCTAGCAGAGAGATCTCAAAATGATTCCTCACCTTTCTCCACCCCTTTTTACTTTTTTTTTTTTCCCTTCATTTTCTTGCAACTGAGTACTGTGTGTTAAATTACTGTCTCTTGCCTGGAAGGGCAACTTGAACTTTGCTGTGTGTCTAAGATGTGTCCCTTCTTGGCTGTTATGTTTTATTTTGTTCATGTGTACCAAGTTGATGATTGGTATAAGAAGTGTTGCCTCTTTTTAAAGCTTTACTACTTCATGTGTTTTCCCTCTTTGTCTTACCTATTTTTCAAATAGATTAGTTTTCTAAATGGAAGCTAGTTTTTCTGTAAGACACTTTAAAAGCTAACTTTGAGTGGATGTTGGAAGTACTGTGAAGACAGTGGCCTTTTCTTAGTCAGTTCAGCTGCTTCAATAACAATATAAAAACCATAAAACCAACATGTGTTGTTCTTAGTAGGGATAAAGTTTAAAAACTGAGGGGGAAATCATGCACATACTCCTCAAAAGTAAACAAATACATATTTAAGTAAATGGGATGATGAATGGGGATATAAAGACAAGAATCTGATGGGCAGGATTGTTTGGAGATGGAAATATATACAAACAAATGAAAATTAGAAAATATAATGCACAAAATAGTAAAATAATTTATCTCCCAGACCTCTGCAAGACTGAAAGAAAGCATGCCTGGTGTCCTTATGCGTGAAGAATATTAAAGTGATCTGAGTGGGGTTTGCTGTGTTCTTTTGTCTTTCAAAATGTGATCTGATTGTGTCTATGAAAATAATTAAATGGCCTGGAAATATGGACTTACAGAACAAAATGCTGATCTAGGTTCTCTGGATTTCAGTGACACATGTGAGAAATTATTGAATAAGCTAGAGACAAGATGCAGGTTGAGATTAAGATGTCTGTAGTTGGGTGGCCTAAGAGTTAGCTGAAGGAAAAAGAAAACTCCTGTAATATGCTCAAATGAGGTTTATCTGGCTGTGCTGAAGGCCCTACTGTGTTTCTTCTGTAGTAGTTGGTTTCATGACTTGGTACAAAATAGAGGAGTGTGTTATTGATGCCAGAGGTGTGATCAGTGCAGGAAGACCTGGCTGACTTTGAGACTTGGGTGATAGAAATGAACTGAAAAATCACAGAGCAAAAGGTAGAATGTCATGTACATAGAGGCTGAGGCATTTCTGCTTCAAACTGGAGCATGTTGTATGGAAACGAGAGATGAGGGAAAGGATTCTGTTAGTGAAGTGCTAACGTGATCCTGTGCTGTGGTAGGTGAACTACACCCAGTAGAGACATAGCAATAGTACAGACTATTAATGCCATCTCACAGAACATGGGCAAGGCCTTCTCTGGGATCCAGTCACGTGTAGGCTGTGCCTCCCTTGAGGGATCAGTGCCTGACCTGGGTGCAGAGGGAGGCTGCAGGGTGCCTGCAGGGAGAGTGGGAACTTGTGGGAGAAGGGAAACTAGGCTGGGTTTTTCAGCCTGCCTGACTGAAGGCAAAGATTGCTCTCAGCTGCTATTTCCAAGGAGGACTCGTCTGAGAGGGGAAAACTCCTGGCACTACAGAAGATTTTAGCAAACAGTAAATGGATAGCAACTAGCCACAAGGAAATCGAGCCCTAAATTTAGGAGATGCTTTTTAGCCATCAACAAAATGCAACAGAGAAGAAACTCGCAGTAAGAATGGTGACCAAAAAAATGCAGCTAATTTCAGGGATATTTTTGAACTTGAGGCCAGGATTGTGACATGACTTTCTATGTGCTTTGGTGTGTCATTCAAATTAACATCCTGATACTGAGATGTGTTTCAAAAAGAAGTAGTTATATAGACAGAAAAGGAACAAATGATCAAATAGTCTGTTTCCCATTCTTTCATCAACCATACATACTCTTAAACCAGGCCAGTTCTTGTCTAGTGCTCTGTATGAGTGGTGACTGTAAGAATATCCACATTACTCTCGGAGCAGGCATACGTCATGGCAATCTCACGTCAACAAGATCTGGTTCCAGCATCACTGTTAGAAAGCAGAAAACTATGTTTTGTTGGTAGTGTTGTTACAGAATAGATTTAGCTGGCAGTATGTAAAGTCTTAAAATCCAAGCAGCATAACTTCAGTTTCCATTTGCATCCCTCACCTTTTCTGTTGTTCAGGTTGTTATGGGACACTGGGGATGGAATCTGGGGTAATTCCTGATTCCCAGATCACGTCATCATCTATTCTTGAGTGGCCTAACCAAACAGGACAAGTAAACGTTTGGAAACCTGAAAATGCCAGACTAAAAAGGGTTGGTCCTCCTTGGGCTGCTCTTATCAGTGATGAACATCAGTGGTTGCAGATTGACTTGAATAAAGAAAAGAAAATAACAGGTAAGTGAATCTGATGTGGCTTTTCAGCAGCATTCAAAAACTTTGGTCTTAGATAAAGTCCAGTTGACGCTTTATTACCATTGTAGCAGATTTGGTTCCATGTCCTAGCTAATACGCTGAGGAGCTTGGGGCTGAAGAGATATGGTTCTGTAGTAGAAGACACCTCTTCTATGAGAATTTGTGAAGTGTTGATGCTGCTTTTTAATGCTAATTGGCTCCTTGGAGGTGCAGATCAAACTCCCATCAGCTCAGTCCACTGTTGCCTCTGATGCAGATGGACTGACTTAGGTTTCTGGGTTTTCCCTATGGCTTGTCATGGCCGTAGTGAATCCTCAGTAGAGACAGGAGTGGGTGAAACATCCTCCTTTGATCAGTTTGTGTTTGTCTCTTTCTCAAATGCACTCTGTAACCCCAGCTTGCATGCCCTATCAGCAGCTGGGCTTCCTGTCATTAAGCAACTTGGGCTTAGCAGTGGTCTCTGTTATTACCTCCCTGGGGACTATCTGGATTTTGCATTACTCCTCTAATTCCTGTGCTAATAAGCTTTTACAAAACAACTTTCCCACGTGAATTGTTCTGCCGCACTGAACTGTCAGCTGTAGGAAGGTGCAGTTCTTTCAGTGGTGCTTTTAGTTTGGCTGTGCAAGAGCTGGGAAGAGCAGTGCTGTCTCAGCAGCTGGAGACAGGAGTGGGCTGTGGTCAAATGAGCTGGCCATTTCCAGCAAGAAATGGGGGGAAAGTGCTTAGCAGGGTTATATAATGAAAATTAAAATACAAAAGTAAGTAAAATGATTACTATTTCAGTCACTGTGGAAGTTTCAGACCCTGGCACCTTGGATAAACTTCCTGAAGTTAACCAAACCAGTAGACTCCCAGCTGTCTAACTCTGGATTCAAAAGCTGATCTGTTAATTTTTACAAACTGGTACAGATTTTTTTTTTTTTGTCTTAACTGAGCACCTTAATTTCTCACAGGCATTATAACTACTGGTTCAACTTTAGCAGAGTACTACTATTATGTCTCAGCCTACAGAATTTTATACAGTGATGATGCACAGAAGTGGACAGTGTACAGAGAACCTGGCATGGATAGAGATAAGGTAAAAATACCACACACTTTCTAGGTATGTTCTATGGAGAATTCACAACTGTAAATACAGCTAACTTTGGTCTGGTGAGGAAACATTAAATAACATTCCTTTTCAGTCCTATTTTGAATCATAAACAGACATTGAAGAAAATATGACAGTATAAAAATATGTAAGGATTTCAAAAGTTCTGAAATTCAGATATTATTTTTATTACTACAGGTGGTGGGGATGCTCTCTAAGAGAAACTTCCTACAGTGATAGTCTCCTTGGTATTGCATACCTTCAAGAATAATCATATTTCTCTCAAAATAAGTTGTGTGTTTGAAAATTAAGGTTTCTTTTCTGACATTCTTGTGGTTGCATGTTATGGGTTGTATAATTTTTCATCTTTTATAATGTTTCTGTCAGTCTTAGTTTTTTACCAAATACTTTTAAGTTTCTTACAGAAGAGAACAGAGGGTAGTTTTCTTAAAAGAATAAATTGTCTGTTAAGACTGCAGATGCTTTGCTATACTTGTAGAAAAAGTACGTAACATTGGCAGCAAGATAGTCATATTTCCCCTGTGTTTACAGCTTTGCAGTATTTAATAGAGAATAAAAATGAGAAGATTTGTGACCTAAGTAGTCTTTCCAGTGATTCAGATCAATTTCCTCAAGCAAATGACAGGATTCTTGGTAACCTGAATGAAACTAGAATTTCCTTCTGTTTCTTAAAATATTTGGATCTAATTTCCCTTACCTCTACAGGCCCATGGTATTACATACCTATAACCAACTAGTAACCCAGTAACATTTTAGAACCAGGTTTTAAGAACAGTCACTGGTTAGTTGTACTTGGATTTCTTCTGTTCACTGTGGGTTAAGAGTGGTACAGAGTAGGATGTAACATCCTGTTGATGAAGTGAAAGGTTAAAATTTGTTAAAGGAAGAGATTTTTGAACACTGAACATAGATGCAGTAGAAAACTTCCTGAAAGGGAGGAGAATCTACAGTCAGGCTGGTCCATCTCCTTGAGCCTCCATGTGACTGTTGGTATGAGATGTTCAAGTAAAAGTCCAGATATTTTGCTAGTTTGGATTGCCCTCTTCTGGCCATAAAATAAAATCTCAGCTGGCAAGCCACTTGAATTTAGGCTTCAGGGTTAGTTTGATCATTTTCCTAGAAAAAGTTTGCAGCTGTTGCCTTGTGATGTGAGCATGTTGTTCCTCTCACGTGTTTATGAAATGAAACAAATTGTGGAGCTTGAAATTACAGGCAACACATCTTTCTTTGCACTCTTTATGTCATTAGGGGTAGTTCATGAAGAATCATACTTATCCAGCAAGTGCCAGCTGTGGTTAAATGACAAAAAATGGTTCAGTATGATTCAAAATAGCAGATTTTCCCTCTATTTGCCATCACCTTGCTTCACGCAACTTTGCTTTTGGACGCATATGCTTGCAGGCTTCTCCCCTTTGAGCCTTCCATAATTGCACACCAGACCCACTGGAGGGTGCTATTCCTCATTTTTTTGGAAGGTGTTTGAAATTCCTAATGCTTTTCTGGAGACTAGAAGCTTTTCCAAGACTTCCCGGTAGTCCTCTTTGCAAATAACTTTTAGAGATCTCTAGAGAAAATTTTCTAAACTTTTTGTATATGAAAACAAAAGTGTAAAATCCTTCAGTTGGGGAAAAATGCCAAGTCAGAGTTGCAGTGGTGGAAAAGTTTTGTTTGACAGCCCAGAGGAAAATAGAGAGTTTAGTAACAAATGGAATATGAAAGTGATTTCTCATTAAAAAACTATCACTGTATTGAGCTCAGAAGCAAATTTTTTGAGCTGCAGGTAAAGTTTGTAACACTGGACTTCTAAAGCTTGCCTAATAAAAGCCTGGAGGGAAGAACTACTTTACTGTTAATCTTTCTTGAAAGTAATAGTTGTTACTGATTCTTCTTGCCTTTACTGTTACATGCTCAGGCTCAGAATCCTGATGTGAGACTCGATTTTCAGTGTTGGGCACCTGTGCTCCTAATCTGTAACTTCTGCATGTGTTGCCTGGGTAGCCAGATGCAGCTTGGACCTTCTTTTAGTAGTGGGCACTGGCAGGCACAGCAGAAACAAGAACTGTACAGCAGTTTAAGTCACCTCTGTATTTTGCTTCTCATTTGCATCTTTACCACAAAATGCAATTCTTTAATGAGATCTGTAGCTAAAAGCCTGTCAGCTTAAAAAAAAATAAAAATTAAAAAACCTGTGCTTGTTTAGGGGAAAAGTGGCTGTAAATTGGAACAGAATCTTCTGTGGACACACAGACTGTGACTACTTTGTATTATTCATTTATTTCCAAAATAACACCATAAACTTAACCTCCACATTCAATCTGTTTTCATTAATTGCTCCTAAGTATATTTAAGAACAATAAGCTTAATTTCACTTGGGATACATAAAAATGAAATGCTGGTTACTTATTTGAGGTGTAATAAAAACAGTGCACTCAGACCTAAAGTACTGCATTTGAATTACTGAGTGATTAATTTTTCTGGCTAACTAAATAGACTCATGTCTATTTGATCAGTCAGTGCTTTCAAGCATGAAGACAATCAATGCCTGTATAAGGACAAACCAAAATTCTTACGTGTAAGTAATTGTAATGGGTTTTGGGTGTCTTTTGAGAGTGGAGACATATTATGTACATCAGGCAGCTCAGCAGTGAGTACCTTGGAGGTCCCTGCAGTCATTTGGGAGTGTTTGCTGGAATAATTTATTTCAAACCTGTAGGGACATTCTAGTCACTGTGTTGCAAAGGAACACAGGAGTGCAATGCAAAAATCTCATATCTTGAATATTGGAGTTGAAACAACAACGATTTACATTGATCAGAAATGCACTAAAAACTTTTACTGCTCCATTTTATTCAGACACAGGAGCTGTTATTACACAGTGCAGCACTTGTCCAGAATGGCAGGGAGCTCTATTGCTTGCCATGTGGTGTGAGGGGCAGAAGACTCCCTGGAATAGTCGGTTTTTTAAGGAAATTGCCAAAATTTTGTTCTGCATTATGTCCAGTGTGATTTCCAGTATCTGTATCTGTGTTTTAAAAGCCAACAGCTCATTTACTGTCACCTCTGTGGTGACCTGTGTTGCAGCAGCAGCAGCACCACCACAGAGCTGCATGTGCAGAGCCAGAGCCCAGCTGCTGTGCACTGACATGGAGAGACAGCTCACTTCCTACCCCAAGACTTGATGCCAAACCAGTCCTCTTAAAGGAAAGGGAGGCTTGGAGTACTGGGCCAAGCTGCTCTATTGCTTTAAGCAGCTCAGGGGGTGTAAAACCTGTAGTTGGCTGTGAGTTTGTCAGTGTGTTTGTACTGCACCATGCAGTGACTGACTTACCTCTCACTGGTTTTAAATTTCAACAGGACAGATTTCTTCTGTGTATTGTCACATTTTTTTGAGTTATTTGTGTGCGAGGATGGGCAGCGAAGGACCAGCTTGAGCTTATCCTTCACCCAAAGTCTGTGCCCTTCTCTTCCAGAACCGTATGGCTCAGTATGGAACTGAGGGGAACTTTCACATTCTGAACCTGAATCCTTTCCTTTGCTTGTGGTTCAGCACTTGTAGACAGCAGCCACGAGAGGACAGTGTGGTTGCATACTTGACTGTGTCTCCTAATGCTTTCTAATAAATACCTTCCCCACACAGACTGTGCTTAATTGCTAGGCTGTGTGGAGACCCTGATAAATTCCTGTTTGCCCAGTGTCACAACTCCTTGCTGCACACATTTGAAGAGTAAGTGCAAAACATAAAAAAAGGACCGAGTTAGAATTATTCAGGTCAGAAACATGTGAGATGTCTGTAACAGCAGGGACTTCCTGGGGAGCATCAGTAGATATTACATGGTACCTTTATTCTGAACTAAATAGCTGCATGCATACCTATCCAACACACCTGTTTTGTTTAGTTATATATGTGGTGGGGCCAAGTGAGTGGAGATGTGCAGGCAGCAGGGCTGTTCTGGGGTGAATTCTCAGGATCCTGCATTGCTTGTTTATCCTAAATAAACCACCGAAATTGGTTGTAGTGACTTAGTTGCTGTTGCATTTGTATAATCTAACGTTCCTCTCTCTCTTTTAATTTCTCTTTTCTAGATATTCCAAGGGAATACCGAATTGTACCAGGAAGTTCGCAATAATTTCATTCCACCTATCATCGCACGCTTTTTTAGGATTAACCCCTTAAAGTGGCACCAGAAAATTGCAATGAAAGTAGAACTGCTAGGATGTCAGTTTAGTATAGGTAAGGCAACAGAAAACTTTCAACTGGGGAAGACAAGCAATGAAATTATTGAGGTTACAAGTGAAATTATTAAGGTTAAAGGTGACATTATAGGTATATTTTTAATGAGAAAAAAGTACTTTTTGGGTGCATAATCCTTCTGTAACAGACAGTTCTGAATTTCTCCAAAAGTTATTGCACCTAACCTGGAAAACACTGAATTTAGGTGTACACAAGGCAATTCAGAAAATAAGTGTTTCAAAAGACACCAATCATTTGCTTCCCATGTTACTGGTTCATGGGAGGTATTCCTCATTACATAACATGAATAAAAGCTTTATAGCAAACTGCTCTAGCTGTCTTCTCCTGAAAAGGAGACATGGAAAACTAGCACTTAAAAAACCTTTTCTTATAAATTCTTTTCTTCTGAAGGTCGTGCTCCTAAGATCACGTTGCCACCACCACCACCACCTCGGAACAAGAATGATGAGAAGAATGCTGACTTCATTGATGACATCATTCATTCAGTGAAGACTTCATTGCAGACAGATAAAACAACTTTCACACCTGAGATAAAAAACACTACAGTGACTCCAAGTGTAACCAAAGGTATCCACAGTTAAACACTACAAGTGTTTGGGAACTCCTTACAGTGCATTGGCATATATTAAGTCTGCTTTCTGAATTCAGATTGTCTCAATGCTCAACATGTTAGAGCAAATGATAAAAAATTTTTAATATTTACCAGTTGTTAAATACAAGTATGATGACAGATGTACAGTTGCATACTGCATGCAGAAACAAAACCAATCTTCCAAGTCAGATATGTATGTATATACTATATATATATATATAAATAAAACAGCTCCATCTTCCAAAGCTTGTTCAAGCTGTGTTCAGCTTTTCATGATGGACCAAATTTTGTCAGAGGAAGTTGCAACTTGGACTTGCCTTCTGAATTAATCATGTCTAACTTCTTTGTTATTAAATTTGATAATTTCTTAGAACAGAAGACTTTGGACATAGCAAATCTTTTATGGCTCAGTCTTGTTGACGTGGAGTTTGAAAAACATCATCTGGCATAATCATTTTGTTTATCAAAGGAGGTGGTCAGAAAAGAGAGCAAAGTCACTGCAGATTGAGGCACTGCTGAAGTGTCCTTTGGATTGCAGGGAAAAGCATGTTCTCATGTCACACACAGACCCAGCACGGGCTGATTGTGACTAACTGTTCGGGTACTATGGTATTTACATTTTAAAGGATATTCAAACTTAAGTGGTTGCATTAATGGATTTTTTGTGCAAATAATAAAATACATTGTTCTAACAGTAAAAACCTTATATTAAAACAAATGAGTTAATTTTGATGAAAAACCTTGCAAAAACACAGCTGTACATACATGTAGAAGAGCCAGATGTTAATTGAAATTTATACTTGTGGGAACATCCAGCAGGGCAGCTTAGCTGGGGGATCTGGTGTGATAGACACTACACATGAAAACTATTGTTCCAATATTGTCACATTACCCGAGTAATTTTCATGATTTATGAGAAGCTCTTGTGTCTGACACCACTTAATTTAATGGTTTTCAGATGTGGCATTGGCAGCAGTTCTGGTTCCAGTGCTGGTGATGGTCTTCACTACTCTGATTCTTGTCTTGGTTTGTGCGTGGCATTGGAGAAACCGGTAAGTGAAGAGATGAGTGGAAGTGCTTTAAATGAATGTTCGCCTGGGGTGTGGGAATGGCATGCTGCATGTGTCACTGTGGGAACTGTGGTCTGCACTTGTGGAAGGAATTGTGTTCTGAGAAAATATGCACTTGAGCAGCAAGGACAGAGAAACACCTTCTTCTAACTGTTTTCAGTAGAAGTGCTTTTACTAAAAACTAGTTTCTCCAGTAGCAGCAGACTGGTGATGGCAAGCCAGGTTACTGGTGCTTATACATTAAATTTGAAGACCAGTTACAGCCAAGATGATAGTTGCTGAGCATTAATTAATGCATCTTTTGATAAGCAGACTAGCTAAAATAACCCTTTTTTCTTTTTTTTTCCCAGCAAGAAAAAAACTGAGGGCACATATGATCTACCCTACTGGGATCGTGCAGGTAACAAAATGGTTTTATGAAATCCTTTACCCAGCATTTATGGTTTAGTGCATATTTCAGATTTCAGTTGCCACCAGCAGAAGCCTCTCTAATGCTAACTGATAGAGGCATAATGAACAGTTAATTTCTTTTCTGGTCAAACTTAACTGCTTCTTTCTCCGATTTTTTTTCTTCTTAATCATCAATAGAAAATGTCATGTCTCCTGTAAGAGCTGACAGCTTTAATTTTGTTTCTTTACAGTGATGGAAGTGTAGAATCTCTTAATTATATAACATGAAGGAAAAATAATTTATAAGAAATATCTTTATGCATTTGATAATCACCTATTTGGTACTTCTTTTGTCCTGGAAAAAAAATCTTTTAATGCCTGTCAAAAGTTTTGTCCTTCTTCACTGCCCTAGTAAGCATGAGGGATTTAGGTATGTTTTCCATCCTGCTGTCTCATGCCTCACAAACTGAAGATCAGACAATTCCACCAAGCAGCCCTTAGCAAGTGTCCTGAAAACTTTGTGCTACAGCACAAAGAGGGGCTGCAGCCCTTGGGTTTGTGCTGTTGTTCTCTGTCCTCGTGTTGAAAACTTGCACATCCGTGTGTTTTCTTAAGTCTGATAGTCTTGAGTATGCCTTATGCTTTAGGCAAGAAACCTTGCAATGACCTTATTTTTACTTATTCCATGATTGTTTCTGATGGGTCACAGCTCTGTTGTCTTCAGGATATTTTGAGAAATATTCTTATTTAAACATCAGTATCAGACTTTATTTTCCTGTTTGCTTAAATTTGAATAGTTCGGTGTGCAGGTCGGTTTTAAAAGGAAATGTGGCCAATTGCAGCATCAAAATAATGTTGCTGCACTTCTCCGTGGAAGTGCTGTCTGTCCCCCTCCACAGGCTACCTCAGATTCTGTTAAACAACATTCTGTGATTTTGAATCTCCTCTCTTGGGCTTTGCCTAGAGGATGGTCTCTTACAGCCACTACAAAATACAAGCCGTGGTGCAAAAATATTTTGGTAGCTTAAAACACAGTACATATGCAGTCTTGAGTGGTTTGTTTGTTTTTGTGTTTTGGGTTTTTTAATCCATGTGAAGGATGGTGGAAAGGAATGAAGCAGTTTCTCCCGACCAAATCAGCAGAACACGAAGAGGCTCCTGTGCGCTACAGCAGCAGTGAAATTAGTCACCTAAGGCCAAGAGAAGTCCCAACAATGCTGCAAACAGAGTCTGCAGGTACACTTCACTGTTCTTGTGGGCCATGGAATACATATACAGATATATGACATGCCAAAAAAATGTCAGGAATTTTGCTACGTTTAGTTATTTCCTGGGTTTTTTTGAGGAACAGAGGAGAAATGAGTAGTTCTGTGGGTAAGCACGTTTCAGATCTGTTCTCTGAGTACCATAAAAGTATGTATTGACTTAGGCAAGCGTCTCTCTATAGCACAAGTCGATGCAGGAACTGGAAGTTTCTTTGCTTGTGCTTGTTCTCAAACCCCATAAAGGGTTGAGGAATTCTTATGGTTATATTTTCATGCACTGGAAATACTGTCATCACAGTATCTTTATTCACAAACCTGAAATGCGGCACTTGGTTCCCTACACTCACTATAAGGATTAAGTCATAGTTGTGCTATGGAAAAGGAGGGGTTACTGATAATGGCATATGCCCTTTCCCTGGTGATCCAGGCATGAGGGGAAGGTGACTGACTGTTCCTTTGGCTGATGGCAGAATTAGGCAGATGTACAGAATTACAACTTCACTGCAGGCAGAATTGCTTTTCTCTTTTTGGCTACTTGTCTGTTTTTACCCAGCTAGCCAGGTTTTTCACCATCAGCTTTTGTAACTTGGATTATCTGCTGAGCTAAAATATCTCAGCTGATCACATACAGGCTTCTCCCCTCAGAGTACAAACCCTCCACCTCAAGGACTATTTTTATTTAATAAGTCAGGCAGGATAATTTCATTTAAATTTCTTTTTGCAGAGAAGAACATTTCAATAAGCTTTGTTTTCAGGCAGATTTGCAGCATGAGAAATTTCAGCTCACCAGGAAAATACAAACCTGAGAAATGGGAATATTGTGTCTATGCTAATGGTTTTATTGGATGGAAAGGAATCCTTTTCCAAAGCGATTGGCACTGATGCACGGGGATGGACCACTGGTTTAACCAAGGAAAATAATCTGTGTGAGACTACTGACAGGTTGTGTTTAATGTGATGGTGCTGTAAAAAACCTTTCATTAAATGTATTTTTATTCTGTTTTGTTGGGGCTTGCAACACAGAATATGCTCAGCCCCTGGTCGGGGGAATGGTTGGCACACTTCATCAGAGATCAACCTTTAAACCAGAGGAAGGAAAAGAAGGAAGTTATGCTGATTTGGACCCTTACAATTCCCCCATACAAGAAGTTTACCACGCCTATGCCGAGCCCCTGCCCATAACTGGACCAGAGTACGCAACTCCAATAATCATGGACATGTCCAGCCATCCCAGCACACCTCTGGGCGTTCCTTCCATTTCCACCTTCAAAGCTGCAGGGAATCAAGCTCCTCCACTGGTTGGAACTTGCAGTAAACTGTTGTCTAGGACAGACAGTGCATCATCAGCACAGGCACTGTATGACATACCAAAGGGGCAACTGGGGCCGGGCAGCGCCGACCAACTCTTGTACCAGGTACCACAGAGCCTGGCCCATTCCACTGGGAGTAAGGATGAACTGAGTTAGCTGATGAGTAAGATAGAATGGTGGCTACTTTTTAGAAGCCAGGCCCATAAAGCTGACAGTTTC
Organism: Serilophus lunatus; assembly: GCA_013399895.1. Classification (NCBI taxonomy): domain Eukaryota; kingdom Metazoa; phylum Chordata; class Aves; order Passeriformes; family Eurylaimidae; genus Serilophus; species Serilophus lunatus. Next base: position 565,487 of record VXBA01000678.1, on the reverse strand, counting down.
GGTTTTTTTAATTCCATTGTTTTGATATTGTTATTCTTAAATAATACAATGTTGAACCAAAAGATGTGGTATTGGAGGTCTGGGAAAGCAGTAGTTCTGCCTTTCCTAAAGCTGTCTGTGCAATTAACAGCTTGTCTCCTGCAAAACCGTGGACTTTTTTATTACTACTGTACAATTGTCTGTCAGACATGAGAGAACTCTTCATGATTAGCTTCAGTAATTCATAGATGGGAATGATAATTGAGGAGAAACAGGTCAAAGTATGAAAGCCAGTCCTTTCTTCCTAATGGTACTGTAAGACCACAGGACCAGAGCAACAAGCTCATCCAGGAGTTGTACTTTAAAAATGTATAAGGCTCCAAAAATTTGCCCACCAAATCTTTAGAAGAGCCTTGGCTCTGTAATGCCTTGAGGTAATGCAAAGAGAAGACGCTGCACACGTTTTCTCAGGAGGTACTTTTACTGATAGCTTTAGAAAATAAGGGAGAAAATAAGGGATCTTTGCAAAAGTTGAAAGGGTAACATACAACCAAAATAAAACGTTACACAAAGGATTGACTTTAGCACATGCTAACCCGCACAACTTAGCAAAATCCAACCTATTTGGTCCCAAGTTACCCACAATATTCGGAAAGGAGATTAAGAGAAGAAGAAGGAGTAAAGAAAGAGTGAAGAGTAAGAGAAAAACAGTTACCACCACAGAGTCCTGTGTAAGTCCAGCTTCTATGAGGCCAGGGGGTAGGTCTTGAGCAACACAGACAACACGTGTTGCTACTTTTATTGCTTTGGTCCCCTGTGGCCACCCCTCCCAGGCAGAACTTGTGGCCCACTGGCCATTCTTTGACTCCAGGGCAGGGTGAGGGTCCGTGTTCCCAATGTGTTGGCCAATCTCAGGCTGGTCAGGGGCTCCAGGAGTTGGTGTATCCCAGGCTGCCTTTGACTGACAGCTGTTCCAGGGCTGCCCCAGGAGTCTTGCAGGGGCTGGCATGTGGAACAGGCAACCTCACCTCCGTGAGATTCAATCTGTCCATTCCCCCCACACACTAGAGTTGTAGGTTTAAATAATACAGAAATCCAGTGTCTCACAGGTACTGTCTCTTGGGGGGGGTGGGAAAAACCCTACCCCAAAACCCAGTGTTCCTAACTTTCTAAGATCTATATGTAAGCACAACAGCTTCTAAAATTCCTTTTTCTTTATCCTTTCCTTATGTGTCTGCACAACTTTGAACTTTCCAAACCAGTATAAGGACTGGTCAACTTCATGGTGTAAAGTATTTTTGTTTCTGAGTTACATTATTTCAGCCTTTGTTCTCAAGATTAGGAATCATCAGCTGTGTCCCTCAGAAGGTTCCTGCCTTTTTGATTAGCCTTCCAAAACTAGAAGCTGCTGTCTGTACAGTCTCTTTCTGCCTCATCTCCTTAAGCCACAAAGTCTTGGTCCTTCCTAGGGATCCATGAGGCACAAATTCACACAAGCAAGTGCTTTGTCATTTTTCCTTACCCAAGTGAAGGTGGCCTCCAAGACAGACTTCCCCGATGGTCAGCATGCAAGAAGCCCAGGGGCTGGATCTGACAGAATTCAGAAAGGCCCTCCTCTGCCCTCCCCCAGAGTATCTATTGTTGTGTGTTCAGATGTGAGCTTATACAAAGAAAGATCTGTATATACTTTTGTGAGTGCTTAAGGAAGCACAGAAATATTCTAATGGTTCACAGTTTGTGTTCTACATGCATTTAGCACATATGGTACGTTTTAGCACAACTGACAAACTTTTAGCCTTAGGGCTTTTCTTACGATTGTTCTTATCAAAAGTATAAAAGATTCCAAAACCTTTGCAAAAGACCCAGTATTGTTCCAAAGAATACTTGCTCTAATGAGTGTCCATTTCAGAAGTGTTTAATGGAATTTGTATACTTTGAATGTTCCCATGTTCTCTACTATGAAAACATTGCAGTCAGTCTTCTATTGGGGTTAACACAGACTAGTTTTAGCTAGGTAATCACAAAATGAAAGCAGTTCTGATGCCATATTTGCCTTTTTTTATCTTAGAAAAAAAAAAAAGCACAGCTTTCTTACCTAGGATAGTAGGGGAAAAAAACACAGTAAAAAAAAAAAAGCTTTATTTTTATTCCAACAGCACAATTGGGAGGATGCTGAATTAATTCATACAGAGACTCTCTACCTACACCATAGCCCAGCTTTCTGGGTTACTGTTTGTTTTTGTGATGTAATTCAAAGCCTTGTTTACTGCTCAGGTCCTTAAATAAGGTGAAGAACATTAAATCGGAACTAAAATACTATTCAAGAGGGCTGCCACCATGCCTTAATATCAGTATGGTATCCTCACTTACCACTTGAAAATTTATTTGCAGAGGTGCTGTATATAAACCTTGTAATCAAAGATTATTTGTGGCCTGTTCAACATCTAAAATATGTTATCACATAGAATCACAGAATGGCCTGCATGGGAAGCAGACCTTAAAGATCGTCTAGTTCCAACTCCTTGCTGTGGGCACCTCCCACTAAACCAGCTTGCTCAAAAGCCTATTCAACTTGGCAGTTGGATACTTCTAGGATGGGGCATCTACAATTTTTTGGGGCAACCTGTTCAGTGCCTCCTCCATCACCCTTGCAGTAAAGAATTTCTTCTGTATCTCTAAACTAGAGTTCCCCTTTCAATTTGTACAGTTACTGTCATTCCTATCAGTACAGTTCCTGCAGAAGAGTCCCACTGTTGCTTCTCTGTAGGCCCCTGTTAGATACTGAAAGGTTGCTATGGGGTCTCCACACAACCTTCTCTTCTCCAGGCTGAACAGCCCCAACTTTCTTCTTTTTTTCATAGGGGAGGTGCTCCAGTCCCCTGATAAACTTTGTGGACTCCTCTGGATTTGCTCCAACAGTTCCATGTGTTTCTTATGTTGAGGGGACCAGAGCTGGACACAGCATTCTAGGAGGAGTCTCACAAGAGCAGAGCAGAGGTGCAGAATCCTCTCCCTCGCCCTGCTGGCCATGCTGCTTCTGATGCAGCCCGGGAAGTGTTTGGCTTTCAGGGCTGTGAGCCCACATTGCCAGCTCATGTCGAGTTTCCCATCTCCCCTCACCCCCCAAGTCCTTCTCCTCAGGGCTGCTCTCAGTCACTTCTCCACCCAACCTGTAGGTGTGCCTGGGGTTGCCCCAACCCAGGTGGAGGACATTGCTTTGTTGGACTTCATGAGGTGCCAGCTCTGGAGCCTGCTAAGGTCCCTCTGGGTGGCATCCCTTGCCTCCAGCATGTTGACAGCACCACACAGCTTGGTGTCAGCAGTGAACTTGCTGGGGGTGCACTCAGTCCCACTGTCCATATCACCAACAAAGGTGTTGAACATAACTCTGTGCTACCTTAAAGCCCAATTCTGCAATTTCTGATCATTCATTTGCATTCATTAAGAATTTTTGTGGGTTTTATTTTTTTCTTTTGAGAGTTGGGTGTCTAAGCCTAAATGTGAATGTAAGTAAGGATGGTATCTAAGACCCATTTGGGAAAAACAGATTCCTGCCTATAATTGTCATTTTGATGTCTTGCAACTTCTGCCTGCAAAAGCTAGTCTGCAGTCTTTGTAGTTTTGCTTAAACAGGTAAGTGTTCTTACCTATCAGCAGCAACTATGACTGAAATTATCTGAGCTGATTTTATTTGAAAGGGGTGGGAAGTTACTAGTTTCCACCAAGATGTGACAATACATACTTACTCCAGCCACGTTAAGAATCCTCTCTACTCTCAACCTGTACCAGTTTAGGCTTAGAAAAATTAATTACCCTAAAAATAAGTGGATGTGCTCAAGTCATTAAAAATAACACACCTGGATTTAATTTTTACTGCAGGCCAGTGTATTATAGAGCCGTGGATAGCTGTAGGGTAAGGTGGTGTAAGAATTAAACAGTTTCTCTACAGTGGATTAATTTGTAAGCAACCATAATGCAGCTTCATTATCTAAGCAGCATTATCTGTTATAGGAATTGATGTTTTTAAAAATTTAAACCATTATTCTCAAAGAATTTTGTCCCAAACTTTGCTCCCTGCCTCAGACTTTGAACATGCCTGCTAAGGCTAAGAAGATAAGTTTGAATATGTAACAGTTGGGTTTAAAATGTATGCTGCAAAGTGTTGCACATTGATTTCCAAATGTTAAGTTGCATGACACACTTAAGACTAGGATTCACCTGTGTACAATAAAAGCAAAGGTGCATTTCATGGGTCTCTCTTACATGTGAAAACATATGGATATAAAATGTATTTCAGTCTTGTTTGGCTTGAGTATTCTCCCAGAATGTGTGTTCTTACCTCAGCATGTATTGTAGTTGCTCAGTATTTGTATATGTTGCTAGAATTTAGACTGTATAAATAGTGAGGGGTTTTTATATGTATGTTAAAAAGTATTTTAAATAAATTGTACATACGTATTACTCAGTGTGTTTGCAATTAACACCTACCTTATCTCTAAGTCATTTGTAGTTTGGAAATGCCAGGGTTATTTATGAGTGACCACATTTACACTGGGCATCATGCCCTGCCTCCAAGAATTTCCTGGCATTAGGGATATGCAGCAACACAGCAAGTGCTGGTCCCTGTCCCCCAGTCAGCACATCACCCACATCACCTCTGCAGTGGTAGAGGAGATGCTGGTTTAGTCTTCAAGTAGGCAATGACTGTTTTCCAGTTACTGAAAAAAAGATGCTGCTTTTCCTTTTTCTCCTTTTCCATATTAATTTTTATAGCACTGGAGTGCCTAATACAAAGAAGTCAGTCACAAATTAAGCTTCTTTTGCAAGTAAAAGGTTAAAACTGGATCCTAAATAGCTTGTTCCTTTGCTTGTCAAAATGAAACATCCTTGTAACATTACAAGCAGACTTGTCTCCAGAAAACGAAGGCCAGCGCACCTGGAAGCACCCCTGCTTTAGCTGACCAGTGTTCTAGAGGGGCTGTTCTCACATGGGACAGCCATTGGTGTAGGGCAGAACATTTGCTGCTTCCTTATCTGTCTCTGCATCTTGGTAAACATACCTTCTGTGTGAAACACAACTTAGCTGAGGTGCTGCTACTTCAGCTTGGGCTGACCTGTGAGATGAGCACCAAGGACTTCTACTGCATGGGATAATCCAGGGCCAGTGAGCTTTGTTAAGTTGTCTGTTCCCTAGGTAAATCTTACAACAATATACTGTGGTTCAACTTTGAGAGATGTACAATTATCACTTTAATGAAACCTCATGATCAGTAACTAAATTCTAATCTAAAAAAAGGCATATAAAACTTGAAACTGGTGTCAGTTTTCAGCACAGCCAGAAGTTCATACCAAGGGCTGTGTCTGCTGCCTTGCAACAGGCTCATTTTGCACGTGAAATTGGAAAGACTCCTACCTGCATTGACATTCAAATAGCAGAAGACTAGAACAGTTTTTAAATGCACCGTACTATCTCTGCATGCTGATCTCAATTGAGCACATCATCAACTATATGGACAAATTTCAGTAGAATTGCAGTCTACCTAAAACCAAACTCTGTCACAAAACCCAAAGGCAGCCTTGTTACTGACAACAACAATGCGTTGTCACTTCACCCACCTCTGGCTTAGACCTCAACATGGGCAGGTGTACATACTGTGATTACTATTAGAAGAGGGTGCCAAAACCAGAATTTGATAATGAAGTTAGGCTAAAGCTCTTGAAAGGAAGAATGGTCAGACTCTCATTGTCTCACCTGAAGAAGCAGGATGTCCAGCAGCAGGACTGCCTGAGGCTTATTGGTGCTTCCACAGTGAGCATTGACCCACTTTCTGCACCTCCTCTTCTCAGCTTGGGCCAACAGACAAGATAGAAAGCCTCAGTTCCTCGAAGGAATGATAATAAGATTTGTAAAAACTTAATCATCAAGACTTTCCATCACTGCCAGCAAAAGCATAGAAGTGCACCCTCTGTCAAGGCTTCTCGTGAACCTACTCAGGAAAGCAAAGCAGGTGGGGGCAGACAGGGAAAAAGTGCAATGGAACAGCTGTCACAACACATACATCTATATTAACAGTTTGGAAAAGCTGGTTTCACTCCCTGACCTGTTCATACTGCACAATTTCACAGTCCTGTTTTCAGTGGAGGTTTGTAATATCAAATTAGATGGAATACTTTACAAGTTGAACTTCATTTCAATAACAATTACCTACCAGTCATGGTAAGCTATTTGTTTTGCATTCCTTGAACTAAAGAGAAGGAGAAGAGACTTTCATAGCAATTATTAGGAGCAAATGACAAATGGCTATAAGGAGAATAGAGCAGAGGGAATTTTAAATAAATAATTTAAATAAATAATTTCAGATAGTGTTTTTTGTACTTACAGATAGTTGTTTTTGTAGTTTAAGATCAAAACGCACACAAGTTTCACACATACCCTCTAAGAGGCAATAAAGTAATTAAGAACCTGATGCAAATAAACCAAAAAGATTACTTTGTACTCCTTCAAATTTCAAAGGGACAGAAAAGAGAACCTTACTTTTAACAGTCACCTCTGCTCGACTATAGTTCACTCAATTTAAGTGAAAGATGAAAATTGGACAAACACCACTGGAAGACTCGGTACAAGTAAAAGATTTGAAAACCAATGTGGACTGTCATGCAAAATACACTAAAAAGAAACTGGCCAGAAAAAACCTAAGAACAAAGGTCTTTTACAATTATCTACATTTTCAATTCTACCCTTCAGACTAAGACAGGGTGTTGTGCAGATGACAGTCTGGAAGAAGAGCAGGGAAGCACCAACACAGCACCAGTGGCAGAGACACATCTGCAGGATAGAGGGTGTGAAACCCAGGGAGCACAGAAACCGAGCCTAAAAACCAAACTGAACACTGACCCATGCTGACACAAAGCTGACACCCACACACCACAGCAACACACGGGGTTTTTGATGACTTTATTGTTTTGCCTTAACTTCATTTTTCTCCTTTTTATGTTGATCCATTGTTTTTTGAAAGTTGAGAAGTCCTTCTGTTGTTTAGAGGGCTCACTGTAAGTTGGAGTCCAGGGAAATCTATCTCAAAGCTCCACCCCACAGAGGATCCCATCACAAAGCTACAGAATTTGCATGGGAACTGAAACGGGAAAGGGTAATTTGCATTCAGTCCAGTCTAGTAGGTAGCAGTACCGTAAACAGGAGCACCTGTCTTGAACTGGTATGTGATGTATTGTTCAATCTCATGACACAGCAGTGACAATTCCTGATTCACAGGAATCTTGCTGAGATTCAAGATTTGTTTTTAGCTCCTTCTGTGAACACAAAACAATATTCTAGATCAGAAATAACAGCACTGTAAAACACAAAAATGTAAAGTCACTTGTATATGTAAAACAGCTGTGGTAGAATATACTCAGAATTCATTCAGGATTGCATTTGCAGGACAAAAATTAAAACATCCTTCAAACACTGAAATAAAATACTGCAAACAAGCCTCTGCTTTTTTCTTCAGGTTTTGCAATGACAATTTTGGAACAACAAGCCAAAACACAGCAAAAAAATTAAATCCCAAAGGAAGTTTCTAACCCTTCTATATTAAAAGGTAACTTAGTCTAATGTCTCCCAAAAGTCTGATTCACTGGGAGCAGAAACTTGCATTTTTCAGTGAAACACTAATGCTTTGTAACTTTAAGAGATTTCCCAGCTGCAGCTTTGTGCAACAACAAAGCCCAAAAGCCTCGTAAGTGTAAAAAAGTGAGAGGATAGGGTTTGTAGTTCTCAGTCCATGTAAGAACATTTTAGCTGTAATCCTGGGAAGTCATCCTACTTCAGACAAGTGGGCAGGAAGACCTCACGATACTCAAAGACCACAAAGAATTATTTAGTGTCCTGCCTTAAGTCAAACCTGGCACAATATGCACCACATAAACTAACTTGCACCACATAAAATACACAGTGTCTGATCCTATTAGATAAATCCCACTGGCCTAAACACAAAATTATTTTAGAGACTGAAACACTAACAATAATTCATTAATCACTAGTGAAGAGCAGCTTTCCAAAATTGACAGACTTCAGGTACAACACATGCAAAATACAAGTTCCCTCCTCCCCTGCTCTCACATCCACAGGTTTTAAGGCTTCAAGTGACATTTCTGATGAGGACATTCTCCCTCCCAGCAGCTGCCAGGTCCCAAGGATAATGTTTGGTCCCAGTTTTGCAACTAGATAATGTAGGACAGCTTCCATATAGACTTGAGTGGGACCAGGTCCAGCACAATCCTGGGATAATTAGGTCTCAGAACCTGCCCAGGCAATGCAGGGGCTGGACACACAACAGGCTCCAAGTAAGCTTTGCTGTCACTTCCAAAAGGGACTTTTGGTATGTGTGTGCTTGCTAAATCTTGGTTGGTTTTTATTACCATTCCTTTTGTATCTACCTAACATCAGTCCTTCTGTTATTAGCCTAGGTGGCTGTTGCCTGCTTCATTATTTTCCATTTCTGTAAGTATTTATAAGCATCTATTACACAGCAGTAATGCACCTGGTTAACACCAAACACAGAAAACATGGGCTTCCAGATTTGTCAGAGCTGTCTTCCAGCCCAGCTTTTGGGTACCAACAGCAAACCACAATACAGTGTTACTTCAACAGTTTTGTTTCCCAAAATTAAATGGGAACAAAATCCAGTCCTTTGATGTAAAGGAAAAAAAAATCCAACATCTTAACAAAATTCCACTTCCTAAAAGCAGAATTACAGCCAATGACATTTCAATTATGTTTTCACAGCAAAATAGAAATAATTTATGCTTCTATGCATATTTTACAGCCTTTTTTCCAACAGTACAGGAAGATGAAGCCATACACACAGAGAACTGGTCTCTTGCATAAAGCAAACAAACAAATATGAATGCTCATTATTAAACAAAACTTTTCTCATTAAACTAGACCTCCACTGGCAGTATTCCCAGTCCAAACAGTAGCAGATACTGAATTAGTAACAAGAGACTAAAATCATTATTATTTCAAAAGTTAAATTTCTCTGCATCTGTATCATATTTTAAACTCACACAATAATGAGGCAGCCATATGACATCTAGTATTAATAAAGCTGCCTGCAAGAATGAGTTCTGAGTGGACCTCAAAGAGGACCTGAGATACAAATACATCACTATTTTCAAAACTTGTGCATATTTCCAAATTTGACTTTTTATAAGGCATGTGTACATCTAAGTTTGTATTAAATAATTCCAAGAATATTTTTTTCCTTTAGTCATGACACCAGCCCTCTAATAAATGTATTGGAGACACACTCCCATATTCCCAGCTAGAGATTATATTTTGGTTTTTGTCATCTCAGCAGAATTTAGACATGTAGAGACTCTAAAATATATTGTACAGCTGATCTTTTTTTCTTAACTTATACCTGTGCATTTGAGATTCCTATTTTTCTGTCAGTCTCCACCCCCGTTCGAATGACTGGGTCCCACTACATACCAGTTCAATCCTCTTTCATAAATGACAGTTTAAAAACTCCCTCTAGTGATGAATTTGCTGGTACAAACAGAGAGGGAAGGGTCCAATGGAGCTGTTTTCCCATGGTCTTGTCTTTTCCATCTGTTTCTAAGGAAATCATGCTCTGCCTGCCTGTATTCCCCCACACAACTTTTGAGTAACATTTGGCTGAGGAAAACTTACCAACATGATGATGATGTTGTGGTTGTTAGGAGTTCAATGAAGTCATTAGTGACAGAGAGTGCAATGATGTTGCAAATGCACAGCTTAGGTGATCTCTATAGGAGCCTCCTTGCTTAAGAGCTACTGCTCCACCTCTTGCACCCAGGATCCAAAATAAGGACAACTCAATTAACTCTGGTATGCTCCTGAAACTAAAAATTATACACACACACTCCCTTCCCCCATAGGAAGTGAGCAGATTTTGCCCAGAACTCAGCATTTTTGAATGCAAATAATTATGGACCACTTAAATTTACACTTCACACATTCATGCTTCATTTATTTTTGTGGCATGACCACTACCACCTATTAGTCAGATAAGAGAATTGTGGACAAAACAAGTAAGTTTCAAGGAAAATCCCAAATTAAAACACTTGGCCTATTTACTTACACTGTGCGAGATGTTCCATTTTAATCAACTCACAAAAAGCAAAAAAAAAAATGAAAATGCCCAACAGGCTTGTGCTCTGCTTTCTCATTTTCTTACCTCCATTTGAAAAGAAACTCTTGACCTTTTTAGTTCAGACTTGGCTTTCCACTGGTTGCCTGAGGTGAAGTTATGAGCTTAACAATCTGAATGATTAATTCCTCCAGCTACAGACTAAAATTCATTGGCACAAGTAGAGTTTAGAAATCTCTTAAGCAGTTCTTGTATTTAATTCATCAGAAACAAAAATATGCAGAGATAAAATCTTATCCATAGCTTTACTTCTTAGCTTATCAACTTCATTCAGGATCATTGCTTTTTTTTTAATTATTAACTGCAAAGCCAGGAGTCACTGCACAAAGAAAGGCTGCTCAAACTTGTGTAATCTTTGCTGTGTCTCATGTCAATAAGCTTAAAACATGGAAATTTGACTATAAGCACTGGCATAAGGCGTAGATGATGACTCATTGATTAGGTTTTTTATTAGCTATATTGATTTTAATTTCAATTTCTGGATGTCCCACATTTGGATGGCACCATGCAGGCCAGCAAAAGGCAGCCTGTGCTGGAACTGTCATTGAATTACACAACTTGGAAACACACCCTGCCACCCACCAGGATGAAGCAGCACCAGCATGTTTCCTTGGCATCCAGCACTGAACTGCTCCTTCTGCCCAGAGCTGGGGACACGGTCCCCTTGTCCTCTGCCACCAGGGCAGATTTCTGGCCACACCCACTGTGGGCAGGAGTGTTATTAACTGCAGATGTTAGTATTGTCCTGAGCTGTTGTGCAGCCTGGGGTATGAGCTATTTTGACATCTTTACCTGTGGCAATTACCATTTGGTATCATCTACATACTGCCTCTACTTGCCCTGGACCATAATCAGCCCTATTGTCCCTTTCCTTTCCTAGGTGGCTGTATGGGGAAAGGGAAGAAAACATTTTTCATGCACTCACGAATGTAGGTAAAAGCAAAACAAACCCTGCTCTTCCTCTGTCTGGCTTCCTATAACCTGAAGAAAAAAGCAGGACCCAGAGTGAACAGAAACTGCTCCACAATTCCTCTTTTGGAAACGAGAGGCCACCAAAGGAAAGGCACCTGCCCAAGGCAATCCCAGCTCATACCAAAATTGTTATTCGAATTGTAGGGAATAATGGAATTACAGAGAATACAGTCAGAACACCTTAGCTAAACAACTATGCACTGTAGTTCAGAGTGCACTGAAAACAGAGAAACTTTTTTATTTAACTTGGCTGCTCCCCAAAATCATATGGGTTTGCAGATCACGTCAGGATACACTATCATCTGCAGCATCTCAGCCATATTTCTTTGCCTCCTTGCCCAAGAGCATATAAAATACTTTTTCCTCCTTCCACCATTATGCAGTTACAGTTGTTTCTCAAATCAGCTCTATCTCATACCCTGCTGGCTCCCAGCCACAGAGGACACCACATTTCTACCATGTGACAAGCAAACACTTTCTCCTATTTCAGATCTAAACTCGATTCCATCATCAAAACTTACAAAGCCCTTTCTTCCATGAACTGCTTGCTGTCTTTGACTTTACTCCTCTATTAGTTTCATTTCTCAGAGGAAGAAGAGAAAGCTTTTACATTGCAATGCAACACTAAAATATACCATCCAAGCACTAATACTAAAAATCTCCATGCAACACAGCCCTTAGTATAAAATAGATGCAGCATGTAACTCATTTCTCCATATTCTGTAGGTCTTTGATCATGCTAATCTGTTTCACATCAAAGATTCATCCCTTTATTTTTAGATGAGATAAGCAAATGTCTATGATTAGAAAAAAAACAACCAACCATGGCAGACAAATACTTGATGTATACGCAAGTGTCTGTAAGGTCTGAAAAAGACTTGGAAAAATTCTCTGACTGATGTGCTACTGAAATATTCAGTTATATCTATTAGTGAAAATTAATCCTAAAAGGAACTGACAACCAAAATTACTAAAACAGTTTTTGACATTAAAATACAAATCTCTCCTATACCTCCCAGTAATTTAGAAATGAGATTTAAATTGCATGTAATTTTATTGTTAACAATGGGATCTTGTCCCCTCCAGATATTTTTGTCACTCTCAGAAACTAAGCTACAGAATGCCAGAAGATGCCCCATTGTGTAACTGTCATCTTCAAAATCATAAACAAAACCCAAAAACGTATATCCAATTTAGTTCACCTATTTTAGACAATGTTTAACATATAAATTTAGATTACATCTGTTAACAGGCATCCTTTGTTCAGTTTTTTGTTCACTAAATATACATTCCCCAAAAGAAAAAAAAAATTGAATAAATGATGTCCTCCTTTATTCATCTGTTCTAGAAAAAAAGATATGGAAAATTAAAAAAACCCACACTTTCTAGTACTTTAGGCATCTATGATATCACTAATTTCAATCCACCAAACTTAAACCCCATTTCTGACATGTATCTTTCTTTTCAAGTTATGGAAATAGCAGCATTCCATTAGCTCAAAGGGACTGAAAACACAGCTCTGATTCAAGATAAGGATTTAAGTAGCAGTAACAAAGGAATCAAACTATTTAATAATTTCGATATGCTGAGATATTACAAGCAATGGTAATAAGCATTTTATGGCTTAGTGATGTAGCACTCACAGTGGTGCTGTTGACTTATACTTTCCAGGAACAGCCCTTAATGTCATTCAACAATCCTAAACTTAGGCATCTTTGCACTGAGTCGCCAAGTCTACCTGCATCAATCTCTCAAAGAAAAGAGCCCACTTACTGTTGGTAGAAGGATGTTTGATAGACAAGCTAATTAAAATTCCATTTTGGATAGTTTTACCAAGGTGCCTTCCCCCCCCCCTTTCTTTACTCAAGACACGTGATTCATAAAACCAAATCTGCAAGGCAAAAGCAGTGCTGTGCCAGAGACACAGTACTGGTCATGATACTTCAAGTATTTTGAAAGCAATTTGTAACCCAGTAAAAGTGCAACATCTCTGGTTCCTTTGTATTTGTGCTCTCCAAATCTCAGTGTTGTTTTCCCTGATCAAATTGACTCAACCAACCCCTAGTAGCCATAATAAATGAATTCAGCATAACATTGGATATTTGCCTGGAATCATGCCTCCTGCCTGTATCAACAGCTGGCAGAAGGGGACAATCCCCTCAGAAATGCCACAATGAGGAGCAGTATGATGGCTTTTACCATCTTTCTGTTATGTTAGGCCAGTCCTTCAGCAGAGGTTCTCACTTCTGTTTCAACCCCTGCACTAGAGGATATAAAGCAGAAGCAGCATAAAAAAATCAATAAACATTTCATACAGGTAGATGAGTGTTCCCAATGTGGGCACTGAGGAACACATCTACAAAACTTTCTTGGAAAGGAATATTTGTGCAAGCTCTGGCACAACTGGCAGACCAACAGCATAGCTGCTGGCACAAAAGGCAGTGTAAGGAGGTTGCTAAAACTTATTTTCCATCCTTTTGAGCAAGGCAGATTCCATCTGCTGAGAGTAATTAATCAAAACTGCCATTCCTGTTGCTCTGGTCTGGGCAGCACAACCCTGAAGGAGATAGATACTGCAGAGCTTTTCAGATTAAAAAGAAACGGTTGGAGCTCAAGCAGCAACTTCCAAGGACACTGTTCAGAGGGTACCAGAAAGATTTAAGGTGTGTTTAAAGCTGAGGTAAGATGAAAAATAAGATTTTGGGGTTAGACAACTTCTGGAATACTAGAAAGATTTGTTTGAAGACAGGTTTTCCCTATGGAAAACCTCTTCAAGAGAAGAGGTTCTTGCACAAACCTCTGTGAGATAATGGGAAAACACTACTTGCTAGACTGTGTTTTCAGATAACTTTTTTTTCCCTGGAAGACAATGACTCAGTGAAATACATACCTCATTATTCAGTCTCCTTTTACTAACATTTTTACCAGATAGTTCATGAAGAGATAAAATAAATGAAAATCTCGCAGTGACTTAACCACCCATATAATTTTCTGCAAGTCAATTTTCTCGATTTAAAAAAATTAATGGAAAATGAAAGATCAAAAAGAAGCAGCTCCTGTGGTATGTTAGGAGTCAGAAAACATAAGTTCAGCTTTGGCAGGAACTCCCATCAAGGCTTTCCAGAGAGCTGCATGGGATTGCATTTTCAAAAGGACTTAAAATTTTTAGGAGTATGTCTCATTGTTAAAAGTGCTTAAGCATTGATGAATGTACTCCTTCGTGTGCTCTGTCTTGTCCAGCCCAGTGAGGGGTAGGGTTCTCCCACAGCTACTGACAGCTTCAGATGCAAGGGTTCAAATACAGAAACCCTCTTTCTACAGTTTCCACATGGAGGTGACTGGCCTTGAGCAGGAAAAGCAGACAGGAACACAGACTTTTACCCAAGTCAGCAGAAAATGTTGATGGAGTGAAACTGCTCACAGGCTGGGCTGTGGCCTTGAGCAGCATCTCTTCTGCTGCTCAGGGCTCAATTACGAAGCAGAGATGCAAGGAAACAGTACCTTCTGTGGCTGCAAACATCTTCACCAGAGGCCATCTCTCAAAGGTCACAAGATCCTCACCCCAAAAGAGACACTTCTGAAAGCACATGTTGGTGCCTTGACGGTGGCTCGCAGCCTCCCTGTGCCACATTCCCTTCTCTTGGCCTAGTCTGTGATTTCTTTCTTGTTCTAGTACGAAGGGTTTTTAGGAGAGAGAGAGGCAAGTCACACAAAGTAATTATAAAATAAAGTGTTTTATTCCATTTGCACTTTTGCAACAGAAAAGTGATTTTTTAAAAAGTTTGTATGTACCATAGCATGCCTGACCTAAATTCTTCAGTGCTGTTCCTTCATTTTGTGAGACTAGAAATAAGTCTTAAATGTGTAAAATTTTGAACAAGAAACATGAAAATTAACAAGCCTATTCATGAGCTGCAGTGTTTCCTTTCTCAAAATTGACAGAATTTCTGATACTTTGTTTTCTATTGACAATAAGTCATTATTTTATGTCATGTAAAAATCTGTGAACTTTCATGTGGAAGGATGGTAGACAGGAGCATAATTATTGCCTAATAGTTATATTAGGTAGAACTATCTGCTAAAATATTTAAAGTAGTTTTCAATTTAAGCTTTCTGTTAAGCCAAAATTAATAAAATTAAAATGGTGCCTTCCAGCTCTCAGTACCTACATAAAACTAATAAATTGGTTTTAAACAAACTCCAAACTCCTAATAAATGTTCGCGATTCAATCACAAATTGGAATGAATATGCTGTGCTCAACTGGTTGCTCTTTCAAGATAGTTGTGAAAGGCATATAAAACCTATGCCATTCAGCACATACATGTGGCTCACAAATAGATTTTAGCAAAAAGTTCTACCTGCTCAAGCTTTTTGTTGGATCAAGTCCTCACGTTTTACCCATCCAAACTTCCCTTTAAGTCAAGAGAAATGTTGCCTGAATTATGGGCTGAGTAAGAAATTAATATAGACCCTTACTTCTGGCCAGACATTAGTTCCATGGCATTTCTTTGCCATTGCAATTCTAATCCACTATGCTGTCTGTTGTTTGAAGCTCATCTCACTGCAAGTTTCCTAGGAAAGAAACTTAGGAGCATCCATACTTTATTTAGAATCCTGCCTCAGGTAAATTTGGTTTCAGATGATGGAGTAGCTGCCCCTCAGTTTGCTTCCATTCACCAAACCTGATACTGAAACAGATCCAGAGCTCAGGGGAAACAATGTGCTGCACGTTCTTCATTCACAATACACTTGTACTTTTCTCCAGAAAGCCAAGGAACCTTATTGCTTCTGAAAGTATGTTTTCTTTTTTCTGAGCTTCAAGTGGATGGCAGTTATGACAAAACCTGTCAGGGTTGCTGCTGTGCCAGAAACCACGTAGGCAATTCCCAGGAATGGGTTACTTCCTCCACTCCATACCACAGTTGAAAGAATTACATGTTTCCTCCCCTTAAATTTGGTAACAGGGAAATCTGATAGAAGGATGTTAAGACTTCACTAACAAAGTTTATATTATTCCCAGGAGAAGAGAAAGTACTGGTCAAATGCTCAAACCCTTTCCAAAGCATAAAGAGTCTGGAGGTCTGCATTTGCTGCCAAAATTCCTTTTACTGATCTGTGATGTCTTTGCTGTTCTGGATCCAAAAACCCAGTAGCAGCTGGTGGTAAGATATCCAGTTATTTTACAGTCTTTGTGTGTATATGGAAACACTTTCTTTTTAAAAACATTGTAAATTCCAAATTCATAATTTATCTAACTGCTACTGCATTAATTTGCTACGAAAACTCAGTTGAAAATGCATTTTTTGGGCAGCTTATCATCATATTTCACATAATTTCAGGGAGAAAAAGTTCTCACCCCTACCTATAAAGCTGTACCCAGAATGTTACGTGATTTTACCTTTCATCTCTCCCATGGAGAAAAAGAACCATGATGTAACATTTAAAACCACAGCTCTATCAGCTGAGAGAGAAATCTAGAGTCATCTTGACATAACTCCTGCTGACAAAAGGAGTTCTCTAGTCAGCAAATTTCCTGCTGTTTGGGTAGGAGAGGGCATTTGCACCCTAACAAAAGCTCCTGTCAGTCAGCATGAGGCCCAAATCCATCAGAGGGCTCTGCTGACACAGGCACTCTGCACTGCTCTGAGCGTCAGGGACACCTTTGCAAGTCGTGCACCCCAGTAAAAGGGTCCACACGTCTGATTAGGCCACTATCCCAGTATTCCAGCTAAAACAACATCTTCAACCAGCTCTTCAGGTTCCTGTACTTCACTTTTACCCTTCGTGTAACACTCATGTCCTATTTCCAGCCAAAAGGAGCCCCCTCAGAAGTCAGAGCCAAAGTCGTGTGCTGCAGTTTGAGTAACAAGTTTAAACACCATCTGCATGGGATAAAGAGAATCCATTGACTGTCTCATTTTTCTTGGTGATTCAGTTTGGGATGTTACATGCTGTTTCTTTGCCAGTTTGCTACCCAAATCCTATCCTCTTCCATCTCACTGTGACTATCTAATGGTCTTAGACAATATGAAAGGATACTATAGGAAATATGGAAAGTGTAATTCCCTGCTGGAAGGCCATCTGCAAAGGTCCTTATCCGTCTGACACGACGGTAAAGGTTCCTGAATGTAGCAAAGGCTGACACTCGCATCCAGATAATGAAGTCGTCATTTACAAAACCATTGTTCCTTTCATCTTCCTTGTCTAACAAATACACCGGTTTCTGCCAGTAAGGAGGTCTTGCTGTGCCTGATGAAAAAGAAACAAAGCAGAAAAGGCATTTTGTCAGTAAAAGCAGTGGTTTCTGATTAAATTCTAGATTTACTCACAACCAACACAACCATATGAGATATGGAAGGGACACAAGACATCATCCAATATTCAAAAATTATATATGCTAGATAACAAGTTTTCACCCAAGCATCTTCACTCACCTCAAACATGAATGAACAGTTCAACAGTACCCAGGAGTTGCTACACATTAGAAACTTCAAGCACAGGAAAAACAAAGTGATTTGCACAAATGAAAATACTGATGATTCTGGATTCTTGCCTCCTTAACAAGTAGCATGCTCTCTATGACGAGGAGCTTACCTTCATTCTTACACATTAATTTATTCCTGTAAAACCAGGAAGTCACCTTTTTGCAGTCTAATGGCATAGGCTATGATATTTAGAATCTGTCACATGAAAAAAAACTTAGCTAATTAACTCCTGCCTGTTGCATCCAGCACAGCACTGCCCTGCCCTGATCCAGAATAGAGAGCTTTTGGTCCCACTTCAATACAGACCAACCATAACATGTAAACAGCCCTAGGAAACAAATCTGAAAGAACTAGTGATGAAGGCAGCCTTACTTGTCTCACAGCTGCCTAAGAATCTGCAAAGGCACAAAGGAAAGATCTGGCTTGCAATTCTTAGTCATAAATGTTTTCAATAGGGAAAAAACCCAAAGCAGCTGCGTCCTGGTTTTCTCTGGACAGATGATGCATTACAAGAAACTATACAGAAAGGTCAACACACGGGCTAACTTCACTCTTCCAAGCCCATCTTCTCCCAGTTTCTATGGTCACCAGTTAAAAAAATTAACAGGCAACATTTTGGCTACATGTGTCTTTTGCTCTCAGCCACCCCCAAAAGCTGCTTCCCCAGCCTGCTTTGGGACGCATTTCTCGCAAAAGGGATTATTCTCAGAATGGAACACAAATGAACAGGGGTGGTAGGGAAGCCATTGAAAAACAGGAATACCAGTGGAACCATTCTTACCAGCAAATGCAGAAGAGAGATTATATGATACGGGATTGCGAAATTTCACATTTTTATCTGTCCACCAACTGTTTCCAGTCTTCAGCAGTGGTACTTTAATCACAGATGAGTTACGATTGTAAAAAAGATTAATAGTATCTGAGGGAATACAACAAGCAATACCACGAGTTAAAAACAGTCACTCTAATTGCCAACATGACTAACAAAAAATTGCCACATTGAAGCATCTTTCAAGTGAAAGGAAAACGAAAAAAGTCCTGGGAAATTTTTCATCATGACTGTGCACAGAACACTACATTCCAAGAGAACAATTAAGGTTTCAGAGCTTCACAGTTTCTGATGTTTTAGACTGAACACACTCCTACCAATAATCCTGTTGAATCTCTGTGTAGAACCATGGGCACATATCTCATGTCCATCCACTCCTGTGGGATTAACTTCTTTGCAAATCCCTTTCAGAGCTCTCCAACTAGTTACAGAAGTTACTCTCCTAGTTAGTTTCCCTAGTGTTTCTTTTACAGCTGGCCTCAACTGATCCCATTGTTATGTATGACATGTATTTTCAGGGAATAGGGGAGAGGTGAAAGCACAATCAAGGGAATTGAAATCCATGATCATTTGGAGAAAATTCTGTTTTAGTTTTATGTCAATTACAGCTTGTCTACCAACCTGGACATGAACAGTTTCTTCAGTCAAAAAACAATGAGTTAAAATTGTGCTTAACCACGTTATCCTGTTTTGGGGGTGCAAGAGTGCTTGTTTTTATTATTTGCCTACTTAGATTAGTTTAACATAAGGCAAAAACATTAGAGGTGTCATTAACATCTCTGTAAACACCATGGCAGCCAATGGGATGATGGGCAGGGACAGTTAAGAGTATACTGATGGGAAGGGCTGCTTTTTAGGAGACAAGAAAAACAACTCAGCTGCATGACATCTATGAAAACACATGTTTTTTAAATTCCTGCTATCTGTGTCCACACTCCTTAAAACTCAGACACACTCTTCTGAGGAAGTGATCATTGTGCCCCACCATCTCCTCTTCTCTTTGTCACTAATTAACTAACAGGAGTTGCAATTCTCTGAGCTCTGCCTGCTTAAATGCTTGTCGTGGCTGCTCCCTCTCATGCTACCTTGTGTTAAAAACTTTTCCTGTGGCAAGAACTTGGCATCTTCCTCATTTTACAAAACAAGATCAGAGAACAGTTAAGACAACCAGCTAAACTGTCAAAAGTGAATGGGAAGCACTTTCACAGGAGCAGATCACAAAATGAGCCACCAGAGGGGGGATTCAGACATCATCTCCTTCCCACACATCACCAGCAGATGGAACTTTTTACCACAGTGTGCACTAAGGACACATGCAAAGACAGACACTAGGAGGTTCAGCATCAGCATTTTAAAATTGTAGCATTCTGTCCTGTGGCCAGGGCTCCAGAACAATGTGTGCTGCATGCAGGTAGCTCTGCTGGCCTAGGTCTGAGCCCAGTACAGTAAATCAGAGTTCCAGGGGAGCAGGTGGGTGCACAGGCAGATGAAAATTATATAGATCTAAAAATTACTGAATGAAGCTGGCCTTCACAAGTCTTCTGGTGTGGGTGGCTCAGCCACTTGAAAACAGATGCTGCCTTGCCAAAACCTGCTGTGTGGTACAGGTTAAAAAAGGAGGGGGGAGGCAGTGCGGGCAGAGATTGGCCGACAAAAGAGATGGTGTAGGAGAGAAAAGTCTGTAAAGGTTTTTTTTCCTTTTCTTCCAAAAAAATACATTCTGTAGTCTCCCAAACTCACAGGCAGATTATGGCCACTAGGTTACTACAAAGAAGATCAAACCTGGGATTAAATTAGACTTATGTGCACTTCCAGTATTCAAAGACCAAAAATGAAACCACATAGATCCGAATTCCAAATCAAAGAGGAGAACATGGCTCCTCCTTGTAAGCACACCACTGCAGGAAGGCATAATCTGTGCTCTCTGTCACTGTACAAGAATGTATTTTTTAGCAAAATCTGTTGTATTGTTCCTTATTTCAACAGGTACTCAATTCCTCAGTTCTGCTCTATAGTCACGTTGAAGAGAGCCTTAAAAAGTGAAAAATCTCCCTCAGTTGCAAAACAGGGAGCAAGTAACTAAAGGGTGGGAAGCAGAGCCCCATATTCACCAGAGCAGCACCACCAAACAAAAACTTCTGTGGGAGAAAGATAGAGACCCTGCCATATCATGACTCACTGGATTCGGGTAATGGAATAGTTTCAAGTGGAAAATTGGCAAGGTGGATGTGGAAGGTGCCTACATACCATTGAACATGCTGTTGGCAATAGCCCCACACGGAGCCATGGGGGTCCCATTTCGGTAGGCGATGAAGGGCGCACAGTAGCTCCTCTGGATCTGCATTCAAGGTCACAGAACAATCAGGCACAGACCTGGGGTTTTAACTTGCTGGTGTCCTCCCATTCCTTCTTCTGAAAAGTCACTGAACAATTAAGCCTCCAGTACCTTTTGGTTACTTTAGAGAAACATCCAAATGAATGGGTCTGTAGTTGAGGAACGCCTTCCGTATCAAGGTACATGAACTTAAGGTCTTCACTAAATTCTGCTGTGAACTTGCAAGCTCCACACTACAAAAACAGATTTGGGGATCTGCTACTGTAACACGGCTACAACTGAAAATGTTCCAGTAATGCCTTGGCTTAAGGCATCTTATTTTTCTTCTTTAGGAAGAATGTCCTTATTTAGGACATCTTATTTTTCCTTCTCTTTAGTTTTGACCTGGACTACTTTAGTGATGGAGAAGAGCAGATATAGTTAGCCACATTACTGCAGTTCAATATTGGGGAATCTTGATGTATGAACTGAAAAACAAAAGTCAACCTCAAATTTATCACATCTTTCCTATCCCAGTTCATGGGAAACTTTAAGTCTTCAGGTTTAAACACAGAAACATTTTCAAGTAACTCCAATGAGCTGTGTTTCTGCTTGGCACAAAAGCCAAAAGCAGCTGCATCCAGATACAAACAAACAAGCTGACGGGACACTTGGAGAAGCCGATGTATGGGGAACATGTCTTGAACATTACAAGATGCATTTTATAGAAACAACTGATTATTATGGCACAAACATCATGTGCACTGAAAGGGCAGTATGTGGACTGTGCGTAGATTAAGAAATGCTACCTTTAACCCAAAGAAAATATGTTTTAGATTTGTAAGCAAAAAAACCTGAATTCCATGATTGCAATCTCCAGTTTCTTTATGCTGGTCTGCCGCAGGTGATGCTGTCTAGCTCTTTCTTTAAAGCTCTAAATTGCATACTTAGAATGCTACATGATCACTTATTTCACCATAAACCTTTTCCTGCTCCTTGTCTGCTTCCAAAGCCAGATGGCAAAATGAAAGACTTAAAATAACTTAATTCCCTAACTCTACAATAAAAGTTGTTTAAAATATTTCTGGCTAAGAAGACTGAAAACATGAGAAGGGAAAGCTCTCTGTAAATTCCTTTGGAAAAGACAATGTATTTTTGATTAGCACTCCTACAAGGTGCAGGTTTGAGAACTGCAACATTGGACTGACAGCTTTTACTTATTCCTTCAATTTTCCTCTCTTATTAACTTATTAGACATAATGGCCCTAGCAATCATAAAAGCAGAGACCAAACACTGAAAACCTAGAGCCTTCTAAATGCACTTACAGCTATGCCTAGTTAGAAGATGCACCTGTTGGTGATCTTGTAACATGAAAAGAAAACTTACATTTACATTTCGACCCAACAACTGCGCGTCACTTCTGGATATCACATATCGACGATGGTTTTGATAGAAGTTTTGAAGACCATAGTACATAAAAACATCACCCTAGAATTCAAAGACAAATCCTCTCAATAAGGAGAGTCATGAAGACAATGAGAAATCCTATTACTTGCTAAAAAAGGGAGGGGAAGAGACTACGCAATTTGTATTTAAGTGATGGTAAGCAATTCAGCAGGCACAAGCTAGAATCTAGTCTTTACCTTAACTGAAAGTTTTAGTAGTTTAGCACAAAATTAAAAATACTTTACATCACCATTTTAAGGGATCATTCATGCAGTACTTAGTATAAGATTGCTTTGGCGGAACATGAAGCATTTTAACAGTCTCAACAACATGACCTGGTATTTTAGGACAGGAAATGAAGGATATTTTTTCCAAATGAAACTGCAGAATCAAATTGCTAGACTCAAATTATTTTAAGGACCTTGGGGATTAACAGCATCCCCCTTGTAAAAAAGACCAAAGGGGTTTAATTATGTGAGGTGGTCAGAGCTTCAGATTTCCTTCTCAAGAGCTTAGCAGTGCAGTAACAACTAACCCCAGGCCAAGGGCAAGGGTTTGCTACTGACTGAGAGAGAGAAGTCACTTCCACAATCAAATACCATTTCCTCCACCCCCATCTTCTCCTTGGTCATCTCCCAAACAAGGACAGAGGTAGTCTGGTCTTGATTATTTTTAACCAACACCAAAATGATTAACGAAGGCAAAAGCATAAAATGTTGAGTATTTCATGCTTTGAAAAAGTACAAAGAAAATTTACTCAGAAGCTCTACAGAACAAAATTAGTGTATTTTATCATAGAGGGATATAAGTAACAGGTGGTACTATGCAACTTGAGTTGTTTCTTGCATCTACTTACCAGTATATCTTCCTTTAGTGTGAAGTTAACAGAACAGTGGCATTCCTTATTCCAGTTAGAGGAATCTTCACGGAGTTTTGAACAAGCTGAGCATTTATCTGAATAATCTATCTGTCAGAAGTGAACAAGTAGAGATATTGTAAAAAAAGGACATGTGTACAGGGAAAGGTTAGTGTTTTGGCTCCAAGAATTCTCAGAGAAGTTTTCTCCTGAGCGACTCTGCACTGCCAAAAACATTGTTAAAAATGAAGAGGCAGAGAACCAGGACGTGGCCCCAACGAACATTCACAAACTTCATCCCTAGTTTAAAGCTGGTTTAGAGCCTTTTAATGACTGTTGCAGAACCTTCACATCTGTTCCTCAGAAAAGGAGTGCTGAGTGAAGAACACTTCCACACCTTGGTCTGGCTGACCAAGTAATGCTTGACAAATCCCCACATGCATCATGGCCCACCCCTGTTCAATAGCCTGGATGTAGTGCTGAGTGCTGACTCCAAGCAGGAGCCTATTAACAACACCACAGGTCTAAACAACCTTTCCTCTAGGAGAAATTTGAACATTATGCCTCCCTGTATTTTAAGATTTTGCCCAGGCAAACATGTATATTCCTCTAGTACCAAAAACCGTGAAAGGGATTTGTTCCTTTCCCTTTAAAAACCCAGGAAATAATGACAGCATTTCAGGTGTTACCAGCCACTGGCAGTAATTACCACGGACATTTCAGACATTACCACCCAATTAACCACCCAGTGCTTGGATTTTATTGATGATTCTCTGAAGATTTTCATAGAAATACTAGATATTGGACATATGTCCAGGGCATGAAGCCGCTGCTATTATCTTTATTCAGAAGAAAAAATTCAAAGCCTTTTCCCTCCAAACCTAGCCCAGTTTCTACTTTACAGAATATCTAAGAACAACATCCCCAAACTAACCTGGATTTCTCTGACGCTGTTTGCAGACAGTATAAGGCAGACTCCCACAGTAAGGCAGAATGCACCTGTGAGAAAGAAGCTGGAGAGCACAGTCACAATATTAAGCTGGGGCTTCCAAGCTGGCAGCCTCTGTTGTTTGAATGCACTGTTATCCGGACATCTGGAAAGATGTGCTTCTCCTTCTTGTGGAAGAAAACTTGTCCTGTTTTTCATTTTCTTCTTGGGGAGACGAAGGAATAATATACTTGTGCTGGAGAGTGTTTAAGCTGAGATACTGTCTTTATTGTTGGGAGACTCTATTGTTTGTTCAAACCTGCATTATGGCCAGGAATTACTTATTAACTAGATCACTTTCTTCCTCATTTTCTATATCTGTGCCTGGATCCCCATGATCAACTTGTACGAATCATATGATTGTGTACTTTGATCAGGGAATCCAGTTCATGCCTCCTGGAAAAGCTTAAATATATTTTTCCTGCCTACAACTCAGTAGGATTTGTTGGGTCTTATTAATTTTCAGGGATACTGTCAGCTACACTGACATTTCTTTGTAATTTCAGATGCATTATTTCTTCTCTCTTCGCTTCCATAGCTGCCCAGCTAGCAGGCAAGGCATACAATGCAGAGTGCTACTCCAAATGCACTGAATTCCACTGGGAAGGATTGAAGGTGCAGAGACAGTACTGGACAGAAAACATTGATTTGGAAGATCAAGTCAATTTTCTTAACCTATTACATTCACTGCTATTGTAAAAAGTATTGTGTCCTTTATCACAGAAGGAAAAACTCATTTTCAAAATATCTGATTTGGATCAATGGCTTTCTAAGAGACTGATGATTTGCTCACTTCTATTCATCTTGTTCTCTGAAGAAGAATCCATCCATTCCCTACTATCCACAATAAGAAAAGAATCACCCAGAGATTATCTCCTTTTAATTTAAATGGACAAACAGAAGAGTATTTTTTGCACACTTCAACAATTTAACCAAAATAAAATCTTGGTATACTACATAGATAATTTATCATGCAAAAGCAAAAAACCAGCATTTGGCCAGCTTTAGAACAGATAGGTGAAAAACACCTTTTTGAAATATTACTGAAACTCACACAACTTTTTCAAGGACCCAGGGGAGCAAGAACTAGATTACCACTCTCATGAGAGAAAAACATGTGTCTTTTGAGACAGCAGAAGAAGAGAACAGAAAATTGAGTTGTGCAAAGACTTTTACACTCAGGTTTGCTCATCTTTGAACTCTTAATAGTGACCTATAGTAGTGAATCTAGCAGGTGAAAGTAATAATGTAACTGTAATTTCAGTATGACATTGTTCCTGCAATAAAAATCACACTAGAACTACAAAAAAACCTTTCTGTTTTATTATTAAAAGACAAGGAGACTCAGAAAAAGTTGCAAGGTATTATATGAATTCTTGACGCATTGATAGATCTCTGAAAAGTCAAAATTCTTGATTTCTTCACCTGTTCATCACTTGACAGTTAAAGACAGGATAATAGTAAAATGCAGCTGTAAATTACTTCCTTGTTGGTAAACATATTAAAAGAGTCCCAGCTTCACAGACCCCTCTCTGCACAGCTTTATTATGCTCATCTCCAGTAGGTCAATGGTTTCTTTCTTTATCTGAAGAAAACAAAGCCAAAGAAAGCATAAAAAGTTACTGGTAATGACACCATTATTTATTTACTCAGGCACCCTATTATAGGACTAGAACTCAAAGAATTTCCCACACAAAGTCCTCCAGAATGTTTCCATTTTGTGAAATATCTAGCATTTGCTCTCCAACCCTGAAGTACAGCTATGGCTCCTGAAGTCCCATATAACATGGCTACAGAAAAGCTGTCATGGTAAGGAGTTGATAAAGCATGCCACAGCAAAAGGTCCTTCCTGGGCTGCAAAATCCCTATGGGGCTTTACAGAGTAACAGCCAGTATCAAGTAGACCAAGGGCAGTGCAACAGGCTCAGTATTGTCTCGAGACACCTGAATGAAAGTGAGTGTCAAGGTCAGGTCTGTATGTGCTGCATGCAAAGTACTTTGGCTTAAAACACAAATATAGCTGTAGTTTATTGCTTATCTAAAGATAAAAGACAAATGTATTACAGAGTAAATATTGACTGCATATTTCAAAGAGAACACAAGATTCTTTATCATTGTTGTAGTCCAGAGTTTCCTTATAGCTCCCTCTTACCACTTATAAATAACTTATTTAAAGTTTTCTCTCAGGATTATACCCTTGTGTGCCTCCATTTTGCATAGGAATAAAGGTTTCACAAACCTTTTCCATTCCTCTTCCAATTTCTCACAGCCCTTTTTACTTTTGTGAAGCCTGAAACTTCAACTTTCTGTATTTTCAAATTTACTGAAGACTCAGCTTATGTATTGTTTACAGACAATACAATATTTTTTGTTGAAAAAATCTCCACTTGAATCTTACTAACAAGTAATTTGAGGAATTGAGACAGCTCTGAATTGCCATCAATGTCTGTACACAAAGCTTTCAAAGCAGGAAGCTTGTCCTTTGGTCAGATCAAAAAGTATACTACCAATTTTTATTTAGATCTTTATGCTTTACTATAATTCCAGTGTGCCAAGACAAAGTCTGATAAACTCAACACCCCTCCTGTGGTTTCTTTGAGAGCTTTCTTTTTATCTCCTTCTCTTCATTGTTTGGGAAGAAGGAAGCAGGTAACCAAGAAACAGAGAACAGAAAAATCCATCAGCATTAAGTAATGAGATGTTGAGACAACTCACAAAGCATCGGTTCAGGGCACTATCCATCATGTGGATGTGATGGGATACAGAACTTGTGTTTTTAAATTCATATATATACCAGAATATACCACTGTGTACACAATTCTCTAGCAGAGTACAAAAACAATAAGTAGAATGGATAGGTGCTTCCAGCCATTCTGGTGTAATTACAATGAAATTCAGCAACATGGCACTTTAAATATGCAAAGAAAATACTGACAGTTGAGGTCTGCACTGAAAATAGGTCTGCATGCTTGGTTTCTGACATTAAGTGTACATTTTTTCCTCCACAACTAACATAGGATGAAAAAAGTTACTACATCAAACTGTCAATTCTCTAAATTATGCCTTTGGTGCTATATTTCCTCTCTGAGAAAACTTATTCATAGCACGACAATTTTTATACAATTAGAAAAGCTGACTAAGACTGTACTCCATATTTCAAGTCTACAAGTTGCTAGAACATCCCACTGGTTTCCAAGTAGTGTTAAGATACCTCATCACCAAAACATTATTTGCGTATCTTTCACTGATGACATTCCTTACTAGTAACTTTCAGAAATCTGCCTGATGTTTGCTACAGGACAAACAGCTGCAAGATACTACACTTGGGTAGCTCACAATGCCAAAACTCTTTTTGTATGTTGAGTTACCTGAGTCAAGTGCAGATTTGAAGACTTTTATGTAACTGCATATTCACTATTCTGTAATCATAGATAAAAATTTATTGCTTATACTAACACATATATGAAGGTGTAACCTTCTTATTTGGATTTAGCTTGAACTAAGCCTTAACTTTTTCTGCTAATACAGGCTTAAGATTTTGGTTTATAAAACGCACTTGGAGTCACAATTTTTGGCCTCTATTCCTAGACAGACAGAAATGCTGTGATGCTACACAGTGAGCTGAAAGGGATGGTTCAGGACTGCAAAAGCCCAGAATGAAATAATAATCTTCATTTTTGAAGGTGGATCATCTATATTCGACTGCATGTATATTTACTTCAGTTGACTTAAAAAATCTATCCCACTGCAATCAGCACCTTTCATTCTGCTGTGTGTGTGTGAATTGTGTTTTCTGTTCTTTAAAAAAGTTAGATATGTGCCAATACCGTAAAAAACGCCTGGTGAGTTTACCACAAGAGGGAGCCTCCTTGCCTCCCAAAAGCAAAGTCAGGTTTTTTTGTGACTTCATTTCTGTAATGTATTTTTTTGTGGGGTGCTTTACTTGAGATTATTAGAAACATCTGTCTTTGTATATGTGTGACTGCAAAATGCAGCACATTCAAATACATAGACAAGTACATAGATAGATTAATGATTGATAATTCATTTAACTTCATGTCCATATGAAAAAGAAGTCCTTTTCCCTGGAGATGCTGCATATCAGACTGCTCTAATATGCAAAAACCTCAAAACACTGTGAAGGAATCTGGGAGCTTAGTAACAACTACTAATGGAGGAATCTGCCTCTTCTGGCTAGATACCAGGTGATGCCCCACTGCATATAGGAAACATACCTTGTCAGAGCAAAAAATATAAAAACTGGATTACAGAATTGAAGAGAAATGGGAATTACCCTAAAAGAAGTCTGCATGCCTCTAAATAGTTTGTACTCTATCTCTTGTCAAAAAAAAGAAAACCATAAAAAAATAGAAAAGAAAAACAAGATAATTGTCTATAGATTTACTCATAAGAAGTTATCTTCTTCTCAGATGAAAGAAAATGCTTGTTCAACCTTTTATTTCGTTTTTGAGGACACTTTTCACAGAATACCAGAATATTCTGAGTTGGAAAAGACTCACAAGAATCATCAACTTCTGGCCCTGCACCATGCCAAAAATCACACCATGTGCCTGAGAGTGTTGTCCAAATGCTTCTTGAGCTCTGGTCGGCTTGGTGCTGTGACCACTTCCCTGGGGAGCCTGTTCCTATGCACAGACATCCTCTGGGTGAAGAACCTTTTTCTAGTATCCAGCCTAAACCTCAGGCCATTCCCACAGGTCCTATCACTGGTCATCAGGGAGAAGAGATCAGTGTCTGCCCCTCCTCCTCCTCCTCCTCCCATGAGTTAGTTGTAACTGCAATGAGGTCTCCTCAGTCTCCTCTTTTCCAGGCAGAAGTGACCTCAGCTGCTCCTCACAGCTTCCGTGGTTCCCCCTCAAGGCTCTTCACCATCTTCACTGCCCTCTGTTGGATGCTCTCCAGTACCTTAATATCTTTCTTTCATTGTGGTGCCCAAAACTGCCCACAATGTTCAAGAAGAGACTGCACCAGTGCAGAGCAGAGTGGGACAATCCCCTCCCTTGACCAGCTGGAGATGCTTTGCCTGATGCTTCCCAGGACATTGTCGGCCCTCCTGGCTGCCAAGACACTGCTGACTCAGATTCAACTTGCTGTTGACCAAGACCCCCAGGTCCCTTTCTGCAGCTTTGCTTTCCAACATCTCATTCACCAGTTTCTAAGTACATCTTGGGAACAGGTAGAATAATTATCTAGCATAAACAGGGAACATTCACAGCACGACCATAGAAGTCACAGCTCTGACTTGCAACGATGAAGGAAAAGCTCTTTCTCAGGAGGTCATTTTGAGACCTGAGAGTACAGACTTATCAGTCAATGTTGACTTCTTTGTGTTACTGTAACACCAAAGACAGCTTTACAGAAAGAAAACTCTACTGACCAAGATCTGAGAACTAGAATCAAAGTAATGAATACACATAATATTATATATATATATATAGGTGCTTATACCTCAGGGATGTCCATCATTCTCCTTAGTTTCTGATCTCTCCAGTTCCAATCCAGAATCATATATTTTGTGGAGCTCAAGCACAGGCCATCTAAAAAGGCAACACAGATTTTACCATCAAGATAATATGGCATGTGCTTATCAAAGTGATTTTTGGCTTTTACATCTTTTGTGATCTGTTTCCAAGGAAACCAATCTTTGAACACTTAAATACTGCATTTGCTGGTTAGAAAACTAATGCACTGACACTGCAAACTCTCTTAGCCACATAATCCCGTGCCTTTTTGGAAGATAAACACAAAAGCGGAACAACTACTGCTGCCAGGCTTGTCAAGAGCTTAACATCCTGCCAGAAAATAATTCCTCAAGCTTCCTCTTGATGAAACCGCAGGAGTTGAATTTCCACAACTGATGTTGTAACTGGTAAGTTACAAGGGCCTAGACTGAAAATTCACATTAATGGGAACTGACAGCATGCAGCAATTTACAGGACTGGGTGCAGTATGAATGTGAGTCAGGTCAGTGGTGCTGCTGAAGAATTCCTTTATCCTTCAAAAAATGGTGGTGAAAAAAAAAGGTCCTTTCTGAACTTGCCTTTCAGCTGTTCTCTTATTTTTTCCCTGGTCTTCTACATGATGCCCACTAGTATTTTTCCAAAAGTTTTGATTCTTCTCTATTCTCTAACTGACCCAGCACTGCAACGCAAAGTGTCAAAAAAGAACTAGACCTTAAGATAAAATTACACACCTTGTGCCCATGACATAAGCTGCCTCCACCTAACAGAGAATCTGGTTTGGATTAAAACCTTAAAGATCATCTAGTTCCAAACTTCCTGCCATGGGCAGGGGCACCTTCTACTAGACTAGGTTGCTCAAAGCTCCATTCAACCTGGCCTTGAACACTTCCAAGGACATCCACGACTTCTCTGGGCAGCTTCTTCCAGTGCCTCACCACCTTCATGGCAATGTGCTGACGTGCTAAGCACAAACAATTTTATCACTCCTGTATTCTTTTGGAAGGAGCAGAAGAGTCCCATTCCACAGCCAGTCCTTGACCAAGGGACTATAGTCAGACAAGGCAGTGTTTAGAAAAAGGAATGGAATCACCCTATCATCTTGTTATTTTGTTGTTTGCTTTTCTTTGTGTACATACTATCTACTGAGTAGGCAAAAATACTCAAAATTTAGGAAGATCTAAAGAGTTTTATAAAGAATAGTTAATTTTATTACACTTAAGTCAGAAATAAGATCAAATTGGCAAGCAGATCTTTAATCCACCTCTCACACAAGTTTACACTAAGATCAGAGTGACATATGATACAGTGACTTCTGCGATTATTTTCTTTTGATTCACTTGCAGTGTTTGCTTTCCTGAAGCTCTAAACCTTACACTATGGTTTTGCAATCACTTTCAAGTCAGCATAAATCAGTATTCCTGCCAAAACAGGAAGTCCTCCACCTCTGCCTGCTCATTACCTGATTTTGTGTCCATACTGGTTTTGTTTTAATTGGGATCAGTTCACTGTGAGCTGTCAAAGTCTCTTGGGCTGGCAAAATAAGCAGGAATGGGGAATAAATGAGCACTGACTGGCAGGAGTGAAGAAGCATTACTCTGTCTTTCTCTGCTAATATTGACTTATACCAGCTCAAAGTGATTGTAAAACCAACTCCTAGAATCTTGACCTTAGTTTGACTGACACAGTACAAGTGGAGAAACAGAACTGTACAGTTTAGTAACCAAATCTGCAGATTTATGTCAACCTAAGCACTTCAAAAACAATTGAAGTCCCACTTCTCATGAGATCAGATATAAGATACCTAGGAAGAAAAACACTCCTTGTTCTCCTACCTTGCTCCACTAGCGCTTTTACTCTCCCAGGAGTTCCAATCCCAATGTGGAACACACCCTTCTCCAACATATTCATTTGTTCCTTTATCTAATTTGAAGAGAGAAAGAAAAACCACAGTAAACCCACAATTGTTTTAAAATTTCTTCTCGAAGAGTTGGAAATAAATTCAAGCTCTCTCTTTCTAGAATACCATCAAGTAAAAAATGTCTTTCAGACTGTCAAACTGTTGTATCTGGAAGAAAGTTCAAGAAATATAACAAGCCAGCTGGGTATCACACTTCTCTAGAAGTTCAATCACTTTCAACTTTGAAAATCTGCTATTGCACCAACTATTTTTGGAGGTGAGAACTGTAAGATTCCTCCAGCGTTCCTTCAGCAAATTATCTGGAAAACTAACAAACTTGAATTAACTCTGAAGTCCTTCAGGATAAAGATACTGGAAAGAGGTGAAATAAAGAGACAACATTCATATCAAAGGCCAAGTGTTCACTCATTACTTCCAGTATCTTCATTATTTCTGCTTTCTAACAGGTACAGATACTGGGTATCCAGGCATTCAGCTGCCAGAATCCAAATGTGGGTGCTGGTACAGTTTCCTTCCACGGACCTATGTGTGCGAGCCTTCTATTTCAACAGACAAAAGGCATTTGAATGAACACTTCATGGGAATGTGGAACATTTTTAAAACATTGCACATGCATAAGCATCTACATTCTGCACGGGGTTGCACCAGAGCTGTTGGAGATGGTGTTTGGCTGGATTCCTCACACTGCAGCAATGGGTTATCAAAGGGATCATTACCTATAGGGAAGAACTTTATATGAACACTTTATGAAAGCCACTACTGCCAAATTATTTTAAAGGAAAATGATATGACACTATTTGTTGTTTACTTGCTCTACTAAAATTGCCTACCTTTATGTGCTTTGCAAACAACTTGAGGA
The DNA here is from genome assembly GCA_013399895.1 of Serilophus lunatus. Classification (NCBI taxonomy): domain Eukaryota; kingdom Metazoa; phylum Chordata; class Aves; order Passeriformes; family Eurylaimidae; genus Serilophus; species Serilophus lunatus. Next base: position 533,163 of record VXBA01000678.1, on the reverse strand, counting down.
CTCTGCAGTCTCCTTTAAATGCTGTCACTGACCTACAAAAAAAAATGAACAATGAAATGCAAGAATTAGGGCTGGGATTAAGACCACACATGAGGAAAGCAAAACTAACTGGCATTTCTCAATATTCTTGAGACACACAGTCCCCCAGTGAACTGTGCCGGTACTGTGAACACTGTGTACATTCTAGTTTGCTACTTATCAACAGTGATCAACAACTGGACAGACACAATAGAAGATATTGTAGGAGGCAATACAGTTTAGATAGCTTTATAGATAATATTTAATAAATATGGCCTGGGCTTTCACAGCTAACTTGGTTCAAAACTGACTAGTCACCAAGTCCTAATTAAAAAATAACTCAGTTATTGGGATACAGGCATGAGTATATATGTATGTGTGCACAAAAGGAAGGATCTGTGGATGGACCAATCTACATTTTAGACTCTTCCTACAGCATGGATGCTGAAAAAAACCTCAGCTGCTGCAGTCTTTTCTGCAGAGATTGCCCAAGTTAACCGAAATTCATTTGTTGTAAACTCTGACTCGTTTTTCTGACACTCCACTTTGGCACACAGGAACAATACTATGTTATGTATTAATCAAGCAGGAGACAATACTCAGTATTTACTGAATGTCATTTAAGACAGTTTTCTCTGCATGTTTTTTGCAGTGCACTGAATTTTCAATTTGCAAAGGTAAAGGTTCATATACAAATATACATATAAACTACCTAAGCCTCAGATGCTACTTTTTGCACACAGGAGCTAAGCACTACTGGCATATCTGCCTTATCTATGCTTCCATCTGTGTCATGGAGTCAAAATTCTCAACTCTCCATCTCATTTTGTACTGACAGATATTCATAGGAAATGTGGTCAAGACACAGAAGAAAATCATGAAATTTGTGAGGGGTGCATTAATTGATCAAAGTTATCATGGCTTCTGGAATGAGAAGGGTGAGGATAGAGAAGGGAGAAAAAAGAGGACAGGGAACACTGAAAATTGTCATCTCTGCATAGCAGTATTGCCAGCCTGAGGCAGCTGAGAACACTGACACAGACCTGGAGGCTCTCAGGTCACACACACCTTGCAACTTGAGGCCCTGGAATGCCATATTCTCCTTGCCTTTGGTGCAAAGTCATGATTTCATCTAGATCACGATGCTTTATGGGTTTACTCTGTTCCCAAGCATAACATGTTGCATGTTTCCCGCAAATTGGTTACACTTCATTTTTGGTTTTCAACAAAAGTAACACTTCCAGGCAACTGAAGTACTGCGGGTTACTTCAGTCTAACACCAACCACCACACTCCTAGAGTTTAAAGCAGCGAGGGATATTGCATCAGTTTGAGTCAGTGAATTTGTTGGCTAGCAGAGGACAGTGTCCCAGTTTTGCCTTTATGTCTGTGGTTCCAAGACAAAATCTCTGACTGACTGCCAACCTCAACATAACATTTGCTATCGACATACTTGATGAGTTCCAAGGAGCGGAGGGCAGAACTGCAGATCACCAGCATCACCACTGACTTCTTCTCCTTGTGGTTTTTACGGAGCTTTGCCCACTTAGGACAGACTGCAATGAAAAAGCCCACAGAGAAAGGACGACATACCGCAACTTTAAATTACTAGAGTACACGATGAATGGTAGCCAGCAGCAAGAACACACAGGCTGACTCCAACGAGGTCTGCATCTCTGGCAACACTTTTACATTTAGTCATGGCTGAGAAAGTGGAAAATGAAATGTCCCAAATAAATAAAATACAGGAATATCACATAACTGAGCAAATTAGATCAACATGAATAATCAACAGTTTGTAAGGTGAGAAGTCCATTGTCTTCATTTGCCACATATGGCAATTTGTATCAGAGAAAATCAACTGAAATGAAACATTTACCAGACCAGAAGTTCCACATAAATATACAGGAGAATAAAAATTCTCTTTGTTGATGTCAGCAGGCAGTTGCATGATTTTTACTGTAAGACAATACATACATCTACTTATGAAGCCACAATAAATTAGTGACAAATAATCCCTAGCAATTAAAAGAAACCCTAGAATATTTAGATACCAAAAATAAAAAAGGAGTAAAAAAAAAGCCAGGATAGCTAGACCTGCCATAAATTAAAAAATTCCAGAAAAACCCCTTACAGTGATTAGTATTTCATACTAAACAATATTTGGAGCTACAGATAAAAAATGTCATAATATTGCCTTAATATTTTTCATACAACTTTCTCACCCAGACCAACATTTTAACTCACTTTCCTTCAGGTATGAAGAAAAACTGTGGGTAAGATCATTGGCTGGCAAAAAACAGGAATCTGAAAACATAAAAAAATATTTTTGTTGATGTATTTTAACAATAAAGGGAGAAAATGTGTTTGTAGCATAACTACTAGTTATACTGATGAAATCCCAACTGTGTAAAATCCATCATCGATAAACTACCATTTCTGAACCAAAAATTAATGTACACTTCATGTAGAAGAAATTTTATATTGGCTAAATCTATGAAGGTCGTATCTCTAAACTCAGTTGTAATTCCTTTCTTTTCTCCCACCATGAAAACATGAATACAGGTGTCATAACATACTTTAAAATATATTTTCATATGTCTTTTCCACAATGAATCAAAAGTCTTAGCCAAAAGCCCTACAGTGGTGGACTGTCCCACCAATGTACCTACGATGAAATATGTCTGTACATCCCCCAAACAATTCATACTGTGGAAATGCAAGAACCTACCATTAATTTACCTGTCAGTAAGTTTGTTTCACTTTCTGGCCTTTCATATTGTGGTAACTTACCTAACTATATCAACCCTAATTGCAATACCTACCCTGAATTTAATGCCTTTGTCTTCCTTCATTTCTTGCTAATTTCCTTTTCCTTGGCCACTAGTAAGTCTTTTAAAAGCACTGTGTGGAAGACATTCCATTTAACTTCGAGCTTCATATAAAGGCAATGAAGAAAGACATTATCCTAACAGGTTCTTTGGAAGGTCCTTTCTGTCCATATGGAAAGTCTAAGTTCTTAAAAAGGTGATTAAAACTAGATGGTCTGAGAATTTTCCATTGATGTGCAGGGCTCTTTGCCTGATGGAACAACATGATCCTGCAGAGCATTGACAATTCTGTCTTCAAGGACCTACATATATGTCATCATCTTGCCCGCAGCACCTCAGGGTGTCTGTCTGTGGCTGTTTGCTGACATCTTTTAACTAAATTAGGGAGGTTCCCTCAAAGAACTTATGCATGTTCACATGGATGGTGCATTGTGCTAATGCTGACAGCATTAGCATGATTTTCATTCAAAAAGACAGTGTGACAAACTTGGTTTGTAGCTAATGGCTGGTTGAAGTCCTGTCTGTGCACTTTCTTGAGCATAGCCACTCTCCGTTATTATAGCTTTCATTTTGCACTGATCCCTGTTAAATCCAGAGTCTGGCATTTACTGGGACTTGAGCTCCAAAGGAACTGGATGGGTGCAACTGAAGGATCAGCAGCTGACTTACTTTAAAAATCATGTTGAAAAGATGCACTTGATGCTAGTGGGGAAGGCTTCTCTCATTAATGACTGAAAAATTTGAAAGATGGTTTCTGAAGAACAAAGCTTCAGACACAGAGTTCTAACCAACAGTCCGGCAATACTGGAGTAATTACAATAATTTTAAATGAAAGTTTCAGAATGGGAGGAAGAAATACATAGCTTCAGACTGCACCAAGAGACCATGCTGACTACAAACCTGACCTTCTGCACTACTTTGTCAGTTAACAGGAACACACAACTCCAAAGCAGTTGCTTATTTGCTCAGTGCTTTGATGTGAATGACTTGACAACTGTACAAGTTCATAAACTCCTTGGCACTCTAAGTATTCAAGTCCCAGCACAAAACAAAGAAAAAAAAATCTCCTTCCAACTCAAGATCCAATCCATATGGAAATGGGACACTTCACTAGCCCAAAGGGCTCTTCTAGTAAGAAAGTACCAAAGCAATTTATTTTCTAAAAACCTTACAGGTCCAAAAATACTTAACCCAAGCTTTTCAAAGCAATCTGTATAGGACTTCTCCAGGTTTTCTTGATTCAACAAGAAAGTTTAACTTTCCCCATAAAAATACACTAGGGAGCACATTTATCTAGAAAGACAGGCTTCTGCATTAAAAGAGAAAAAGCACTACTGAGCTAGATGGCTTCTATATTTGGCACAGGTCACCAACAGTTCAAGAAGTACCCAAGGTGAATGCAGGTTAGTTACCAGACTGTTTGCTCTTCATGCACACTACTAACAAATAATAGACAGTTTCTCTATCTGCAGAGCAAAAGGCAAAGAAGTTCAGTGTTGCCACCATCTCTAGTGCAACCTCCAACTGACACAAGCTAATCCTGCTCTGTCCTGCTTTTTGCCTTTGTCTATCACTGGCTTTTAACTGGAGGCAGAATACAAGTAACAAAGAGAGTCCTCATCATGGTTAAAACCTGGTCACTTGAACTGTGGACCAAAATTACCATCTTAATTCATGCCACTCCCTGAAAAACCATTGTATTCAATTGTGTTCATCTCATAACCATATCAGAATGATGTCTCATTATTTGTCTACTCCTGCCAGCCTTCTATTATGCATATGGATTGACTCAGATGATCCCAGGAACAAAATACATTTCCACTCTCTCAGCATTTTGGAAGCTACTATTAGGAATCACATAATTTGTATCAGAAAGTAAGCTCCAGAAATTAATACTTCACAATAAAAGGACACATTTAGACAATGTTCTGTTTCTGTAACTCCAAGAAACCTCACATTCATTCCAAACTAACATCTCAATTTAAACAGCAAATTCATATATAGTGTAAGGAAACATTTCCATGAAAAAGTACAACTCGAGACTTGTCCCAAAAATCTTCCTTCTTCTGCAGAAAAACAACTCAATAGTATCATGAAAAAACCAATTATTTATATATTAGAAATAAGTTACCTGGCAGCTTTAATTCCTCTATTTCAATCACCGAACGGTTTTCACCAAAATGTTGACTGAGCAGATTTTGTAGATCTGCAGGGACACCAGGTTTTGGAGCAGATTTTTGCAGAATATCAGAAATTTTCTTCTAAGAAAACAAGTAAAATGGGTTAAGTATAGTATCTCTACAGTTTCTGCTCTTTGGCTAGCTAACAACACTGTAAAAAAATGTTCCTCCATAACTTTATACAGTTATATTTGTTTAATTACAGCTTAAGTGGAAAAACACCTTACAATGGGAGAATTTGTCTTTAATGGGAATGCATAGTTCAGAAGCAAGTTGAGAAACTTTGATGAGATGGTCTGTGAGTCTGAACATAAAAAAATCTTGTGCACTCACCTGAAATGTTGCTGTAACAAAATCAGAACTGAAAGCTGGGTTTTTTTGAGTTTTGCTATTGTCACACTTCAGTATCAGTTTGAAATTATTTTCGTTATTTGTTTAATGTATTATTCTTAAAGCATAAAAACAGGAATCAGGTGATTATACAAGACTCAGTTATACTTTGATTAAAACAGGGTAACTACCTATTTTGGAATCAATGATTAGCTATGTTCATAGAATAACATGCTAGGGTGATGAAAATGAGTTAAAAGCTAATAACAAAATCAGAAGTCAAGCAGAAAGAGTTCATCAGCTGCTTTGTTATTCCAAATTGTATAATTTTTAGATCAAACTAATAACTTTTAGACACTAAATACGAGTTCATAATGATTGTGCTTTACACCTTAGGAAGGTTAGCAAATAACAGGTGTTGAATTCTCACTGAAGTGAAACTGTTTCTGTATCTTTTCCCATAGTTAAATGGATTATGGGGGTAGAATAGCCCAGTACTCCCGCTATCTGAATGATCAGTCAGCATTTAAGAAAACAACAAAGTTTCAAGGATAGAGGCAGCCTGGAGAGAATGACAAGAATGTGAAGCCTCTCTTACTCTTGCTGAGAAGTGATTAATTTTTGAAAGGCTAGCTTAAGGTTTCTCAGCTGTGTAAGCTAAACTGAACTTGCCATCATGAGGACACATGGCAGCATAAGCCTAGGAGTGAAAAACAACAGAGGAGTGTGGTTAGGATGGAGAAGTAGGGTATGTATTTGCGAGGCAAAGTAAGATTTCATAGAGATGAGCTGGACCTGGAAGCATTTTTGGCAGATTTGGAGGGATGGTGGGTATCTTCACTTTGGCAGGCTAAGGTCTTGGCAGCAAAAATCAATAGAAATTTTGAGGAGAGCTATGGCAGGAATTTTAATGTAGGGGGCAGACCTTCTTCCATCCCTCTTTCCCTCAGTCCACCTCAGCACCCACACCCTCCTCTTTTCCATTCCCAACCACTTTGTCACTCCTTCTTGCTTAGTATCTAATCCTCCTGTACTGGCTGCATAAGGGGCCAAAGGGCAAACATTGAAGGGGCCATATGGGGGCTGCTGAGCAGCAAAGTAAGCAGCTGCCTCTTCTAGCCCTCGTACCCTTTTCCCAATGCCTGTTTCACCTCTGCTAAAAGCCACCGGTGTGTTTGCAAGACCCCAGCTGAACTCTGACCGTGAGACTTGTGGAGATGAAGTGCTTACACCTTCCTCTCAGCCTACCTTTGGCCTGCTGCAAAGCCCTCTGTAGTTCCTGGAAGACTTTCCAGAGGACATCTGGCTGTTCAGCAGGTTTTCTGCAGTGCTTGAATCTGTAGCATTCCTTCCCAAGATTCTCCTTCATTTATCACTGTTGTATTTTTCTGCCATGCAACAACTCTCTTCCCAAAAAATGACCACAGGCTGTCTCCAGCACAAACAGCCTCTGCATGAGGCCCAAAACCAAACTTCTTTGTTGTACTTCCTATCAACCACAAATGCTTTTCTCCAGCCCCTGTCCCACAGCCTGCCTCTTAAGTGGCCCACATTTGTGAACCTCTGATTTAGGAGGCAGCAAGACAGAACCATCAGGCTAGTTTTACTTGGTAATTCAGCATAAGATGCTGTTCCATGGGATCATTACGTCATTCATTGGACCACTTGGTTTCTTCAGGAAAATTATGGTTCTCTGGAGGAAAGAAGCCTGATACTAACGAGAAGTTCTGCAAGAGTAAGGACACCTGAGCAAACTCTCTTTCTTTAAGGAGAGCTGTGGGGAAATGTCCCTCATGCAGATAGTTTTATTATTTTTCTTCCAATTCATTCCAGATGCTTAAAAGCAAAGGAGCTTTTCCCCCTTTTCCTTATTTTTGAAGAGAGCACTTTGTTTGGCACTCATAGATCAACTTAATACATGCTTCCTAATGGGACTTTTTGACAGGCTGTGTATGTCAACTTAGTGCCCTAGCCCCACTGAAACCAAAGGTGTAACTCAGTGCCTGTTGTTTGCCTGAGAACGGGGCCTTTTTATCAGGTCAGTTCTCCAATCTCTGCCATGGGATGCCTTCACTCTGCCTGCAGTGGAGTAAGTACTGTGGTCACTCCTGCCAGAGCCACATTTAAAGCAAAATCCCACTCTTCCCTCTTCCCATTCCCTAGATGATTAAGAGGCCTGACATAACATAAAAAGGCCACCTCTCAGCCTTGTGTGGGAGCCAACTATTTACAGCCTGTCCTGAAAGACAATTAATTTGCCTGGTGCCATAAAATCTCCATTTAGACTGCAGAGTGTGTTTGTTGTTGTGGGTGAGGATGGAGCATGGCCAGAGGGACAATACAAAGTATTTATTTATATACTCATGTTATGAGGAGAAGAGCAAACAAGGATAGTTCTTGGCTGAAAAGATGCAACAGCAGCTGGAACCCAACCACACTGCTGAAATGGGTCAGATCCTTCAACAACCGAAATTTCACCTTTCTTTGACTCAGTCACAATTTCCCAGGGCAGCAACACTTGCAAGTGGGGTGTAGGCCTTGAATACAAGCCTTGAGTGGAGTAAAGACACAGTGTCAAAGTTCAGGCTGGGAATAAGTATTTAGGGTGAGGTCTGAAAATCAGAAATTTCTATCCTTCTCTAAAAGAAAAGGTAACATTATGACCATATTACTTCTCATCATCAGGGGTTTGACTCAATTATGAATCTTGAAGTACGTATACCCACTGATCAGTCCTCAAACACAGTCTAGAACATACATACCTTCTTTCTCTTCTTTGCCTTTACAGTGCTCTCTTGATTTTCTTCAGGGTGACTTAGAAAACACTCTGTAGGCTGCAAAGCACATTAAAAAAAGAAAAAGGATTAAGAAAAAAAGTCACCTAAGAGGAGGAAAGAGGGGATACTGAAACTATAATGTTGAGTTAGGAAAAAACCAAATAAAACCAAACTTCTCCACCTGTAGAAAGGATTGAATTCTTACAGCTATATGTATATGAAGTAATTCTGGAATTGAGACTGTTTTGATCAAGAGGGGAATAAAAGAACAGAAAGTTGAAACATTCAGGATAGAGTCATAATTCCATAAAATGGCAAAAAGTAGGTTTTGATACTTTAGAAAAAACCGTCATGGGAAAACATGAACAAAACTTATCTCCAACTTTATATTTTTAACCTTTATTATTGTGTGTGATAGTTTTTCTAAACTTTGCCAGTAGTGTTCTAAAATAATTGGGTGAGCATCCAGACCATAAAAGATAGCATAGACTCGGGTGAGATTAACTGGAAACGATCATGCTCTGGATTGTAATGCAAAATTAGGGAAACATGTTTCAGATTTGTCCTGCTCCATTCTTGTTTTGTCTCATCATAGCAAGCAGGGTCAAACACACTTAAGAAAAATACATGACGTATTTCAGAATAATCCAACATGTGCTGCTATCATTAACCCTCTTTTGTGCCCGAGTAAGCAGGCTGAATTGGTCCATTTGTACCAGAGTCACTGTTCATATGATCCAGGGATAGGATTTGCCCTCAGCCACCTAAAATTGTCCAAAATAGAGGAAGCAAGGCAGAGGCTTTCTCATTTTTGAGCATGGCAATTCTCTTTTCTTTTTCTTTCTTAGAGACTTTCAGCTCATGGAAATGCAAATTAATCTACACAGGCAGGCTTCCTGGTGAAAGCCTTAAAGAAAAGTATCAGTACGAACGGGAGCCTGTCTGAAAGCCAGAGGAGCTGTTCTTTTGTTCCCTTGTGTGAGGGCAGTTTCAACTGGGCCAAGAGGGCCAGAATATCTGGGCAGATCTGAGCCCTCCTTGCACTGACTGCCCCCTCTTAAGAGGAGGACACTAAATGACAAATGGTATTACATGACCCTACCCAGCACATTCATGCCTTTCCAAGCCCACTCTCATATCCTTATCAGAAGCATGTTTTGAGGTTTAATTGTTCATATTATGCCTACTTTCCCCTTTTTTTCCCTACTGCCCTGGCCACATTAGCTATAAAAACAGGTAACCACCATGCCAACACAATCAAATGACCTGCTTTCTGTGCCATGATGCAACCATACTCATTGCACTTGCAAAGGCAGTAGTATTTATAGGAGTGACCCTGAAACTGGTTGAGCATTGAAATGAAACTTAGGAACTACCAGAAAATATTTGGCTGAGGACTGACTAGAGCCAGCAAAGCACTTTACAACTAGGGCTGGAATGTAGCACAGCCTGGATCTGTACCCATGAGAAGTTGTGACAGGGATTGTATCTTGCCTCAACAACAGGAATCTGTTACTGTGATTTTTGTCAGGTATAAACAGGTATTATAGTCTTAACTAGAAATCAAGGGGTAGAAACTCACTTCAACTAACAAAATTATTCCAGGCTTAACACAAGCTTTTTGATTTAATTTTTGGTTTGTTTCTATCTTAAAAATCTGTCCTGACTCTGATTCAAGTGCTTTTAAAACACCATCATGTTTCTTTATTCCTATCCCTACCATTAGCATTCCCAGACATTGAGACTGAAGCAGAGCTATGCTCTCCTCTACTCTTACGCGTCCCAGCTGTCCATAGATACTCAAAAGGCCACTTGCCAGGTGTTTTAGCCACAAATTCTCTGTTCAACATCATGTTTTATGCAGAGAACAAGTCTTCGGATTGATTTAGTCAAGGGATACTAACAAGCAGTCAAAAAGTCAGAAAGGGGTCAACCTGAATCTCTGTCCTTCAGCAGAGTATGTTGGTTCCCTATCCTAGTGGTGCTACCACTCTTTCAGCATATTGGAAAATGCTACTTATTCACTCTGGGCCCATTTGTCCCCTCATATACATTTTGAACTATTTTACATAACTCTGATCAAACTCCCAACTGGCATCTGCATGAAAAAAGAAGGAAACCTTCAAAAGAGCTGAAAACGTTTCTCTAAAAGAAAATTTTCTCACTGCTAACCCTTCATTCAGATGTTTAAAAGCATCACCAGATGCCATGGCTTCTTTTTTGAAGGCAGTACATAACCCTGCCTTTCAACAGCAACAGAAGCACACAGCAGGCAACACAAGTACACAGCAGGCTTGTAGTCAAAGCCCTGCTTCCTTAGGGAAGCATGTTAAGACTCAAAATTACTTCCTTTACACTGCATTTATATATTTAGATATAGTATATTGTTAGCCTAGGAATTGTAAGTCCACTTTATTCAGACATTAGAAATAATGCCACGAGAAAAAGACAAACTTCATGGTGGTGAATGGTTGTAAACTTACACGTCACTGATGATCTGCAGCCTAAAATATTTCAGCACCTGATCCAGACTGTAGTTCTGACCCTTATCCAAATGTTCAATACCTACGTACTCATGCAACAGCTCTTTGCATGCCACCCTTAAGAAAAGGTCATTTGCATACTTTTCTTATGCAAGACACAGAGCAGAAAACCAACTGCTTTTTAAGATGGCTCCCTTGTGCTCTGTGTTTTCATGCTATTTTTACATGGAAATTCTTAAAATGCAGAAAACAGGAAATATGTGCTGAGACCACTGATTTATGAACTAAAATGTCATAAATTCCTTGTTTGTTAATCATAGACAGAACATAAAATATTTCCTGTATTATATTTCTAACATCATTTTTTTCTTTGTATGTTGCCAAAGTTACTGGAAATTCAGATGTAGAGTGAAAACATTCTTGCATGTGTGTGACAGTTTACATTCTAGGTCAGCCATATACTCTGACTTTTGGACTTTGTGACAAAGTAAACACATCAATGCATCATTCAGATTGGAGACAAATTATTCATTTCATTGTAAGCCTGAGGACAGCCTGCAGACTAGGAACATAAATGTTCATAATCCTATTTGGTTGTCTCGTGACTGCCTTTAAGGTGCCAAGTCTACTGCAGAACAGCTTCCAGCCTGTAAATAAGGCAGGGATGACTAAAATGGGTTGTGTTATATGCACCAGAACTACAAAACTATCAGCTTTCCATAAATACCTCTGATTTTGCAAGTGTTTTGCTCTAAAAGACACACAATAACACATCCATCACTTTCAGCTCCCGTTTTTCTCTTGTAGTTCCATGTTTAAACATCAAATTACCTGATTATAAAATGCAGATTGATACTCTTTATATGACAAAGAAAGTGTTGCGAGAGCAGTGATGGGTGTTCTGCTACAGCTGAGCAGTCCCAGGCCACCCTGGCAAGTACCTCGTGTTGGCTATCGTTTCTCACGTTCTCACGAAGAGTCAAGCAACTCCTCCAAAGTCTCTTAGCTTATTTGTAAACGCTTAAGTGAAAATAATGCTGATAAAAAGTGTCTCTATAAGAATTGTCACCAAGTTGAAGTCCTCAGCGCCTGATCCCTGGCAGAGCACGCACAAGGGCAATACAGCCTTCTCCTGTATTGCTTGGTTCTCTTTCCTAATCAACATGTTAAACTAGTTCAGGTATTTGGATCACTTCACCTTTGGTCTCCTTGGAAAGACACTCAAAAGTACAGTAATTGCTACCATGTTGTTTACACTTCTCTGTTACAAAAAAAGAACATCCCTGCAAATGTTTTTTTTTCACTTGGGCAATTGCCTAGGTATTAGACTGAATTTACTACTGACCTGGAGGTCAAAATTAATATCTATAGCCTCAAGGAGAGATAGCTTCCAATGTAATTTTAGCTCTCTGACAGCCACTCAGTTGATTCTCCTGTATAGCATCAGGAAGGCAGAACAAATTTACCTTCCAACAAGAAACTTCTTAAAATCGGCTGACCTCTAGGAGATTTTTTTTTCTTGATGCTCTCTCTTCTTTGGCATACTCCATATAATGCTGAACAACACACTCCCTACTGTCATTAAATGAAGCTTTTAACAGTGCAAGGGTAAGAAAACATCAATCCATGCAGAATTAAATTCTTTGTCACTTGAACCTTGCACTAGGGAGATGCTTGAGTAGAGAAGCAAAATATAAATTAGCTATATAAATATAGCTTTTGAGACTTTTTGTGTGCAGGGAGAAGAAAAAGACTATATGAGAAGACACTCAGCAGCACCATCCAGGTTTTTATTACTAGACAGTCACTTCATAGGAGACAGGCCTGGCAGTCTCAACCCACGCAAAATAAGAGTGAAGTCATTATTGAAATGTACTTGAATGTGATCACATCTAAATATGGCAAAATCATTTATAAATTATAAAGAGTGAAGAGGACTGTCCCTTTACTGGACAACAGGAGATTATATTTCCCTGTGCATTATCAGCTTTGTGCTCTAAACATTTAAATTTACAGACCTTCTTTCTTTTCTTTTTCACAGCAGGTTTGGAATCTGAATCTTGATGTGTTGCTGTCCTACTATCACTTGCTTTCTCGACAGCTTCATCATCTGAAGGATCTAATGAGAAAAAAAAAAGGTTTTGTTACAGTTTTCCAAATCCATCTATCTTTGCATTCAAAAAAAGTGAAAAAATCATCAACTGAAAGGTTGTCACAATAAAACAATCTCAAGATTGGTAATAAATACAGCTGTAATGATTTTTTAATCCTTTTTAGAACACTAGTATTTGAAATTTATTCTAAGTAAAGTCCCAAGCTTCCCCTCATCTTCACAGTATTACATCTGGCAGGCAATATCTTTCTTTTCTTTCCCTACAATGGGTGCCAGCTGCAGGACCACAGGTGGAAATAACTGATCTTTCCAAAACCTCAGGTGAATTAAGCTAAGCAGTGAACAACGAAAGATGTTTTTCATACACTACATCTTAAGTCACATGACATCTCTCCACACTATTTCAGAACAAGTAAAACATAATCTTGGATCTGTAGTGCTGCATTCACATATAATTACAGACACATCTCATTAAACTCCAAAGCATGCAGTAGTACTGGTATCGAAGATTAATGCCAATACAGTCAATGGGATCACTGCAAAAATACACCTTCATTGCTAAGTTTTCTGACATTTCTTTTCAAATAAGTCATCTCTTCCTATTAAAACAAGTCTTTCAGGTGATGGAAAAAAAATAAAAATCAAACCAAGCACATAAAAATGCACAAAACCCCCAACCCAAGTTCTCAAATTCCTTACTGACACCAGTTAAAGATGAAGAATTACAAGATTGGTATAATGTCCCATTGTATAAAAATATATGTACACGTTTCCTGCGCATTTTAATTGTGTGTCTCTTACTTCAGTAATCATTAGACAAAGGCACCATTCTGAAAGTTAAAGCAGAACGTCCACAAGACTAAAACAGGCTTATGTTTTGAAGGAAAACTATTTAAATGCAGATGGTTTTACTCATTCTTTTCTTTATCTCTTTTACCTATAGAGAGACTTGGGGGAAAAAATACATGCACAGCAATAGCTACTCTGATACTCTTATACTAGAGTTTGAGATGTATTCAGATACAGATGTTTCCCCTGATCATTGCCAAAAGCATCAATGCCTATCAATCTGAATTAGTTTAACTTCTGTATCTGGCATACTTCTGCCCAACAAGTACTTAGTCATTATTGTAATCTCCTGTATTCTGAAGTTGTAAATCTACGGATTCAAGATGGGTACAAACTGAAAGAGGGCAAATTTAGGCTAGATATTAACAAGAAATTCTTCACTGGGAAGGTGGCAAGATACCTGAACAGGTAGTGGATGCCCAACCCTGGTAGTGTTCAAGTTGGAAAAAGCCTTGAGTAACCTGGTCTAGTGGGAGGCAGGGGGTTGAGACCAGATGATCTTTAAGGTCCATTTTAACCCTCAACATTCTATGATTCTATTTATTTTGAAGCAAGAGGAACAAAATTATTTCTTATGCATCAACCCAAGTACAGATGATATAACTACATCTATGCAATCACTAGCTGTGAGCAGAGTAAACTGATGGCCAGAGAACACAAGAGTGAGAGAAAGAGAGAGAGGGAAAGAGGGAGAAAATCAGCTGGATGGTATTTACTAGTTCCATGTTGAAAAAGTTACCTATTGAAAAAGGTAAGTGAAAGGATATGTGAAAGATAAGTGAAAGAATTTAAGTGAAAGGTAAATAAAAGGATGTAAGGAGGGAAGGAATCACTACTAATCCACAGATGCAACATTATATATTATGTGGCAATAAGGCAGTGGCTCTGAAAATTGTTATGCAACAGAACGGGTAATGAAATGGGTACATATTTATTCCTGGAAAGATACCATCATGTAACCTTCACTCCTTTTCCCACTTTGAAAAGCCTGTGTAACAGACAGGACCCTAAAGTTGGGTTTTGACAGCTGCTAGGAATTCAAGAAAGTTGGAAAGTTGAAAGATAGTAAGTGAAGAACATCAGTGAATGTTTTAACAGGCTAGATACTATTCATCATGAAATCTGACCTAATATAGATTCTTGGTAAACCACAAGAGCTTTAGAAACAGAGCAGTGACTGAGAAGAGAATTTGTTTTCTGTTCAGTAAATCTGAGAAAGTTGAGGTTTTTTATCTTCCTATTCTCCTGATGATGTCCAAGAGCTCCTTCCCTGGTCTATTCCTCTCTGAAGTCACTGATCACTTACATCCTCCAGCCACTTGGGAATCTCAGATATAATGCTTCATTAGAAGAAGCTGAAAAATCACATCATTCAGCATACTCTAGAAAATTTAACATGTGTCTTGGTAACTCAGGTATTACCACTGGGCAGTACCATGGGCTTGTTTCCCCCTGTATCACCCTTTCACTGGCAGATCTATTGTGCTATATTTTGGTAGGGCAGCTTCTGTGTTTAAGGGCCCATCATTGACTTCGTCTTGTTTGCCCTGACTCCAGAGATACTGGAGAGGTGACCAACTTCAACACACACTAGCTCCACACCCCTGGGGTCCTGGACACACTACATCAAAGCAAGCTGTGGAGAAATTATATAAATGAAGTACATCAAAGAAATCAGAATCATGTCTTTATCCCTCTTTCTCTCTGTGCTTGAGCCCCAAACACCCATTCCAGAGTATATCCATGCATGTCTCATGGAACTGAATTGCTGTGTAAGCTCTTTCCAATGTTTCACATTGGAAATAAATGAGAATTGCATAAAACAGATTCAGGGGAAGCTGCCTGTGATCTGTAAGCATTCCTCCTTAAATCCCACTTGGCATGCTCTGAAAGGCAAACAGGAATGGCCTAAGTTTTAAATAACCTCTTCTCTTTCTCACAACTAAAAGACACACTGCTAGCAATAGCAATCTAAAACTGGACAAATGGTTTCCATGATCTGAAATAGCCTGACAAACAATGTACCACCTGTTTGCTGCCCATCTGAGTTTTGGACAGCACCTCATGATGCAACGTCCTCCGCTTTCTGCAAGAACTGAGAGAAGAAGGTACAGACTAAAGCTTAATAAAAAAAGAGCAGTGAAAACTGGTCTAATTTGAGCATCTTAATGCAGCACTTGAGTACCTTTACTTCATACAACAGGAGAACTTTTTTACGTGTTCCAGAAACAGCCACTCATATCTCTGTGAAGAGAGCAGCTAGTCTCAAGCCATGATTATTTATGACACCATGTCAGTTCCTGTGATGACAGAAGCACTTTGTTGCAGGCATCAAAGTACCACAGGGCCAGACTCTGCCAACCATGCTCACATTAAACAGTGTACCTTTCTCTGCAAATAGTTACCTTGATGTCAGTGAGGTTATTCACGAAACAAATCATAACTTGATGCAAATAAGTGCAGAAGCTCACAGATCACAAACACGTCAGTAACAGACCAGCACTGTTTGCTCTGCTTTGAGGTGTCAAGCTTCCCAGAAGACTCCTCTCTGCCACAACAGGAGAAAGCACAAACCTCTCCTTAATAATGAGCCGGTGCAAATGCAGAAGGTAATTGATTAATACAACATTGATTTTCATCTCGCTTGAGGTGCAAATGAGCAGGCAGGCACTGACAGGATGCACTGCTTGAAGGGGTGATGTTCAGTGCATCAATCCTCTGCATTTGCTTTCCTGTGATGTACAGACCTTATGCAACCACAAGGTCGTCAAAGACATCAGAACTGTCACGTAGCACTCTAGATAAAGAAAACTAAATGGGAATTCCACAGCTCTTCATGTGTTTTGCTTTGGTGTTAAGACAACAGCATGGCGCATATTAACAACCTTTCCAGTCATTAAGTGCAAAAATGGAAAAACTCATTTCTGCTTAACACACGCTCACAAACTACACTTTCTCATTTATGATATCAATAACTATTTAAAATAATTCAGTGCAATGGTTTCTAATTTCTTTCAAATTTAGTATTATTAAATGCATGTATGTCTAAGTACATCAACATGTGTATCAATTATACATATATACACATATATATTAATATATACACATTTGCATATTATAAACGTGTATGTTTATACATATTCACATAAAAAAGTACTCAGGTATTCAGATAATTTAACAGATTCCCTTCAATAATCGCCTTTATTAACTAATATATTCACAAAGGACACGTATTTGCTTGGTTATTTATACTAGTATTTTTAAAGGCAGAGAACACCTTAATGATACAGGACGTAATAACATGTGCTTTGATGTGAATGCTATTTTATTCATACAAAATAGCTTGTACATACAAATTTGCACTCACTGTGCTGATTCAACATCACCAAGACTTCCAATCTCCACATGCCAATTTTCTACTCTGAAGTTACTAAGAAAGGAGTTACAGCAACCACAACATAAAGAATTAATTTCTGTAAGAACTAAGAGTGACTGAAAAAGGGAACCTCTTCCAGGCAGGACACCTCCAAATGCTCCAAAAGCAATAAAAAGTTACAACTGAAAAAAAAATTCTTAGGAACATGCAACTTGTGGTTCAAGTCATCCTATGACTGAAACATAGATAAAGGTAGCTCACAGAAATTATGACAGCTATGGGAAGCTCATTATAGGAAAACAATATGAAGAGAACAAAAGAAGCTTTTTGACAGAGAAGGAAGGCAAGATGCTTAGAGCACACAATGCAGGAACAATGGACATGTAATTAAAAAGAAAGCTTGGAACAGAAAAAATATTTTGAGGGAATGATTTCAACTAGGTTGGGGTTTTTTGGTCGGTTGGTTTGGTTTTGTTGGTTGTTTCTTAATCTGGAAGCTGAGTGAGATCAGGCATGTATTTGGTAACCAGAAGGCTTCCAGTGACACAGGCCAGGAAAGGACAAGTTCATTTCTTATGGCTTAAATTCATCTCTGTGACAAAATCTGGAGGGAACCTGTTTTACATGCCAATGAGGGAGAATCCCTCAACTTTTATTTGATGTATCTGCCATTGCCCACAGAGACACACTCTGGGTCAGAAGAGTCTCTGGATCTGAATAGAAATTCTTCTTTTCTCCCTTGTGCTCCCATAGGGCTACATATCAGTACTAAACTATAATTACATTAAAAAAAGTTTGTACAAAATCTATCATTGCCCTGCCCCTGCTTTTCCCCCTCTCAACTTCCATCCTCCTCTGTTCTAAATTTGCCTCAACTCTGAAACCAGATTTTAAATAAAGCCTGAGTTTTCTAATCTTTAACACAAAGCCCTGTAACACTGTGGAAACAGGTTTTATATTTCTTATGCTCTCTTTCCAGTTTCAGACATGTTACAGGGAAATACATGTTCGTTGTTACTCTGCAGGTGGGCACAGCCCACTCAGTTTGGGTGTGTTGTGATGGATTCATTTCAGGCTGCTTTGTAGGCAATATTTTTATTTATTGGTTTATTAAACAGACTGATCTGTGTTTATCAATGTGTGGGAAAAATATTTCTCAGGGCTCCCAGCTTTAAATTAGTAGATTGAAATATATTTGATGCTGATTAAAATGCCAAATATGTTGGACACATCTTGAGTATTTTCTTAATTGGCATTTTTCTTTGGGAGTAAAGGAGAAGAGAGACAGAGATGAGGTCAGAGAAAATAAAAAAAAATGAAGTCTGAGACTTCCTTATTCTCACAGTCTTGCTATTAAAACCTGGCCTTAATCTTCAGTAAATCAGAGTAAAGAATCTTAACATCAATGCACTACTTGGAATTTTTCTCATTGCATCTCTCCTGCACGTCCCACCAGGTACACACAGTGCAAGGACAATTAATTTTCTGTAAAATGAAACAGCTGTCAGCAAGATTGGTTCCCAAGTCCCTGTTCACCCTTGCTCAGCTGAGAGGCCTCCTCTTGCCAGCACAGTTGTGCTGATCACAGTAACTGGGCTAAAAGTGGTGATGACAGTATTTTAGCATATCACTGTGGTATCACTTCTCAAGGCAGAAGAAAACACAAAGCTCAGGCGAGTCCTGCAACCAGTATCAAACAACAGATGAAGTCTTTTAAATTAAATAGGCCTGAATGGTGGGCTGGTTAACTGAAAAAAAAGGAATTAAAACTGTAAATATTTTAAAGTATTCCAAATTTAATGATTTCCCTGACAAAAGGGAAAGGCTCTGCATAGCAGTGGGAGAAGGAGGTAAGAAGTCAGTGGTTCACAGCTGCAATAGGTAAGCAGCAGCTCAAACCACCTTCTGGACAAATCCCAAATTACTCAGCTGTTATCACAGCTAACCCCAGAAGAAGGATCTCTTTCAAGTCTAGCAGGACAATCCCCTCTAAGTTTCCCCTCCATAGGCAATGGACAGCTTTGAATTTTCCTGTTGAGAAGCCCAATAACAGTCCAGATACCCTGGAGCCTATGGTGGAAACCCAATGAGCCAAGCAATAGCTATGAAGGTCTTTTGGGGACTTCAAGACCAGTCACATGGAATGGCTAAGAATTTAAATTTTATTATTAATATGGTTCTTGAGTCCAGTTGCTGACTATTTAGCATGACAGTACTTTAGAAACTGCTGGTGAATGAGATAAAAACATTAGACACAAAAGTAATCTGTCCTTGGAGAAGATCACCACATAACCATTGCATCAAAAATAGCTACAACAGTGTCAGTACCCTTTTCATTTCTCAAATTTCTCTGACTAAATTAGAAAGGGTCCCTTGGCACTCTCAGAAAAATAAATAATTCCCCACATCACAGGCATGCATCATGTGCAGTGGCATAACTGAGAAATCTAGATGATAGATTACAGAAAAGAAAAAACACACCAAAGTGTCTCCTTACCTCCTTAATATTACAGCTTAATCAAAACCTTTGATGCAAGTTTTGCATTTTAGCTTTTGCAAACCAGTGTAATGAATCAAATGACACTTCAAAATATTTGGGTACTTTGACCATTTGGAACTAAAGAGAGAATGCTGTGAATGAACTGGTATCTGCTACAGTCACTAGGAAGCAAGAAGGTGTTTATAAAGCTCTTTTGTAGGTTATTACCAGTTAGTTACCATTCCTTTATCAACTTTCTCTATTAGCTACTGCAACAGAGAACAGAGCTGCCTCTCTGCCCGAGCTCAGATAATCTCCATGGTAATTACAAGTGGTGCCAGTGCTCCACCATCCCAAACCATCCACAGTCAGGTTTGGGCACTGTTTTCCTCTCCTATCTCTATGACCTAAGGACTCCTTTCCCAAAACAGACCTATTCCAGGACGACAGTAAGTTTTCCTATCTGAGAGGATGCCTTGAACTGCAGCTTTTATCTGCCAAGGTCTTTGCAAAATGCTATCTTCAAGTGTACTTGCGAGGCAAACCTGAAGGGCCACAATATGGGACTGAGCAGAAACAGATACAGTCCTATAAAAGAATCAAAAGCACTTCTATATTGTCCCATTAGGTAGCATACAGATGGCACAAGCTTCTTCTTTTCAATCCAGCCAGCCTGAGCC
Source organism: Serilophus lunatus (assembly GCA_013399895.1). NCBI lineage: Eukaryota > Metazoa > Chordata > Aves > Passeriformes > Eurylaimidae > Serilophus > Serilophus lunatus. The sequence goes on along the minus strand of VXBA01000678.1, from coordinate 513,048 downwards.
AGTGCCAAGCCAGAATTTCTTGTAAACAGTCTATGGGAATTCCCTGTAATAATTTCAAAGTATTTGCAGCAGCTTGTACTAGAAAGGCAAAGACAATATTCTTCTAAAAATGGAAACTCCTTCCCATGGCAGTTTAAAAGCTACATCTACCACAAACTATTTTTTTTGCCAAATAAATCTGGTGACTGGATATTCAGTTTAGGTTCCTCTTCCTTACATTGAAGGACAATTTAAATTAAAATCACTGCCCATTCAAGCAAAAAAGAACTGGTCTTAATGGAATAATACCAAGTTAATTGTCACTATGCTCTCATATGATAAAATATTTTTAGCTCACAGACATAGCTATCTGTGATGCAAAGGATCTCCCATAATGCATTTCTAACAACTACCTCTCCTTTTTCCCTCATTTTTAACATTTTGCCTTTCAGATTCAAAAAAAGTACTTCCAAACTACTCTTCTTTTGTTCTCTCAAGAACTAGCCTTTATGCTTTACTTCCAATAATCTCCTCATATCTCCAAATTAAGTTTAAAAGCAAGATGGGGAAGTGGGAGATTGTATAGTTTGTAAGTAGCATAAGGTTTTGGATGTTTACACATCTCCTGGCTGAACACTCTAAATGCTAACCTTGCAAAATGAGCTTCTCTTCTTGATAGAAACCACTCGAAAGGATGCCAGCAATACAGTGCAACAGCTTAAAATTGTAACAGTACACTATCTGGCTCCGAAAAGCAGAGGAATCAGCCAAGTCAGGATACAGCCAACCATGTTGGAAACCTGCAGAAACATTATGGTTCACAATCTCACCTTGTAAATACTCTGTGGGATCTTTAAACAACTACGAGTGTCTAGGAATTTGGGGTTAATCAAAAGAAAAATCAGTTCACACATACTAGTTACAGAATGTATAATTGTATTGACAGAGAACCCCACAAGTCTGGCTTGAAATAAGTTTCAACTGCAACAGAGGCATCCGAGGGGAAACAGGCAGGGCATTGGAAAAATCAAACCCAAATTATTCTACAGTAAATATTACTGAAGCAAGGTGGGCAGTTAAAGAGAAAAACTGACTACAAAGAAGCAGAAAACCATCCAGTATCATAAGGAAAACACAAGCTAAGAGCTCAGAAAAAGCTAGGCACAAACTAGACCTGACTCTCTACTACATTTCCCTCTTGGTGGTGCGGACAGGAAAATGATGCAGAAGTCATCCTAAAGAAAACTCAAGTGCATACAGCTGTCAAACAAAACACTTTTCCATCCATTTTGACAAACACACACAACCACTCTTCAAAGCCTCTTTGCCATCCTTCAGGATATTCACGTCACTGGGGCTGGTCAAACAACATTTATAGCCCTGTACACAAAACCAGCATCATTCTGTAAAAGCCTCCCCAAAGATTATCACTCCCTGCCCCAACCCAACCAGTGTATTATCTGTATGAGCAAGAAATCACCCCTTCTCCTCAATATTCATATGGGAGAAGTGCATGTCACAGTTTCTGGCAAAGTATGACTATTCCTGTGCTTTAGAATTTAGAAGATTCCTTCTTTTTGATAGAACTATTGATCTATCATGTATGGAAGCTGCTCCAGCTGTTTTCTACGAGGGTGAAAAGTATACTCCTCATACCGGGGAAGAGTATATATTCCCTTCATTATCCTCATCTCCTTCATGGTTAGAAGGAGGGGATCTGTGGTGATTTCAATATCCTAACACTAGAGACAGGGGCAGAAGTGGCTGTGGCACTGTGGAGCTGAAATTGGTAGGGTTGGTCTGGATTTCTTGAGGGTACCAGCTCCAGACCAGCACAGACAGCACTGTTGGTGTTTAATGATGTTTGTGACCCATACATTTAGAATTTCACTACTCACACAGTAGTACTTACAGAGGTTCATTTTTCAGGTTCTCCCTTCAAAATCAAACACCAGCATTCTTCCTTTGTTATAATATTCACTTCTAACAAACATTCATTCTTGTTAATGGGGAAGAAACTGGTAAACTGGGAGGAAAGAGGAAGTTGTATAAATTCATAAAACTACTTAATGGGTGGGCTCTAGCCTAGGTCTGACTGTGAGCAAGTTTTAGCCAGGAATGCAGCCCAGATGTGATGTCTCCCTTAATACTGCCAGTGATTCATATTTTTCACTGTTCCCTATACTGGGAAGCAGCTGTGGCTCACAGCTGTAGTTCTTGCTGTGAGGGCAACACAGAGAGTCTGGCTGATCCTGTGGATTTCAAGTCTATAGATGATGATAAAATTACACAGTGAAACTTACCAAAAATAGGAGGCTGTAATTAAAAAAGATACATAGCACACTTCACAAAAACCTGCCAGCACAAATTTTTGTTCATAGATACACATTGCTACTTTACTGACTACTGGTACCATTCCCACTTTTTTAGCTCATGCAGACATACATATCTATAGCACTCAGTTATCCCAGTCCTGATGTTTTTTTACTCAGGTTTTCTCTGGATATTGAAAATTGCATGCATGTATATAATGTAGCATACACTCAGATATATGTCACCATCAAAAAATATTGCACTGAAGAATAATACTGCAAACAGCCTTTTATTCCAACCCTCCTACCCATCTTTACACAGAACATGAGAGCTGACGTTTTGAGCTGCTCTGATTTCTACAGCTTTTTTTATTTAGAAGCCTTCATATGGCATAGCAGTATCAGGTCCCTGTTTGAACAGAGTATCAGGTTAACTCATATCAAGTTAAACACTCCTTCAGGTTAAGAACAAAATACCCTGACATGTTGCCACACGGAGTTAGAGTGGCAAAGTCCCCAGATTATAAAACGTCTGTTGAAAACCAGTTCCCTATCTCAGGCACAAGGGTTATGTTTCTATGCCTTTCCTCCTCTTCATATGCTACACATTTCTCTGCAGTTTGGTCTCTGATACTGCAGGTTCTGGTGCCCTTTCAAGATATCCTAGCATCTCACATTCATACAGTACTGGAAAATACATTTGTGGATTTAACTCCTGTTTCCAAAAGGTCTTGCTTATTATAAGAGCAAGTGAAAAGAAGGATAATTTGTTATAGTCAGAAGCTTTTATGGAAATACTGCACGCTGTGATGCATAAAGGTTCTTGCAAGGAAGAAAGGCATCAGGCTAGTTGTCTATGTCAGTGCTCTCTAAGACTAAAAATCACAATGCAATCCCCCTCATCTGTACAGGCCTTTTGTGAATTGACATGCAGCTCATTTGCCTAAATGATCAAATAAAGCACATTATGAGTCAATCATTTCTAACTACCATGAAAATAAGAGCTCATACCTACATTCATTTGCTGCAAGCAGATGGTTGATTGCTTTTCTGTCCTTTTATGCTGCAGTCCTGTTCTCTTAGATCCTCTCAACTAAGAGAGTGACATACTGGGAGGTCAGTTTTCCGACAAGGTCATCTGCCTTCAGAGTATGAAGAGAATTGCACAGAAAGTGGGTTGGGCTATATTTAGAGTTTGGTCCAACTCCGTGCCAAGGTCCCCCCCGCTGTCTCTCTCTTGCAGCACCGTCTCAGGTTTATTCTTGCAGTCTCAGCCCACAGAACATATGAGAGGAAAGTCGCTCTGAGCTACTGCTGGATCGAGGTTTTTTGCAATTTGCTAAAAACAAGTGGATCAGCAGTTCAGATGAGAACTCCTTAGATCCCTAACTCTTAGGGTATTTATTTTTCTTTATTTAAGTGGATTTTCCCTTTTTAGTTGAATAAGGAGTGGAAACTGCCTGGGATAGAGTAAAAAGACTCTCCTGAGCTAAGGTAAGGTTGCTTCATTTTTGTACTGTCATCATAATTACAGTGCAATTGATGATGACTTAGATCAGATATGCTTTTTCTGCTAGATTGGTTTTGCATGTCAGCATTAAGGGTATTTTTGGATAAAGAAATTTGTCATTTAAAAATACCAACTTTCTTTATCTCTGTCTATAAGAAATGAGAAAATAAAAGGATATCAGCATGTGCAATAGAACATACATTATCTGATTTTACCTGTTTAAATTGCTGTAAAAAGCACACAGCCATGTCAACAGACTGTATCATTCTCAAAATAAGAGCAAACCAAATGTGTGACTATATGCATGATGTTTACATATACAGGTGTGTGTTTAGACGTGCTGAGTAAAGTCTTACCCACGTTATTTTGTGCAATACAAGCAAGCATGGCACCAGGTTTGCAACATAGGGCTTGCTGCAAATATCACAGATATAAGAAAAAAATAAAAATAAATGAACACATGCTCAAATCCATTTATAGTTCTGAAGAAGTTGCTCAGCTCCAGAGTACAGGCAGTATTATCAACCATATTGGTCTCCTTTCCACATTAGTTCAGCATTGATTCTCCTTCTAAAAACACATGTAGCTCAACAGTTTTCCTCAGCACCATTTGAAACTGTTGTGATTCTGCAGGGAAAAAAGACCTGGACAAAGTATATCATGACATACCTGTCTGTAAGGAGATCCTAACACATTTCAGGTCATGTGAGCATCACGATACTGTGGTGTGGACTCCAACATGAGGAGATCATTATAATGTAAAGACATGCTGGAGCCATGGATTCAGCATTGGCACACACACACACACACACACACACACACACACACACACACACACACACTTTCTAATGTAACATGACCATAGCAAACACATAGGAATGGTAACCTAAAATAATTGGGGAGAAAGGTCCATTTGATCCACAGGTCCAAACACTGATGGGACAGCACCAAAAAGTTCTTCACAACATAATCACTACATGAAAGTCTTGGCAGAAGCAACTGAAGAAAGGTAGATGAATTCTGGATTAAAGGTGTCAAAGGGGAAGAGAGGCCACCAAGTCACTGGGAGCTCAGCTAAGCCATGGCAACTGGGTGAATTCCTGTACTTATTTTGGGTTGTCTTTTCTTAATATACCTGCTTGTTAAACAATGCCATGCATTAGGCTGTGAAAGTTGGCAAGAATCTTACCCGCTGAAGAAAATCCTATTTTGGTTTCCTTCAATTCTGTATAAGACCATCTCATTGTCCTTTGATTCTGATTTTGCTTAGTAATTTATGCTTGGAGCCTTGAGTGTTAACTTTATTTGAAGGAGGCAGAAAACATCATCCATTTCACACACAATGTCTTCCTAGCAGTCCTAAGACTCTTTAACAAATTATAGTTATTGTAGCAGGCTATTAAGCCAACTTGGACTGTGTGGCATGTGATAATTCAGATGCATCTAGAAGGTTTATCTTGCAAGAACTTGAAGAAGAGGAGGGTTACTGAAGTACTGAAAATGCATTCATCAAGTTCATCAGCAAGTAAAAGGCTTCACAGTATAAAAGTAACTAGTGCAGTCTAAGATTGGCAATAACCTTTTATAAACAGTTGTTACTCACTGACAGAAAAGAGGAAAAATGCGTCTTTATAAATTTTTAAATGTTTAGGGTTTGCCTAAAGTTATTACTTAATGAATCAACTTAGTTTTCATGACACTTTGCAGTACCTGTTCTCCACTTGTATGTGGGAAAATATTACTGCCCTATCAACGTTAAAGACATTGGGATGTATGGTGGGTTCAAAAAAAAAGCAATATGAATATGACTGAGTTTGGTAACACAGCATTCACACAGACCCCTGGCAGATGGATGGGAGCACTGCTGCATCACAGTGGCAGACAGGGACTGGCTTGTTTTGAAGGGAGGGTCATCACACCTTCCCCTGAGTGGCTGAGCCTAAAATGTGTCTGTCACCCAAACTGGTGGGAGGCTTGTTGACATAGGGATAAGAGGATGACAGCATTGGAAAATGGAAGCATGATTTTGATGACAAATATGAGTATGGCATTACTAGAAGAAGCTAGAAAGAAGCATATCTGAGTTAACAGGCCTCATCATATTCTAATGTAAACAAACCTCAATCTGCTTCTAACCTCTTTATGGTTGGGGCTGATCCTACTTGGTAGGATCTTCCTCTTCCTATTTTCTCCCCTCTCTATTATAAAATTCCAGCACCATGAGCTAGCTTCATCTTGATAAGGTGTGATCTCCAGTGGGCAGGATATCTCCATCTTAGTGGAGACCACCATGGAAAGGAAAAAAATTAAAAAATAAAATAAAAAGGAAGAAGCTATCTTTTTTTTCCCCTCTAGTATAAGAAAGACTGAAACCTTTCATTTCTATTAGGGGCCTGAAACCCACTTTCCTCACTTTGTGGTGGGAGGGCATGGCCATATATATTGAATGACATGTCCAAGGTTGTGGAGGAGGAGGAGGAAGAGAAGGCTTGGCTGATGATGTCTGCTGCCAGCTGGTCAGGCAAAGCTCCAAGAGGACATCCACAAACTCCTTACCTTGGCACTATCCCACTCAGCTGACAGGTGTAAGCAGGACCACAGCCAGATGGCTAAATCCAAACAGCACCAAGGGGATAAGTCCCATCAGCAGTCAGATCTCTACTACTACTCACTCTATTTATGTTCCAGCTTGGGGGCTTTCTTATGGTGCAATCAAACCACAAACAACCTTGGGATTTTCCTCCCTCCCTGTCAAACTGAACCAACAGAAACAAATTGAGATTTTGAGGGTAGACAAGGCATACTGAAACATGTACCTTTAGCAAGAGGTCCTGTCAGATGCTACAGCATTGCTGGTACATGGCTCTGTAGTCAACCAGCAGGATTCAAGATTCACCTCCACTTACCACCATCTGCTGCTACAGGCAACATCCAGGCAGTGTCACCCGAAAGAGGATTGAAAGAGTGTCAGAAGGGTAAAGATGGCACCTAGAATGTCAGTGTGTGAGCACTTGGGTACAGTTCTGTGTGTGCACCTGCATGAGGGAGGAACACGGTATTTGGTATGAAAACAGGTTGCAGCAACTGCTGAGGGAGCTCTACCTCAACACCTGCATTGGAGCTTCCTTTCCAAATCTTTAGTGACTATTGCCATGACTTCTGAATATACTTTCCAGGGAAGGACATAGGATGATATGCCAATATATGCTGTACAGGAAAAAGAGATACTAATAGGCACAGAAAAAGCACAAAGCTGTAGTTAAGTAAACAGCTAATTAAATAATTACAGTCATTCTGCTAAACAGTATTTCCCCCTAAGACTTACTGGTAAGAAGGACAAGGAAGGAAATCAAAGTTCACACTCACAACCAGCCACATAGCCTTAAGCTTTGTCTGACCTGTTTTCACAAATCCATCTCTCAAAAATAGGAAGGATAAAATCCAACAACATAACTTTTCGATAGGGTGCCCTGCTGCATCTTGCTTTCTGTGCACCAGCAGCAGAGTGATACCCTGTGGCAGAAAATAGTCTACTGAGGAACAGCCTCATTGTCTGCATCATCTTTCAGTCTGATATAGTGTCAGGATTAACAGAAACAGCTCCAACACTGGTTTTCAGACTTTGCATTACAAAATATTGCTTCTAACTGTATTAAGTTGACTCTTGTCTACTCGAAGCACACAAAGTGTAATGCTTACACCTGATCACGGTAAGGCACAGCAGGAGAAACCTACTGGAACATCTAGGTACTCTACAGGCCTGCAGTACCACACTGCTTTGCAATTGCAATTGTCAGGTCCAAACTCATGAAAACTGTAGGCAGACCGCTGTCTGCTACATTCAGTGTCCAGCTTATCACCAGACATCTTTGTGGCCCCATTCAGCACAATTCCATGGGTCTCAGTCCTTACTCAGGATTGGTACACAACCCATTCATGTAAGAAAAGGTCTGTGGAGCACAGCCTCTGCATAGAAACAGGAACCTGAGGTCTTCCCAGAGCAGGGGAAGGATAGGCAGAAGGAGCAGCCCCACCTGACCTCTGACATTGACCACGAGTTTCACTGAGGACATTGCAGATTCAGGTGTTTCCCCAGTCACATCTGTGTCTCTCTCCTGCACATAAATGTATGTACACAGTTGTATACAGACAAACAACAAAGTTGGAGCTGGCAGAGATCTACTCTCTATCATTTAATACCAAAACATAGTATTTTATTCTAAAATGAAGCAGCATCTCCTTTGAAAAATGCACTCATTTTATAAGGACTTTTAGTTTGGGTAGATGAAATGGAGAGCAACTATGATGGCTTTGCCTAAAAATGATTATGAGAAAGAAATTGCACAACTGAAAGCAGTTTATGTAGAATGTTATAATACAGTGTGCAGGGCTATGAGACAGCATATAAACACTCAGTGTAGTGGTCATTACCTATACTTGAAAATATTCTTTCAAAAGTATTTAAAAACTGAGGATGTACAGCTGTCCACCTGCACCTTCCACGGAGCTGTTCCCAAATCCAAGCTCAGTGATAGCTCCAGAAGTAAGATGAAACCATAGTGTTCCAGTGGGGACCTGTCTCTTACAGCAGTAATAGAGGCACTCACAGCATGCTCACAGAAGGACCTTTGCTCCCTCAGGAGAGCTCAGCAGCAGCTGGGAGCTCAGGAAAGCACCAGCACAGCAATGGCTGAGCTTTGCTGAAGCAGTTTCTCTACGAAGGGTGTATGTGTGGCCTTCTGCTGCTCTTTGACATCTGCCAAGGAATGGGATTGTTTGCAGAGTCAGATTGTAAAAGGACATCTCAACTGAAGATAAATGTGGTTAACTTGAACACAATTTCCAATGAAAATCCCACATATAGAACATGCCATTAAGTCACGTAGGAAGAAACAATTAAAACTGGGACAAAACTACCACAAATTTCTTGTCTTCCGTTACATTAGCCTAAATTCTTCTGACAGCAAATTCACAGTGACCACTACTGATGTGAACATCCCACAAGAAATAATCCAACAGCACTGAATTCTTTGGTCTCAAACATCAGAAAGTAGATATCCACAGCTGCAAAACTGTAAATTATAATTTTACATAAAATCAAACATAATCCTGTTAAAAGAAATCCTTGGATGTGAACTTTTCCATTTTTCACTCATAACCAGCTTTATAGTGTACCAATCTGACCCACAGGCATTCACTTCAACAGGATTAAAGTGTCCAATCCTTAGCATAGAAGTAGCATTTAAAAAAAATAAAGATCAGTATTTACAACATGACTGTATTTAGCACAGTACTCACGCAACTTTCTTAGCCACTAATAACATTACAGATGAATATAAGAGCAAAGGATGAAAAGAAAGAGTCCCCAAATGAATGTCAGATGTTTGAGATACTCTCCCTAAAGAGATAATTTAAAAATCATGTGCAAATTATAGTGAAAAATAGGCATCTTACACCATATAAAGAAGAAAATGAGTTGAGATGATGCATCAGGAATCACGTGCTCCAGCAGATGCTGTTGCTGTGCCGTTTATCTTACACAGCCAAGCCAATAGGCTGCACATTCCCTGCTGTACATTCACCCACTGACCAGCACTTGGAAGGTGAGACCACTCAGGCTGTGATGGACTTTCTCAATACAGATAAGCAGACACCAAGAGGATGAACTTATATGACCTCTCAATTCTTTCGCAACTCAAAATTCCTGAAGGGGGAAAAGCCTTTGTTCCCTCTCACCAACTTTCATCTGATCTCCAGCTGTCTGAGATGGCCAACATCTGGTCTAATTAGAGGTTTATTGAGTCCTCCTAGACTAGAGAGATTGTCTCCTTACATGGGCAAAGAAGCTCCCAACATCTTTTGGAGCATAGTCATTCCTCCAGTTTAGACTGTCCTATCATAAATGTGCAAGGTGGGTTTCCCATCAAGTTTGTTCCTTGCCACTGAAACAAGAGGAAGAAATGCTAGGCTTCATCAAACATGAATGCAGAGTATGGAGTGATAACTACAGAAGGTGTGGCTAGACTCTTCCCTACTGTCCTTTCCTATGACATTTTTATTATTAAAAGTGAAAAGCTATGATTTGTACTAAGCAGTTACTATTATACATTACCACTGCTGATGATGTACTACATACATGAGATCATATGCTGTGTTTCCTTTGTGTACATGCCCACTGCACATGGTCAGAGGAAGGAATCCTAGAGGATTCATTTGGATGGAAGTCTGGTGCATATATCTGCTTTGCTATAATAAAGAGCTTGGGAGTATGCATTTCTACATCTGAGAATGCTTAGCATTTAGCAAATTACTAGCACATCTTCCATCTCAGTTTGTCTTATTGAAAAAAAAATTAAAATAAATCCCTTAATGGGATGCTTTGGAGCCTAAATAACATACATAAAGTGCTATGGGATTCTGGAAGAAAGTGCTATAGTAGAGTATAACAGTTGTTCATAATATTCTGACAGAAAGGACATGAAATCCCTTTCTTTAACACTTGAAAAAGCATTAGTCCTTTTAAAGATATTTTTGAGAACCCTAACCAGTTGCATTCAGATCAAGATGAAGACCAAACTTGGGGCTCACTCTGTCAGAGACATAACTCATTAGGATCCCTTTTGAGGTACAGGTCTCCAGGTCTCAGTATTGACAGCCACAATCAAAGAGTTCTTTGTCATGTCTTTGCTATTCAGCAGCCTCTGGGAGAGTGCCCTGACATGGCAAAAGAGAATGATAACGATTAAGCCTTATCCAAAGTATTTCACTACTGCATCCAGCTCAAGGACAAACTGATGACAGACTATGTAAAGCCAGGGTCAGAATATATATGGAATGGGAGAGACAGAAGCAGTGCTTTATCTAGTTCCTGAAGCCTGAACTCTGGAGGCAGCTTCATAAGGCAGATGTCCTCTGGTATCTTGTATGAATTAACATGATGTGAATTCTTCTTTTGAGACCCTGTTGGGAAATGTGATCTTGTCCTCCTTGATTTACTGCAGAACTGCTGATAAGGAAACCCTGCTGTCACAGGACACTACCCACAGCACAACAGGGACGAGATAGGCAGCACATCTGCAGAGGGAGATTGGTGTCTTAGCCAAAGTTCCAGAAACAGCAACTGTAAAATATTCCAAGTCTTACAATATGGAAAAGAGCATAACCCTCAATTCAGAGACACTTTGTCTCTCACTGTCTGTCTCTAGGAGCAGGAAGAATTGCTATATACAATTAGTGAGATATCAAACAGAGCCCACCATAGCAATAAAAAAACCCCCAAAAACCAAACCCAAGTGCCATGATGGTCATTTTATCTTTTTGTTTTTTTGTGGTTTTTTTTTCAAACTGAACTAATTAATTTGCCCAGCAATGGTCAGGACTAGAAAGCTACACCAGGACAGAAATAAAGAAAAAACTCTGGGGAACAATTTTGGTTCCAGCAGAGGTTTCAGCTGACTACATTTTAATTACTCAGTGTAGGACAGCACTCTGAATCCCCAGATATCCCATATCAATTTGAAGACTAACATGACTTGCTTTAGAGCATATCTTAACATTGCTATAATAAATTCTTCAACAGTTCTTTGAAGTCTCAGAGGTAATCTAATTTCTTTTCTATTTTTATTACAAAGGCTTTCGATTGACATTTCGACTATATATCACTAAAATCATGTGGCTGTGGAATGCCAAATATAGCCTCAGAAACCAGATACCTCTTCAATACTAGTATTAATTAAAACCACAGATAATTTCCTAATTACAAAATAAGTTTTTTTCCATATAGATAAAGCATTTTAATTTAAAATTGGTCGCTATTATAATGATGACAAGCCACAGCAACACTTGGTTAAAAAGCTCAGTAGTGATCTAACACAATAATATGAGCTATCATCCAGTACAGGATAAGTACATACATTGTCAATGACAAGAGAAAAGCAGGATGTTCAGGGTTCAACATATGGTGCAACGTCTACATTTTCTATATAATCCAGGCTTAAGTGATTCATGCTTAAGGTCTGACAAAACATGCATAGAAATGTGGCAAATGAAGAATCAGATCCTAAAATAAGCAAGTTTTGGGCCAATATAAGACTCAGCAGAGGTGATATAATTTATATCTTTAAATTCACAAAGCATACAAATTTTCCTAAGCATTCCTCTCTGCATCGTGAATTCACCAATGTTTTGCTACTGTATGGAAATGAAAATACTGTAACTGCCCAGGACTCTTCCTGTTTCTAAAGAGATGCTGCAGTTCCCAACACACACCTGCAGTGACCTGCAGAGGTGGCTGTACACTGTCCCTGTTCAACAGTAGTAGTAGATAACAATCTTCCTCCAAGAGAAAAACCAGGGAAAAAAAACCAGAAAAAGGTCAAGACAGTGTGAAAGGACCAGCAAAAAAACCTGAAGGCAGCATTGAAGCAGAAAGGGCTAAACTCAAGAGGGCAGTACACACCACTGCAGTTAGTGGCAGTGGTGGCAAGAAAGGGGATGAATGCAACAGATGGCGAGCTCTCGTTCTGAGCCAGTGTACTTCTTCATGTTGTTGTGCTGAAAATGCTGTCTTCTACAAAACTCAACCCTCTCCCCATTTCAGTAGGGTAAGCTGCTGCACCATCTGCTCAGTGTCTGGACACCGAGTTCCTGTTGGAGGCACTGTCATACAGTTGCAGAAACACCCTTGGTCCGAGCAGCACCTACACCTGCTAAAGGGAACCAAACCCCTCACTGCTACACCACCAGGCCAAATGCAGCCCAACCCTGCCAGCTGCCCACTGCTGTTACCTAAACCTTTTGAGAAGTTAGGCACTGAAAAGGCTGTGGGCAAGAAAGGGGAGTGAATTCACAAGGTCAGTAACTCCAGTGTATCCAAAAAACTGCACAAACCCACCCTAATTACAATAAAATATGCATTAGATTAGTTTCCCAGGGTGAAACTGTTCTGTGTAGAATATTTCACTTCTGTGTAGAAGCAACAAAGCAAAGCAAACATGACTTAAGAGGGTGATACTGGATTTTCCTTTAACAATAGGAAAGGTAGAGACCTATGCTCACATCTTTGGTGAGGCACCTAGTTCAGCAATCACTATTTTCTATTAGCTTCTGCTAACCTAACAGATATTCAATTTTACAGTTGTCACTACCACAACTACTACAGGAATAATTTGTTACAGTAAATAATCACAAAAGTAGGTAAAGGCAGTGACATTCTCTGGAGCATGTAAAATTATTCCGGGCTGGAAACCAGTCATTCATGCCCAACAGTAATTGTGAAACCAGTGCTCAGAGAGTTTGGACTGAAAACCTCAAAAAGGGAAAAGCATTATTACCACAGTACAGGGCACAAAACCTGACTTTTTGGAGAGGCAGTTTCTGCACAGGGTTGCAAGCTGCAATCATTTTTAATTCTTTTTCTTTTTTACACTGGGTGACTGTACTAGTTTGAAATCAAACCAGTGGGAGATCGCAAGTCAGAATTATAATTTAATAGAGAAAAAAAATTAAAAGAAATAAATAAATGCAGAAGTACAAGAACACTGACAAAGTCAGATACACCCTGACACTCTATGGTAATAGCAGTCCAAGCAAAGCAGTTCCGTTGAAGCAGTGATCCTATGAAAAGGAAAGGGGTGAGAAAGTCCAATGGTAGCTCTTGTCCTCTGGGAGTCCAGTAGGTAAGCGCTCCTGTGGTGTTCAGAGTCTCAGCTTATATCCAGGATGGAATTGTTGTCTCCTCCCTCTGGGCAAAACATCTCACAATGGGATGGTGAGTCGTGTGATAAGGCCTGATGGGCCCATTAACAGCAGATAGTCCAGGAAGGAGCTATCTCTGAGTCATGGGTGAGGCATTGATGGCCCATTAACAGATGATAACAGAGATGGTAATAGAATATACTTCAACCTAGGACAGTGACCAACCGAGTATTTAGTTCAGGTTTCAGAAACGCTTGAGTGATGTATTTAACACCCACTGGGTACACTGCCACTTACACCATGTTCAAGTCAGAGGGAAAGGAACAGCTGCTACTGCTCTCCCTACCTCGGGTTAAGCAGCAGGAATGGGAACTCTGCACTGGAGTACGTGAAAGTACCAGCACACACTCACGTGCTGCAGCCTCCAGGGATCTAGAATTCCCCTCCTAATTTTCCATTCTCCACTCTTGCTTTATCTTTTAATTGCATCCAAGGACGTGGAAAGGTAAATAACATGATGCACTTCACCTGGGGATAAAAGCTGCCTCAAAACTGCAAGCTTGGGCAGATCCTAGCCAGGACCTCAGAAGGGAGGCCAAAGGAACTTGAGCCTGCAAATTCTTATCACGCCATGGCTCTGAAAAATACTCTGGCTGCTAACTGAGCTCCCTAGCAATATCAAGAGCAACTAATGTCCCAAGATTTGTAAGAAAGTGGAGATAAGTTAAAGGAAGGTGGGAAACCTAAAGCATGACATCCTCAGACCTAGGTGACCTTGACAGAAGTCAGGTTTTGCAGCTCCCCTTAACCTTAGAAGCCCAGGAAACTGATCTTGGTAGGTGTACCCTAAAAACAAAACATGTTGTAGGTAAACCCATGGCTGTGTTACAAGTCACTCACCACCCATACCCTGAAGTCACTGAACGCAGGGAGGAAGCATTAATTTTGAAAATGGGGAGGGAGAGCTTCCTCTAGGCAGAAAATTATTGTGTCTTCATTCTTGTACCAGTAAGAGTATCAGTGTACCAGTACATGCCCAGTACACAGCACCAATGCTTTATGAACACGTATTAGAGTAACAAAGATGCTCACGACTCCGAACTATATCTATCGTGAGAACTGCAGAGAGGTGGCAAAAATGCTGCCTCAGTGCAAGTCTTGATTTTATTTGGTTTAGTTTGTTTTTTCTAAAAGTAGGGAGTCAGTACTTTGTCTTCTCCTTAAATTGTTCATGCACTGATTGGGAGAGGAGGCTGTGCAGTTGAAACAACCAAACCACAAGCATGCCTACCAAGTAAACCTTGCAGGGACTGGCAGGGAAACCGCATGCACAAGAGACTTCAAACTGCCTACGCAAGCAGCAGCCGCCTCCTGCAGGGTTCCTGGGAAAATCCATTCAGACACTCTGATGGCTTTTAAGAGCAAGTAAAATACAGACAAAAATACAGGGCACTGGGAGAGAACATATTTTTGGATAGGCTTAGTCTTGGGCTTAGCCTTTTTTAACACTGGTTAAGATTGGCAGAAATTTTGTGGGGAAGAATCAGTTTTGTCTCCACTGTTTGGGGAAGATGAAGATCATGGTTTCACTGCACAGACCAGCCTCACTAGGACAGTAATAAACAAGGGGTAGGTCAAATCTCCAACCTGTGTATTTACACAGAAAGCTTTCAAGAGATCAAAAAAATTATCTTTTCAACTTCCAGTTGAAAATGAGAAGCAAAGGTGACTGCAGAAGATTTTAATGCAAACTATCACTGTTCTAGTTTGCTGCTCAAGGCTTGTGTTAGCACGTACTTCAGGAAGCTCATGGTATTTTTTTACTCTGCTATACAAGGGTGAAACAAAGTTCCTTCTGCTGTATTCCTATGTTCAATTATGGGGTCATTTTTCAAAGGTAGTTTTGAAGCGTACAGATTGGGATTTGGACATGACCACAAGTCCGTAGATCTGCCTGCTGCATTCAACACAGTCAAGTACAAGGTGTGAGGAACTCGCCTGCAGAACCAAACAGGAGTCTATCTCAATCTGTCTCAGATGGTTCATCTCGTTCCTTTTAGGAAGTCCAAAGCAGGCAGCTGCTCCTCCTCACTAGGAGTGCTTGCTGTGGCATCCCAGTAGATTAGGCTCCATTCCCCATGAAGCTATACATTATTAATCTTATCTGAAGCAGACAGTGCTGACGCCCAGCTTCCTCAGTGTCTGGAAGAACACCAGCTGTCTCCAGCTCAGCCCAAGCAAATGGAGAGAATGTGTGCATGTATCAAGGAGAAGTCTTCCTTAAAACTTTGTAGGATGCAGAATCCTTCTCCTCTTCTTTCCCCTAAGCACTATCAAAGCAACTGCCTGGGATTCATAACCACTCCATCGCTCTGCATGCCCAGGTACTACACACTCTTGGTTTATCTTCTGCTTACATGTGACACTTCTCACAGAAGGACCTGGCCTCAACAACCCCAACATTTGAGTTTTTGGGGATGGGTTACATAAGAACTGTCTTTGCCAGACCATCAGAAGGAGATGCCCAGGTTATGCAGCTAGTTGAAGACAGGGAAGCACACCTCTCAGAGCACAGGAATGGACACTAAAAAAAATTACTGTACTCAGCAATTCCTTAAAATATACCTCTTAGAGGTCCTTCATGATCTTGGTTTAAAAAGGTTCAACAATTTCTATAGTCCTTTTTCCTCAACAGTATGGAGCACTACAGCCAAGAGATACCACTTAGTTGCTAGCATTGCAAATAAAAAAGTTCATTTCTACTGAAACATAACAAAATTGAGGAAGAATTTTTGACCTTGAATTTAAGAACTGGTTCAGAAGGAGTAATGTGTAAATCTCATACACACCATCCCGCTTCTTAAAAGTGATCACAATCAACTAGACAGCAAATTACACAAAAAACAGGAAGAAATGGATTTTTACTAACTTACAGACCTTTCAAAGCCTCTAACAATCTCAGAGATGCTTTAACGGATGTGTAGACATGAGATAGACTGGTACAATACAAATACATGGCTTGGCAGGTAGATTTACTCCTTAAAAACCAAAGAACATGAGGTATTGTAGCTAATTTTCCACAGAAACTTGTTTCTTTGACTGGTTTTGGATTTCAGGATGCAGTCCAGCAGTGAGTTGGTTTATGAACAGCCACATTAAGACACACATATCTCAAGGAATTCAGGGGCCTCTATCAATACTACATGTGAGGAAGCACTATTTTTAAATAAAAGCGTTTCACACTGGAGTAAAATGATTTTCCAACAGTTTTTGATCCCCTAAATCAGGAACTGAGACTTTGCTAGCAGGAGGGAAAGTGTTCTATGATTTGAAATGTTACAGCCAAGTGATTCAAGCAACTTTAAATGGCTCACACACAGTCATTTTTTACTCTAGGCTCACCACGTTCAGGTCTAGTAAAAGCACATTATTGGTTATTATGGAAAAGACACTAATTCGACTCCCTATTTCCCACAGGTTTACAGCACTAATAAATCCAGATTTGTGTCATTAATCTCGAGAATTAATGACTGATTACTAGTAAGGGTGTAGTAAGTGGTGATTAAAGCAAAAGAGATTCCCCATAACAGAGATGTTATTACCTTTGTGTGTGGAGGCATAGTGTGGTAAGTGAGTACTAACTTCAAAGATCATGCTCATTTTACACAGTTGTGCTCTCAGATGAAAGCTGAATTTGGATCAGGTTAGTTTAATCACATGTTCCCAAATTTTATTTTATTTTTTAAATTGGTAATTGTAATTAAACACTATGGCTGAATACTATCACCCTTGGCCACTTAAATCATCAAGATGTCATTGTTACTTTTTCTAAAGCTTGCTTTTGGCAAAAAAGTTGTCTGTACTCTCAGGTACTGTTTAGAAAGTAAGATTAGTAGATTAAGCCATTTGCCTTCTCAAGTATTGCAATTTTTACATTGCCGTATTTACCACATAACTTCAGGCATGGCAAATAAAAATCTGTCATAAATCTGTGATTGCTTCAGAGCTGTTTGACAGGGCTCTTTATGCCTCTTGAAGCAGGCTGATTTAAGTTTTGTAGCATAAACCCCATCATGAAGTACTTGAAAAAAAAAAAGATTTCCAAATAGAAAGCTGAAACATATTACATATCCATACTCAAATTCCAAAAGGCAAACCTACTCATATATATATTTACTCATCAAGTACAAATGAGTGCGTCTCAATTGTTTATCATCATAGTAAAAAAAGACCAGATGAGCATTTATGTCTCATCAAATTAGCTATAGCCTATAGGCTTCCCCACACTCATATCTGAGTTTGATCCTTACTGTTTTCCAGGTTTTCCTATATAGATACTTTCAGCAAGCCTTCTTCACGAGGCACTGACAATTAATTCCCATTACCCAATTTCCAATTAGCCAGTGGTCTTAACAGTCTAATATATTACCCACTAATGTAGGGATTTGGAGCCAAGATCTGCCTGTTTATATAGGACAAGGCAATTTAAATACACAGTAATAGGAGAGCTTGATTTTATTCATATTAGACACAGTATTGGTCCAAACAAAAGTACAAAGGCAATACACTACAAACAAAAACAAACAAACAAACAAAAAAATCAACCTTCCAAAACTTGGCTGTTGAAAGAAAATTATGGTTGCATCTCTCACATTAGAAATGTTTATAAAATGAGTTCTGAGTTGCTGCCAAGGTTATGATCATCCTGAATATGTATTGGCTGTTCAGACATCAATCACAAGATTTAAAGAATAAAATAACATTTGTTTTTGTATAGATCTGATACTTCACATAAAATTGAACAAAATGCTTGCTTTTTTGTTGTTTTGTTTTGTTAAAACCAACCACCATTCTGCATATGTTTAGAAGAATACACATTTTTCGGGAGTCTTTTAATCAATCGTAGCAATTTATAAACCCATTTCAAAAATAAATATTTAGAGGCCATGTAAGTAATGAACTCAAAGAATGGCTGAGATCCAAGCATTGTGTAGACTGAATGATGTGATGCTCTGGATGTTTTTCTGCCCATGCAGTGCCATCAAAAAATTCTGTTGGTGTTTTTTTTTTAAAACATCAAGACAAAAATTAAGGAAGGAAATAGACATATGAGGACTGAGAACTATGAAATGAGATGGGGAATGCAAAAGGGGTCATATCCCACCACTCAAACAGAGGCCAGCAGAAGGGAAGGAATGAGATAAGAAGAAAAGTAAGAGGACCAATGGTGGCTAGATCTTTTCAGGAAAGAACTCAAGAGTTAAGTAAAAATAAAAAACAACCCTCATCCTTCTCTTCATATATCAGCTACTTTCTGCACTCTCCTCACTGGTTAGAATACGACTTTTAGAAGACAACCATTTTCAATTGCCCACTTGGACCCTGAGGTGCTTGAGGAAAGTGCTGAGGACTCAGTTGTCATGTCAGCATTAAATGTGGTTGACAAAAATATTCTCTGCTTCACTAACATCTTTCCTTGATCAACAAACTTCCCGGGGATGATTAAGGAAAAGGGAAAGATGAATTAACCCCTCACTCTTGAGAAATTATCTGCCATTTCACACCACAGGACACCTCTAGAAAAGTGCTCCCTCTGCTTCAGTTCAACAAGACAAAACAGATTGAGGTACCTTCTTCTGATTTTGACAGCCATGCAGAACATTCTTCTCCAGCCTCGCCACCAACCATGCCAGGTCTCTGTAGCAATTTGCAGCAATATACTTCATTGGGCTACTCTGCCAAATTAGTTGCAGATGCTTCTGTAGTAAATTTTTCCTTAGTTGTGTGCTTCAGAAAAAATGAACTGGAAAAGTCTGCTTCATTGGCTCATATCAGCCACAAAAACCCATGAAGTCAAACTCAAAGGCCCCTGGAGAATTCCAGAGCCCCACTGTCACATCCCGATTTTACAGTTTCATCCACTTAGCTGAAAGGATGTTTAAAATCAACATTTCTAGGGACAAAGAAAATCTCATTTCATTCTTCTCTCATTATTGAAGTGTGACTGAAACCTTCTATTCTCAGAACAGCCAAAAATAAACAAATGCTGGTACAGGCAGGAAAGTTTTAGCCTGAGAAGTTGAATTTCTCACAAGAACTTTTGATCAGCTGAAGACATGAGAAGGGACACTATTATCTGCTCTCAGCTAGAGCAGTTGCTAACACAATGATATGGTCTCCCTTTAAGGTTCATTTGCACAAATGGAGACAAGCTTATCAGTAAACAGTAACTTACCAACATGTCCGTAAACCTCTCATCCTGTAACTGCCACATACCCGAATATCATCAGGAAAGCAGATCCCATACTCAAGGTGAGTGACATCTAAGGCCTTCCTGTAAATTCAAGCTCTATTTCAGACCTTGAGATGCTGTTTCTTAACAGTGTGACACCAGCCATCATGCTGACAGTCAGGCTGTTCCTGGGAAACAACACTGCACTTCTGTGCCTGACTCTTCTCCTTTCTCAGGTTTACCTCCAAATCTGAAAGGCTTTTTTTGTGCTTCAACTCACCTATACCATGAGTTAAAACCCTAAACGTTAAACCTTTAGTTCTTCATTTTGGGTTTAAGTCTGAGATTGAGAATCTAATAAACCCCAGGATGCTCAAGCTATGGCCTCAAACTAGAAATTAGAGTCCTTTTCCCAGCACCTTCTGTATTTACACTGCAGGAACAGTACAAAGCTTATCAGGAAAACCCCCCAACTTCTATACAAGTAGAGTGAGATTTCAGAGGACAGCCACAGTCTTTAATGCAAACAGATATGCCAGAGCAAGGAATGATGATTTTTCTCAAATCTCATGCCAAGTTAACAGCAATGCCAGGAACAGCATGCAAATCTCACTGATGTGGCAAAACATGTATAAGTCTACGTGTGGTTTTTCTGCTCATTTATTGTATTTTTCACATGGTGAATATGCAAAACTGAACTATGCTTTCCCACACTGGAAAGCTGGGGAAGTGTAACTGCTCGTTATTTTCACTGAGTGAATTACCACCAGAGTGGGAGACATTTCTTTGAATAACCTTCATTCATTTAAAATCCCATGTCTTTATGCTTGCAGCTACCATGTGCTAGTTACTAGAAATATTACCATATTTTTGTTATTTCTGAACACTCTTTATGGTTAAATAAATCTGTCCTGCCTCTTACTACTTGTAAGGTTGCTTCTCCAAGTGTCTATTATGTTGAACTCCACAAGCATAAGTTTGAGATACAAGTTCAATTCAAAAGACAAAGAAAGCCATCGAGCATTTCCTGTATTGTTAGTGGCACACAGGCAGGGAAAGAGAAGCTGCTGTACTCCTCCTACTCCCTGCTTTGCATGTGCAACATCTGCATTTCTCAGGACACTGTGACTCCTGGTCCCACACAGAGCCCCACAGTGTGATTCCCATTGAACATCCCTTTTTCTTTGCTTCCTAGGGAAACAGGATCTATGTATGACAACCATGATATCTCTGTGTGTGTGTCTATGTCTGTGTGTTGATCCTAGAGTTTTTACCTTGGCTCACAACTACTGAGCCAAGGTAGGAGAAAGCAAATTCCTGCAAGTTCTTACAAGTTTTGTGAAAGAGGCAGGAAGGTGATTCTACAATTATCTTTGTGAAAGGCAAGGCTGGCATGTGTGATCCCAGAGAGGAGAATCCCAGCAAATTCCTCAAACATGGGAAAAAGTTTCCACTGAGACTCACAATCAGCCCCTGGACATAAATTTATAGGAAAATAGACATGTTCAACCCCAGAGCTCAGAAAACTACTCATCTAGCTAGGCCAGTACTGCAAAAATAGTCATTTGAATGATTTGTTCTATTCTTTCTTCTAAGACATCTTTCCCAGCATTGGAACAGGAGGGAACAAACTGGTGATTGACACACATCTGCTAGCACAGCAAAGATCTTTTAAAAAGCAGATTTTGTATTTTCCGTATTAAGCAAGAGATAGTCAGTGACAGGGTGTAGCAAGGGATCCTGTTTGTTCTGAAGTTTGTCTTTTCAGACACTTTGCATGCCATTCTGAAATAGGCACTAGGATAGAGCCAAAACATATCTGCTTTGAGGTAGCTAAGTTTACTTTCTCAAGGTCTGTCAGAGCACAGGTATCTATTATGAATATTTTGATTACACATCCCCAGCCAGCACTGACAGTGGCTGCTTAAATAAGAGGGGAAAAGGGACAGCTGATCCCCATTATCACCCCTATTCAAGTTTTGCCGTTTAGTTTTCTGCACCCAGCTCAGCCCCAACAAACCAACCTGGCAATAGTCATGCTGTCTACCACTAACCCTGCTCATGATGATCCAAGGCAGACACAGAGCACATGCAAGCCACTCACCTGGGAGATCTGCAGGCAGTTGTGGGAAACAGGCAGAGTGACCTTTCAGCCAGCAAAAACTACAGCAGGAAGACAGTGCTTGAACAAACCTTATCATGCGACATAAAACTTCCCCATTGGCATAATAATGCAAGGGGAAACAATTTCCCACCACAGTTCACTACATGAGGATGTGGCCTCAGTACAAAAGGGTGCATGAATTTCCAGGCTCAAACAGCAGTGACAGACCACAGCATGCACACTTGTAAGGAGTTCAGACCTGGCCAGGCACGTATCACATTGCCCACCACAGCGGTACTCCTCCAAGGACCAGATACTTAACAAAAGAGGCAGCACACTCCAGAGGACAGGAGACTCAAGACACACAGCTGCACTGCCCAGAGGGTCTCACCAATTAGTGAGAGATGAGCTTTGATATACTTTCCCTTGAACTTTCATCTTCTCAGAAACTGAACAGACAATACAGCAGGAGAGTTGTAGATTCCCTACAACTCTGTCCACCTACTCCAACTGCATCAAATGTTGATACTTAATACCACCATCCTTCCTCCAGCCTACAGATAGCTTCCTTTTTTTCCCCACCATGGAACTATGAATTTTATTTTTCACAGACAGAAATTATCAACACTGATAGAATTCTTACATTCTTTAAAAAAAAACAAAAACACCCTTTCTTTTTACACCAAATATATCTCTATCTAGTCCAACTCTGCATGACTCAATTTCTATCTATAAATACTATAATGGGATTTATTAAACTTATTTTCTAGTTTCCCAGGTGATGACATGACAGACCTTCAACCTGGTCTTGTGCAATCAGCACAGGAGAGGTCAGTGAATTGGCAATAACAAAGTATTTGAGAGCCAGCAACAGGGAGGGGGAGTTCAGATATCCAAAGATAATGCACTAGCACAATTGCATCCTTCCCTCCACAAAGGCTTCAGCATAAGAAAAAGCTTTAGGAACAGATCCTTCACACTGTAATCTCCTGCACTGTTCTGATGTGGTTAATTAAGCACAATCCAATTTGTTTTTCTTCAGCTGTGGCTGGGACCTTCAAAAGGAACAAAGATCTGGCGCCTGAAGTCTAGAGAAGGGACCAAAATACAACAATTTTTACACATCTGTGAAACTTGTAATAGACAATCAAGCAAATGCCTCAGAGTTTAGTCTTTCTGCTCAGGTTTTCTGTTCCTTTCACACTCCCCAAGCTGAGAGCAACTTCTTATTTTAGGAATTTGGGATGAACGCACATTTCTTGCCATGATGGACATGTCTGCCACCATCAAAACGGGCACAGTGCACCTCTTCCATGAGAAAACAATGGGAAAACTATGCCAGCAAAGTTGCCCTGCCAGGGCTGGGTCATGATACTGGCAATGAATAGGGAACTCCTGAGCAAGTCAGAGTCCTGCTGTGAGAAAAAGTGGGCCAGAAAGAAACTTTTGAGGCAAGAGGATGGGAGAGCCTTGAAAAGGCTGAAGTTTGGCATAGGGAAATGCACAGGCTGAAACATCTTTTTCTAAAAAAAAACCTCCTCTATGTATGGACTCCTGCATAGCAACATGAGACTGCTGAGTGGGAAGCTCAACAAAACACTTAAACTTCTCTTCGCACCAGTGAGCCTTGTTAGCTCACCAGAACATGGGAATCGATGTGAAAGAAAAAGGGAGCAAAATATTTTTAAAACATCAATTTAAATCCAGACCAGTTCTCCCTCCCCAGTAAGGATTTAGTGTAGCTGCTCTTGTTATCGAGGGACTGGAAGTGGTGTTATTTCAGGCCTGTTGCTCAGCAGTGCTCTAAGATCCCTGGCTCTGGAGTGAGCCTGCCAATCAGCCACCTTGCTCTGTTTGCACACAAACCCAAGTCGGGTAACCTGAGGAGATATTAGCAATTCAACACTCACCACAGTTGCACATCGTGGTCTGACCAAGTGGCACAAGCTGCTAACCACAGCATGCTGTGCATTCTAATCCCTCCTTGGTATTTCATGTCAGCTCCCACTGTGAATCACCACAGACACCAATGGATTTTGGCTTAACAAGTCTGCTCAATTGCACTTGCACTTTCTGGAGAGAGAAGGATTATCATTCCTACCTAAATTACACAATGATCCTGACTGCAGTCCATTAACAATCTCCAAGTGGTGCCTTACCAGAGCTAATGTGAAGCCAGGGGTACCCCAGCCCAGACTGCCTGAACAGCTCGGTCTTTCCCTTCAGGGGAAAACACCAAAGGAGTTGATGTCATTTACACGAAACCTGACTGTGTGCAGCAAACCTGTTGGCAGCCAACCACAACAGTGACACTTTAAAAGAAGTGTTCAGGACAAGCTTTTCATTACCATAGTCAATCAAAACACAGCATTGCCACCTCCACCTTAACCCACTGTGCAAGACTTTGAAAAGTTAAAGCAATAGCAACGTATGGCTGGTGAAAACATTCCACTAGGAACTGGACTATGCTGAACACTGTGCAGGCACATCAAGGTAGATATTTTCTGTATCCAGAAGTGTTTTTTTCATGGCACTTTAGACTTTCTGGTTTCTCTTTTGTCATAATTAACAATTGTGCTTAAGCTCCTCGAGGCTCAAGTGTGCTGGTTTTGGTTTGGGTAGGGTTAATTTTCTTCTTAGTAGTAGAATGGGGCTGTGTTTTGGATTTGTGCTGGGAATGGCTGACAACACAGGGATGTTTTCCTTATTGCTGAGCAGGGCTTGCACAGAGTTGAGGCCTTACAGCACCCTTACAAGTGGGCTGGGGGCATACAAGGAGCTGGGAGTGGGCAAAGCTGGGACATCTGATGCCAATTGACCAAAGGGTTATTCCATAATATATAAGCATATAAAGTGGGGGGAAGAGGGAGGAAGGGGGTGTTTGGAGTGATGGTATTTGTCTTCCAAAATCACTGTTACACATGATGGAGCCCTGCTTTCCTGGGCATGGCTGAGCACCTGCCTGCACATGCTTGTATGTGGGGCTTTTGCTTTACTTATTAAACTGCCTTTATCTTAACACATGAGCCTTCTCACTTTTGCTCTTCCAGTTCTCTCCCTTATTCTGCTGTGTGGGAGCAAATGAGTGGCTGGATGGTGCCTAAATGCTGCCTGAGGTTAAAGCATGACAACAACAACAAAAATCAGTTCAAATAACGAAAAAAAGGGGAAGATGAAAAAAAGTCAATCACCCTTCCAATATTTTTTCTCCCCACAAAAGTAATTATTTTCTTATGACTTCTGTTTCCCGCTGCACCTCCTCTGCTTTAAAAACATGAGAGTAAAAATGGATAGTCCAGAAAGTCAGAATTTCAGTAACATACCAAAAAGCACTTACAGCATCAGGTAATGATATTATAAGTTGATAATACTATATCTGCTCTGAAAAACTGCAGTGATCTTGCATGATTAAACCCTAACAGCATGGAACTGCTCGTAAACCCAGTGGGAGATAGGAATGAACGATGTTCAAAGGCAAGGCGATGCCCCAAGGCAGTGTGGCACAGAAATGTGTGCAGCCAACAGGGAACAGGAAAACAATTAATTTGACTTGCCCACCCAGAAAGGTCAGGCACCTGGAGAGGCACCCATGGCATTTACAGCTGGTTGGTGGGAGGAAACTGTGGATGAGAGTCTGTTCAAAGCAAGGCTCCTTCTCAGCCACCTAGATTTGGAGCAGGTCTTTCAAACACAACAAAGAGCAAAGCTTTTGGAGGCATGATTGTTCTTGATGGATGTATCAAAAAACTAATAGCTCTGCCAGCACAGAAGGAGTCAGTTATCTGAACACAGAACATGACACAGTGTCACTTTTAAAACAAAGTCAGTTATTTACTCCCAACTGGTCTCTGAAAGTTGCCAATAACAAACAAAAAAAAGTATCCAAGAGAAAAAATAGGGGAGCACAAACATGGGGATTAGCTGGAAAAACAGACAGAGTTTTTTTAATTATGGTCAGTGTTTTTAACTGCATATGGAATCAGAACACATTCCCCTAGTTACAATGTAATTTAAGCAGCCTGTTATTCAGTCCTGTGTCCAATCAATGTTCTGCAAAACATTTATCTCCATCCCAGCTTCGTTCCCCTACTCCATTCCCAATATCCTTTTTCCAAAAAAACCCACTATATTTAATTCCAAAGTTTATAAAGCAGTTAACAAATACTACTGCAGTTGACTCTAGAGAATTACTCGCCCAGTTTTCTTGAAATCTCTAAGGAACTCCTGCTGGGATAATATTTAAGACTTTGGTCCCCAAAGCAACATGCCTCCTATGACTTCAGGCCTAAAGCTTCCTAAGTTGCATCAAAACTGCTCAGACATGTCAATGCTGGCATCAGCTCAAGTTCTTTTAAAATACAGTTAAGATGTGCCATAAATAAAGAGCAATGAAGTCACCACAGGAGAAAAATTTTCAAAAGTTACTGATCAGAAAAAACAAGGCAGATCTTGTATAAAACCACGAACAATCATTTCAAAGGGTGGCTGCGTGCCCTCTTCACTCAGAGCTTGTGCAGCTTTGTGCTCTTCAAAGTACTGCAGGTCTTACCCTTCAGCTCTGTTAAGATGCTATCCATCAAGGACGAAGATACAGGTTAATACGTAACCTGCTCGAGTTGTTTGAAATTCCAGCTGATCCTCATGAAAAGGAAAAAAATCCTCCACCTTATACTATGGAATGTCAGAAGATACCAAACGCCCCTGAGCAGGATGGCTGCCTCTCTGAAACAACACCTTTCTGCCACAGCAACACCACCAACTCCAGGTGAACCACACAGGCTGTCCATGTAACCTTCACCTTTCAATAGTGGCTTTGAACCAAGAATGTTGCTATTGAAGAACAAGGGCGGAAGGGCTGAATCCCAAGATAAGCAAGCAGCAGGGCTGACCTCATAAGCTGTTCTCTAGGGCATACATTTAGGATAGCATGAGGTTCCTGGAAACAGTATATGAAAAACAGACATCGAGGTTTTACCATTCACAGGCAGGAAGTAAACAATGTTTAGCAGGAATTAAGACCACTTATTATTCAGAGGAATTTAAAAGACAAACCCCACACACAAATCGTGCTGATGTTGAAGCAGTACTTTGATCCAATGAGAGAACACAGCAGGAACAGGTCACAAGGGTTGCACACATGCAAACCTGTGAAAGTATAGGAAGAACTCCAGATGCAGCTTTCCAATGCTTTTCAAGAAACACTACATCAGAAAAATAAGAATTACAGTAGTTTGGTTCTGATCCACTCCCAGAGAAGTCAGTAGGGGAAAAAAAACAATAACAAAAACCTCCAAAACAAGTAACACATTTCAGTGGGAAGAAAATCAAACTATTGATAAGTAATTCTGAAACTCCTCATTCTACTTGCATGATCTGCTGAGAGAAAGCTGTGTGAGCCCTCAGAGCATTTCAGCTTTTGTCCACTTGGAGGTCTGTCCCATGCAGATGAGCCTCACCCCTGCATTTCCCCCTTAACACATGGAAAAAAATCAACTTCAGGTATGCATTCAGGGGAAATTTACTGGGAAATAAAAGGTTTGAGAAACATCAACAATACAGAAAAAAAGGTAGAAGATACATATGCCCAGATTTTCATGCCTATCACTGCAGCAAACCACAATCTTTCAATGACATTTTTTCACTTTTTTTCTATTGCGATAGCCTCAAAGACAAGTATCTCCAGGTCTTAAATCACAGGCACCTCAGCTGCCTAAGCTGCAACACTAGGACTCTTGCTTAGAAAGCATCTGGCACTGTTCTCATTTCTTATATATACCATGACAACCTTATGTGGACCACACTGATAATTCGTAACAGAAACTATACAAGTCCTGTATTGGTCCCCTGCCACCCAGCTGGTCTTAAGATCAAGTGAAAGCCAAAACCATAGTATTAAATCAGGAGAATGTCATAGACCAATTATTTCAGGAAAAAGACTTTTGCTTGGGTTAAACAGATCTACAGTAATCTCTCCTAATTTATCTTTTTTCCCCTAGTAAGTTGCAGGCTGTTCTGAGCAGCTGAGGACTACTGAATACTCAGAAAATACTCTGAGCTCAACATTTTTGTGTTTTCTTTCCTTAGAGGTAAATTAACAACTAAAGAAGAAATCATTTTTAAAGTAGAATACTCAGTGCTTAATGTCACCAGCACTCAAAGAGACACATATACTTTTTTAATGTACTTATCAATCACAATTCTAGAAAACTGGGCATGCAACAACTCAGTCTTTCACAACACATACCAGCTTTTGGCAATAAGATTTTTTTTTCAGTGCCAGAAAGCCGGTTTTTTAGTACTATAGAAATACAGCTTTTGATCCATTCCATCTCGTGCAACCTAAGTCTCATACCCAAGTAATAAAAAAGCATTCTCTTGATGTAGCCAAACTGTACTACACTGATATCTGGGTATTATCCTGGTGCTGGAAACACCTGATTCACAAAAATCTGGAATTCTATCAAGAAGCTGACAGGACACAAAAATCACAAGTGACAGATGCACCATCAAGGCACTGAGAACCTCTCAGTTTTAAGTCTATACTTTACAAAACACAAACATCTACATTAGGTTCTGCAAGGGAATAGACACACACCCCAGGGCATGCCAAGGCCAACTCTCTGCTCTGGCCCTCTGGCTTCACAATTCTACATGTCAGTAGAACCCAGCTCAAAGTAGCATTGTGAAAACTCAATGAACTCATATGTTCCCATTCATATGTTCCCATGTCTTAACAGATGGACATAAAACATGATAAGAATATTAGGAATTTGGTTTTAGAAACTGTGATCTCACAGACGAGAGCAGAACAATTTCAACTGAAGTCAATGAAATGATACCCACTGACATGAGATCACAACACGCACTCGAAACATACCTTAAATCATAAAATCCCCTGATGCAACTCCTATGGCCAACATTTATATTAGCCATATGTGCATTATCCTGAAAGAAGGTTTTAATTATTTTTATAGTGAGATAATGTTCCCTTGACAATCTTAAAGTCTCGTAGCATGTAACAATTACATTTAATTCTTGGGAAGACAACAGTACACAGTACACATATAGTAGTTTGAATCTATATAAGAATTAGCATTTTTTTCATATCTTCACAGTAACAGTGACTTTTCCACAATACTATAAAGCTACTGACAAGCTACATAAAGAAATTTGAGGAGAAAGCAGGGGAAACTCTTCTCTGAAGCCAAGTGCAAACTGGAAGTATTACACTTTGCCAGTTGAAAGAAAAATGGCAAAGAAAACACTTCACTCTGTAATAAAGTATCAGCTAACATACTTAGCAGAAGGAAACCCATTCTTCACCAGCCAAATCTCAGTTCCATTCAGTGAACTAAAAATACGTCTGCAGTGGTTTGTTAACATGGTCAACCTCAAAAATTTGGAACTTTCTTCCTACCAGATGCACAATAGCTCAAAATGCATTTTCAGGTGAGGATCCAAAGGCCCCCCCTACTGTCTACTCCCCACAGAAGTTAATCACCAAGCATTAGTGAACACAGCCGATGTTAGAGAGCAAGGAAACACTGTTATCCCTACTTATGGATAGAAAATCGAGCAGTGAGCCTCTTCTGTGTTTTCTAGGATACACTTTGCAGCATTGCTAGGCAAAGTTTAGCACACTGCATGATGCCACCACTCACTACCCCAGCACACTAATAATGAATGAACCATCCAATGTGATCACCCCTGAGCTGAGCCAGTGGTGTACAAGGCCCTTCTTAAGATGGAAACGCAAAGTAATGTATTCTCCTACAGCTTAAATCCCTTGGAATTGGGTAGAGAAAACACCTTCTACTACCAGTGTGGAAATTCTTCAGGCAAGCATAAAAATACCTTAACAGAAGGGCCCAAGATACAGTAGCTTCATTTCCTGATTTAAGAAAGACTTTGACATGCACTTAAAGGAAGTTAGTCCAGGAGAAATGCTCCATCCGGGAAATCATCTTATGTATCATGGATGTGCCACTGAGAGAGCTGGTCAATATAATTACAGCCTCGTCCTCTTCAGAACTTCACTTTTTAGCAGAAAAGTTGCCAAAGACCTAACTCTCTGCAAACCAGCAGGGAGAAGGCAAGACCCAATAAAGGTGACACAGAATTATCCTACTCCTCTCAGAAACAGTCACCAGATCATTCAGAAACTTAACTACAGCCCCTAGTTATAGATGCCAAGAGCTCGGTTTATGATGTATTTCTGCATGCATATTAACTCAAATATATTAACTGTATTAACACACAGTACAACACAGATTCAGAAAAACAAACATCCTATTAAGATGTGGGGCTGAAGGGACCTCAAAATGAACCTGTTCCAGATTCAAGAGGCACACTTCTGAAGCTCCAGATTGGAATCTGGGATTCCTGGGTAAAAAGGGTCTGCCTCTGAGATGCAAGGAAAACCAGTAAGTTCAACTCTACAACGATGCCTTGTGAAGGCTCCTGGGAGGTGTCTGACACTGTCTGAAGACACTGAGTAAAACAGGAATTTAAAGCAGGCTGCAGGACAGTGGTTTACCGGTAGCAGAGTGTGTTTGGGACTGCAAACAGACCAGTCTGCGTGCAGTGCACAGGCACTCTGGGCAGTGGAGGCACAAAGGAAGGGGCAGAGCTGGACAGGCTCCTACCTGCAGTAAGGCAAGACTTCCAGCAGTGATGCCCTTTTCAAAAACCTCAAAATGGTCACAGTGAACACAAGCCCTCCCTGACTAGTGCCAACAAAGCATAAGACCCTAAAAAGATTAAGGAGAGGAGGATCAGGAAAGTAGGCAGATGCCAGATATGCATGATGGTCCAAATGGAATACTATGTCTGCTTCAAAACTCCCCCTACTCACTTCCAGTGAGTTGCTAAGGTGGGAAATACGGACTTTGCTTGCTCCTTCTGAGGAGGGAGCCTTTTCAAGACTTTAATTGGTCTCAGTGGGAGTGCCTCCATTAGTCATCATGGTTCACTTTGAACCAGAGGTACTTTCTGTCAATAGCCAAACGACAGCAATGAAGCAGATTTCTTTATGTGATGTAATTCCCTGCCACAACCTAGATACTATGAGCTAGTGTCACCACCCTGAATTTCGTTCTGTGAATGAAGATACTCAGTCTGACCACTTGTGTGTCAAACAGAAGGAGAAGTCCAGCTAAGAAGGAAGTTTTGGATGGTTTCTTGGCAATGCACTCTGGCCCTGGGCTCTAAACCATGACAATACCGCACATAAGCAGGTTATGCTCTTCACCCAGCAAATAACAAGGTGCATCTCCTCAGCAAAGAAGGGAGTTTTCATAGCCCACATCTGGCTACAACTCTGCCAAGTGAGAAATATGGGGCTGGAAACTGGGCTGTTCCACAGCAACAGAAATTAAAAACTACAAAGATGATGATGTTGCAAAAAAAGGCTAAAATTCAGAAAAGAAGTGATGCAAATTAGAAAGGCTCAAGTAACCTCAAGCAAAGAGCAGGGGTCAAGCAAAGGTCAGGGGTGACCTTATTGCTGTCTATAACTACCTAAAAGGAGGCTGTAGCCAGATGGGGGTTGGTCTCTTCTCTCAGGCTCCCAGTGACAGGACTAGAGGACATAGGCTGCATCAGGGGAAGTTTAGGTTGGATATTAGGAGAAACTTTTTCACAGAGAGAGTGATTTCCCATTGGAATGGGCTTCCCAGGGAGGTGGTGGAGTTACTGTCCCTGGATGTGTTTAAGGATAGGTTGGATGATGAACTTAGTGACATGATTTAGATGGTTTAGATGATGGAATGGTGTTGGATAGGTTGTTAAGTTAGGAAAAAGGTTGGACTTGGTGATCTCTACAGTCATTTCCAATCTTGTTAATTCTGTGTGTAATTCTGTGTGTGTAAATCCCAGAGGTGCTCTGCCTTACCAAGACAAGAGGAGCAGCTGAGTGTGCAGGGTGAGCACCATCCCCTTTGGCTGCCTATACACAGAATTGGTGGAGGAGGCAGGATGTGCACAGGATGCCCCCTTGGAAGCACAGCTAGCTAGCCAGCACCAATGGCAGCACAAACACCAAGAGAGAGCATATAGACAGAGCACCACACTGGATAATATGCTTTCCCCCTACCAGACACAGTTTATAGATGTGCATTTTGTTTTATTCTTACCCAATTTCAAAGACTAGCCAGCCTATTAAGACAAATTCCTGTGACAAGCTGATCTTATATTCTGATGATGCAGTGATCTTATATTGTCAGGCACCAAGTGTACCAGCAGGATTCTCCATGCACAGGGACACTAAGGGACAGAAGCTTTCCTTCTGGGGTGATCCTTAACATTAATCCAACATGATGTGTTCACAACACTCTCAAGTATAATAATCTGGCAGATTATACTCTGTTCTGTAGTTTTGCCTTCAAATACTTTACAGGTTTGGTTATTTTTTTTTAATTTCAGCATAGCTAATGAGTGGTTCAATAGCTCCCCCCAGTTTTTGGCTATGTAGAATCCAGTGATAGGAATTGCTGTAAAATGGACACACATTTTTAAATTAAAAGGAAATTCATGAGATCCTACCCTTCGTTCTCTAAAGAATTCCTTCAGCTGATATGTAGGGGTATATATAAAACTATTAGAAAGGAATAGTTTCATTCCATACCAGAAAAGACACTTTTTTTTATTGGCATGGGAGTCAGGAATGGGGAATTATAAATCATGTAGTCATTAGGAATATGAGACATCTAAAAGACAAAATCAAAATAGATAGACTAAACTTTCTATAGCCACTGGCAAAGAAAGTGAAAACAATTATGTAGGAACAAAGCATGAATACAACTATCACTCAGTGCATAAGCTCAAAGCAACTTGGTTTCATTACTCTACATTTGATTCAGAGGAGTAAGAGTCCTATAATCTGAAAAACATAGTCCAAAACAAATTCAAATCCTAAGGAAGGAAATGTAGCAAGCAGTTTAAAAGATATTCTAAATCAAAAAAAAAAAGAAAAATTGATGTTTGCCTTACTAGAGACAGAGATATGTAGTTTGATGGGTTTTGCTTAACTGTTTAATTTTGAGGTCACGCCTTGTTTGCATATTTATTTCATTCAAACTACAAATGAGTAAAAATATATTTGTCCTACAAGAATCTTGTTTGTTTCAAAAGCTCGAATTATGTGGTTTTTCACAAACTTTTTCCTACTGCAACATAACAGTGATATTGTAAAGGAACTAAAATGTCATCCTATTAGGAAGGATGTTGAAGATAAGGGAGGAACACCCACAAAAATAGTAAAAGAAGGTCTACCTTCTGTAATTGTACTGCTCTGCATCACTGTGTAACTGAATATAAACATAATCTGGTTCTTGTTTTCTTCTTACCCCTTCACCTTGAATCTGCCAACTTTTCCCATCCTTTAGCAGATCCTGACCATTCACATCTCGCTCACACTTCAACCCCATTAGCTCAGCTAACCTACCAGGGATCTCTACTGTGCCTTGGACTCATACAGGAATTTTCCCATTAGTACAAAGAAATCCTAACCAAAGTCTTCAAATAATGCCAACACATACATTTATATCTACACACAATAAATCCTAAAAAACGAAGCAGTACAGCAGTTAGATCCATTACATGTCCTTACAATGACTAATAATTTCTTTTGTGTTTGAAAAGTAAAGACTTTCAAGAGTCAACTGAAGCATGGGAAAAAAATGTGATTTTCCAAAGCACAGTATTTCTGAAGCTCTGTCAGTCATGCAGTAGATTGAACACAGCATTACAAAGTAGTCTCACATGCAACCACAAGTGACTCTACGATACAGGTTATGTACAGCCTTGTGAGATTCACTTACAATTCTAGGTAAAGTGTTTCACTGGCAACTGTCTGAAGTTAGGTTCTGAAAGCTAAAGTACAAATTTCACAGCCTCTAGACCTAGCACTTCACATCCTATAAAATAATCAGAATTTTTAACTTTTGCAGAATAGCTGGGATCCCTTGCAAGACAGTTCTAGTATTTTGTTCCCTAAACAACAAAACATCTCAAGAGCTGCTAGCAGATTGGAAGCAGGTCAATGAAACTAGTATCAGGGGCTTTTTACTTCCTTTCTTTTAAACTTCCTGGGGAGTCTAATGATCAAAACTTACCAAAGTGTGTAAGTATGTTGTGTAACAGGATTGTTAGATCTCTTGCCTTCAAACTAAAAAGACTATAAAACAAAATTCCTATTATGGATATTTCTTGATGTTTGGTGGTCTGTCATGCATTCCCAACATGGATAGTAATTTTCATCCTCTCGCCATGAAGATGGTCCAATTAAAAAGCATTGCTGCAATAATTCCGTGATATTGCTGTAATTTGGGAATTTTACTTTGGGAAAAAACGTAACAGAATAATTAACATGTCTATCAGTTCCATTCTCTTAGTTAATGCCAAAAGTGGAAGGAATTAATTATTAACCACTTGCTTGCTTTGGCTATCACATTGACAGTATGTTACAGAATAACAGAATCATTTAGGTTGGAAAGGACCTTTATGTTTGACCCACTTTTAGCATTTCTGCAATAACAGAAGCCAGAAGATTCCTTGGCTTCTGCCCACAAAGGCCTGTCCAAATGGACAGTGCAAACTCACAACAAACATCTGAAATAAAACTGTGCATTCCTAGAAGAAGCATCTAATCTGATACTTCACTGCTGATCCACAGAAAGGGAAAGCAGACAAATTGGGAGCATATTTTGTACTAACGCTTAAGCAATTCTTGAGGGAAGCTTAATAAACTGGTTTTGATCTATGAAGTTCTCTGTATCTCTGTGCTAACTTAAGGAATGCCTCATCTTTCTTTGTCTGATGAGATGAGTCTTTGTCCAAGACTTGCCATCGGCAGAGACAATCTCTCCAAAGCTTTCCTTATTAAATGCTAAATCTATTTGGAATGTTTGTATGTACAGTAACTTACCACTGTGGATTACAACCAGTGACCACCAAAAGGTTTGAAGCTTCACCAGTGTGACTGAGAAAACAATCCAGCCTAACTGCCATAATAACCATAAGCCAAATCTTAGTTGGAATCAAATGGCAAACCTCCTACTGATTGGAGAGAGTTCAAAATTTACTTTAGTTATAGACATACATATTAAAAAACCCAAAAGGAATCTGGCATTAGACTTCTCCAATATATATATACTAAGTTAAAGCTCTTTGCTACATTTTCAGAAGCACCTAAAGTCGAAAATTTCCTTCCAAAATTAAAATTCCACATCCTTTAGTATTTCTTACAAAATATTTCACTTTCCCACTCTCCTGCAGGTTTCAATATCATAGAACAACAAACCACATACAAAACTCATTACATATAGCAGACTTCTCTCAAAGAAGGTGAAATCACAAATTCTGTGGGCAGTTGAACAGTTTTCCTTCTAAACAGCTAAATCAGTCTTTCTCCCAATAAACACAAAACAGCATTTTGGATCTCCACATCGAACTTGAACATCATTTCTTAACACCTCAGAGAAAATACTGATACTTAACAAGCTTTATTAAAATATCAAAACTCCCAAAAACTGTCCAAAACAAAACTACCAAACCAAGAAGATCAAACATTCTCAATTGCTATAAAAACAATGTTGTAAATTCAACTTCTAGCAAACAAATGCTATAAAGACTATGACAAGATGAAGGTCTTCACATAGCCAGAGTTGGATGATGGGAGTCACATCCTGCTTCAGTTACCAAATTTAATAGTTTTAATACAGATGCAAAAACAGGCTTCAAAATTACACCATCCCAGAGGTCATGGCTCACAGATTCCAGGCAATCAATCATCAAAACCCTTCAAAAGTGGCAGCTAAATTTAGCATCAGCACCTGATAGGACAGTATTACACAGACCTGCACTAAAACAGTCTTACATAGGAGCTTACAGAAAGCCCTCAAAAATGTGTGTTATCATAAAATATGCTTAGTCACCTCATGCGATCTCAACAAGCAAGCATGAATGAATGCACCTCATATGGCATTAAAATCAATGCTGCAGATTTAGTGCTTCTCCTAACATAATGATGAAGGCCTCCTTCTTCCATATTACCTCCTCCATAGGGTTCTTGAGGGTGTCATCTTCTACTGAAGACATAAAACTTTAGTTTGACCATTTATGCCCACTAAAAGATAGGAACTCATCCATCTTCTGCCACTGCTATATTGTCCAAAACCCCATTTATATTGTTTCTGCCTCTTCAGATTTCTCCTTTGATGCTACCTGAGGTATGAGCTATATTTTGTCTACACAATTCTGTTTCTTCCATCTTTTTCCTGCCAGAAGTTTTTCAGACAGAAGTAAAGCCAAGCCAGAAACTTGTTTCAGGACAAGGGAGCTGCTTCTAGTTTTAACTTTTAAAAATTTGCTGTATATGGGCCATCAAAATGAGCAAGATTTTATAATTTTGAGGGAAGTAACTGTGATTACCAGCTGCTTTTACAAGAGCAGTGGTGAGTAAAAACTAGCCACTGGGCAAATCCTAACGGGCCAAACTGGATAATGATCAAGGAAAGAGGCTGTTGCAACCAGCTGCAAAATAGGCACCATTCTCTAAAAAACTTTGGGAATTTACAGACAGACTTTATTAGCATTTTCTGCAACAAATTGTATGATGATGTCCATAAAGAGATGGAATTTATGACGTACTGTACTAATTCTCTCAGCAAAGCATTTTGGACACTGACTACAGCATTATGAGGAACAGCCACAATTCAAAAGCACAGGGGGAATGAGAATGGTGCTAAAGGTCCTCCTTTCACAGGGAATGAAAAGGCTTAAAGGAAGCACAAGAGGATGTCACTGGTTGTCGATGCTCAAAAATGTTACTTTGGTCATATCACTTTGCCCACTGCCTATCCGTACCACTAGTTTGAACTCCAGCTGTTCACCTGGTACCGTACCAGTCTAAAAAAGCATGTGGTTACCAGTTTCTAACAAATTTCAATTTGTATGTTCATGACTTAGATGATTTTAGGTGGCCCTCATTAGGGTAATAGGCCTGATCTGCCAATGCTGCCAGAAGAAGGGAGGCTGACACAGCTCCACACTCCCAGGAGCAACCAGTAGCAAGGCTGAAAATGTGTTCCCAGGAGGAAACACACAGCCCTCCAGTGGCTGAACAGGAAGAGCTCTGCTAGTGAGAATATATTTTATATGTATACACATGTACTTATTATGCAGGTATGTGTATATTCATACACACACCCACATGGGCAATACATATTCCTCCAGCAGCTGGGCTCACACACTCAGCCTGCCCAGTAACTGCTGCTGGATCCCAGTCTTCCCAGTTGCTGGCACCTGGACAAACGAGTCCCCAAGGGCAATGCCTCACTCAGCTGCTGGCACAGACCACTCACACATCTCGATCTGCCTGGGACTCCACTGCTCTACACTTGTACTTGGCTCCCAAACCACTTCACCTACTCACTGGCCAGGTATCTGCTCCTGCTTCCATGTTCACCACACACCCATCCTCTCCCTGGGTGCTGCACCAGGGGTACACAGGTCTCTGGTCCCACCCCAATGACTGGCACACGGTTTCACTCACTTGGGCACAGGGGCCCTGCAGCCCACAGTGCCAGCCCAGCTGCTGGCACCCAGACCCTCGCTTGCCACAGCTGCTGCATCCCAGTTGCTGTATTCAGCCTCTGACTTAGAGACACAGAATAAAGAGTCTCTCACCCAGGAAAGTGGTAAATATGAGTATTAAATAACAGCACAGTCTGTCTTGTCAAGCACACGGCATGGCTGGACAAGTATACTGACCAGAAAACTATTTAGACACAATTGGCACTTTTTATGCCCTTAGCCCTCTATTCTCCCACACTTCTTCCTCCATGTATCACCTAAATGTCTCCTTTTGCCTGACTGTTTCTTCACTGAAACAACCTATACCAAGCCCTGTGTAATCCCAAAATACTCTTCCCTTGCATCCCATCATGTGTGCTCTACACTTCAGCAGCAACCCCCTATCTGTCCAAAAATTGTTCTGACTCTGACTCATCATGATGTGTTTCAGGTCTAGACCCTGGGGTTGAGACTCTCCTTAAGACAGTCCTGGAAGTGACCTTCCTCTGACCCCCTCCTTCTGTCGTCTCTTTCTCCAAGACCTTGGTTCAGTTCTCTGCTTGTCATTGTGGCCTTGTGCTCCTCTGGGCTTGAGGAGGTGGAATTTTGGTGGGCTGATGGCCCTTGTGATGGCCAGGGAGGAGCCCAGGGTAGGGTACTAGTTGGGTTCCATGTCTGTGCTCTGAAAATGTAGCAAACTATCCCTTGCAAGACCGACCAGGGAACTAAAATGCCCTGCCATGCCCTCAGCTTTCTTCTTTTTTTTTTTATTTTTTTGGTAATTGGTGAACATCTGTTCTTCCTATTGAGCATTTGGTATAATTTAGAGGAAGAATGAAAGGCATCTGTATTAGAAACACCAACAGAGGCAGTGAGATCAGACCAAACAATCCTCACAGAAAGCATGAAATGAAATTTCAGCAAAACACAAAGGTGAATTTTCCAAATTCCAGCGCCTCGTTCTTTAGAAGGGGATGCACTAAGCATTTGTCTGTGATTTATTTAAACTTTTACTTTACTATCAGGCAAAGAACTTCATAAACCTCATCTAACATTCATTGTGAGCATGGGTCCCTTCGGCCTGGCCTAACCCAGAGCTCACAAGCTGGCTTTGACACCCAAGATGTTTTCAGCCAGCCCAGCACACCACCTTGGGAGGAGTGGTGGCCAGCACAGCAGACAGGCCTCCCTGGCCAGCAAGGGCACACAGAGCTGGGCTGGATAACCATGTCCTGCCAAAAGGTATTTTTGCTTTCTGCCTGAGCGCTGCACACAGCAGCCCAGTACTCTTGTGGGGGGTTGTAAAGCACTTCAACCAATTCTTTCCAAGTGTGGGGAAAATTACTGCTGCTTATGTAATCTGTCTTTTGCCAAATGTGAATCTGGAAGCTCAGCTGAACTGACGTTAGTTTTTAAGTTAAACAGCCAAAACAGTTTTCACTCTGATGCTCTTTTGGCTTCCACCATTGACTACAGATTTTGCTAAAAAGTTACATCACAGTCCCAAGTGCCATCTATGCCACTGGGACCAAGCAAGGTGTTTTGTTTAAGGTACAGTTTCAGGAATGGGGACATTGAGTAACACATAAGCAAAAAAATAGCAGCAGAATTGAACTGTGTAAGCTCCATAGGTGCCAGGTACTGTGTAATACCTGGATTACCTGTATGACAAAGGGCTACCTTGCTGACATCTGGCTCCTGGAAACATGCAGCCCCAAGTGTCTTCAGACAGCCTGAAAACTTTCCACCTTGTTTCTTATTTAACCTCTTAATTAACAGCATTTGTCTTAATTGACAGATTATATTGATTGACATTCAGAATCTGTTCATAACCTATCCTCTGAAGAAGTTACTTGAGTTCTTGGTTTTCTGTACCTCTTAATATAAATATGTATCACAGAACAAACACATAAATGCCAAGAAAACAAAGCAGAGACAATTAAGAAGGACTGCTCACAACAGAAACAGAATACTGATTAACTGAAAGCCCCTCTCATAATCTGTCAGAGTAGTGATGCATATCAATTTCAAAAAAATAAGCAATAAATAAATACAGAAAACCAACTGAAGGAAGGCTGTTATGAAAGTCTTTTACAGCACTAATAAACCCCAAATCCTGGAAAACTTTAAGTTTAAGCACATGTTCTTAACCCAGTACAAAAACTGGCTTATAAAGTGTATATGAATTGGAACAAAACAATGGCAAGTCTTCAGCTTACATCTGCAATGAGAAATGGCTCGTCCAACCCACCTGCCTCCACTGTAACTGCTCTTTGGGCCAATTCTCACTCTCAGTCAGGTTTCTACTACCTTGAATGATCGTAGTTGATCGTATTCAGGCTAAGAAAACCAATGTTTCAAGTTTAGAAACTTAACCCTTGAATACACATGTAGGGAAAAACAGTCTCTTCTGCTCAACTCACGATACCTTAAAAGAAAACAACTTATGAGAGTATATCAATGTGAAGAGGTGTGACAGAAAACACGAGCTCCCTCTTCTGTAAATAGGTTTGGTTGGCAAAGTCTAAGGGATCATTGCACACTTTGCCCATATGACTACCAAGGGATGACTTCAGGTTAGCAAGGTTAAAGAAACAGCTAAGAGCAGCAGTTCCATTTTTAACTACTTTTAGTTTGGAAGCCCCCAAACACTGTCTAACAAGGAGCAAATTTAAATTAAACACACAAGTGGGTGTTTTGTGACCTTCTCTCCCTTGATTAAGTTTTAGCTACCCTGTGAATAGGATACAGAAGTGGTGCCACTCCCAATCCAGTTTCTGGATCTGTCACTGCTATAACTGAAAGGGTTAAATTTTTGCTGTTCTCAAAACCAGCATTCTGGGACATCAGAAAATGCTTCTACATTTTTCTCACATCTACTGCTGATAAACTTGAGGAACTGGTCTACCACCCTCTGCTGACTCAGCATCAGCCAAGTTTCTTTTGGTAACAGTGCGTTTTCACTGTTTCCTCCAAAGCTGATCCACATTTTCAGCTACTTTATAGAACAAACAAACAAAACCCCTCAAACAAATTAAGCAAACAAACAAAAAGGCAAAATCTAAGAGATGCAAATACAAAACAGGTTTGCTTTATTTGATCTTGCTAATCATAACACAGCAACATAAAAATCCTACTTCAAAAAATTACTATAGAATTCTTGCTTTCATCAGTGCTATATTCCACCTGAATCCTGCACGTGCAGGTAACAGTAAGACACTTTCAGACACCTCACTCCAATTTCCCATATGGTGAGCAGACTCTTGTCAGCCATTATAATTGTCTGACTCTCTCTGTGAACCAACAAAAGGTGTCATTAAAGTAACAGGAACCTGTAGCAGGGGAAAACTGGGGCTCAACAGCACTGCTGGTGTGTCTTGGGCTTGACTTATTCCTAGTTATGCAAACACATATTGTAAAATTTACTTTGAAAACATTTCAGACTTTCCAAAGTTATTTCTGCCATAGCAAAAAAGTAAAAGCTAGATTACTGAGAGATTTGATTTCAATCAGCATGATGAAAATCTCACTACAGGATAAGAAAGGACAAGGAAAACAAGAGAGATGGCTGGCTTTAGCTATGGTTGCTACTGCTGTTGTTTTCCTGCATTTGGTTTAAGTAAGTTACATTTTTAAACAGTGAGAGAGCTCAGTAACAAAGTAGGTGTAACTTGCATAGTTAATCTTTGTTAGATTCTCCACCTGAAGCCTTTAAATCAGTATTACTCACATCCTCAGAAGATAAGCTGTAGCTCAGCCAAGTTTATTGAGCTGTACAAAATACTGCTAGATTAGGCTCTAAGGTTGGGGTTTATGTAAGATTGCCACTATGACATAATGTCTCCAACCTTAAGCATCCACTAGGCTATAGACTACCCAAAACACAAAGGCCATATGTGGGAGCTATTGATTCTAGTGGACACAAAGGTGGGCATGTAAAACAGACTATTATACGTCAAATAAAAAAAGAGAGTGCAGTAACTCCAACAGGGGCAACTTTGGTGAGGTATGGAAAATTACTGCATATGCTATTATGCTGAAAATATAGTGCTGAAAATAAAATTGACATATTATAACAGGACAAACACAACTACAGAACATATCTCTCTTACCAGTGCCATGGCAACTGTAAAAGAAAACACACACAATGACTTGAAATAGTAGCAACTTCTTCCCATTAAGAATACTGCTTATAAGGGAACAAGCAAGAGCAGGCTGACCACATATCCATAAAAGCTGGGAATGTTTTCTGTTTCCAGAAAGTGTTTCAATGCCTTTACCATTTTTACTGGAGAAAAAAAAAAAAAAAAATAGTTTGTCCCTGATTTTACAATCCCCAAATGCATGAATTTAACAAGCTGAACAGATGCACACCTCGGGGACTTCTAACCCAAACTGTCCACTTTCCATGGAACCTGCTGATAAATACAAACTCCCTTAACCAGATCCTGGTCCCACAGGCTGATCTAAACCTTACACAAGCATCCCACTACTTTGCCTTACCAAAGAGACAACAACCTGCTCACACAAGTAGGCTTCTTTCAAAAAGAAACAGCTGTATCTGCCCAGCCAGGGATTAACTGGCATTTCTGCCCCCTCTGTCCACTGAACTGCCTTCACATTACTAAGAGATTCATCACTTCAACATCATTAACTGCAGTGAATTTGTAAGAAATGCTATGCATAATTGGACAGACCTGTAAAAATGGTTTTACAAGCTTGACCGGAGACTCCTTCCTAAAGAAAATCTTGCATGATATGTTTTACAACTGTCTCTCAGATACTGTACCTTATCACTGCTGGCCAATTTCAAAAGAGAGAGAGAAGTCTTGAAGACAGTAAGCTCCTGAAAATCTGGAGAGAAATCAACGCAAAGAAAGGAGATTGTAATCAGAACATGGAGGGGAAAAATCCAAGTGTGAACTCTGCCACTGTCAGTGTTATTTGGTGGTACAGCACCAAACAGCTTCTGAGTGGATGTAGCAGATGCTGGCTATTGCCTAGTGGAGGTTCCAACAGGGCCAACAGTGTGAAGTGGAAATTGCTGAGGAATTGGATGTATCCAATCAGAAAAGGATCCACATCTAGTCATTATCATATCTTCAAGCCACAACCAATTTGGATTTGCTTATTTAACCATAATATATTTTTCTATTACCAAATGACATAGTGGGTATGATCACAAGTTCTCCACATCTGAGCAAAAAAACAAGACAAAAAAATCCTGCCTAGAATCAAGTATCATTTACCATCTCCTACAATAAATCCTTGCCTACAATAAGTATAACTGTAACAAAAGTTCACATACTGCACTGGACATTTAAGTGTTGTCTGGCAAGCAACATAAGACCAAATCATGTACCACTCATGTCTTTACTGTGACCAAGACAACAGTCTGATTTACAAGTACTGCAGAAATTTCTGTAAACAAGATTAATATGGAAACTGTTCTGCAGCTCAGTGACCCGTTGGAACCAACTCAACACAACTGCTGTGCACACAGTCTTACCCAGTAACACAGGCCCGCAAGCCACCAAATGGAAAGGAAAAATGGCAAACAACAGGGAGGGTTTTTTGCATCTAATGACCAGTAACAGTTTGGACTGCTATTCTCCACATTGTTCACTGAGTTTTAAAAAGCTCTCATTTAAACACCTAGAATACCTTATTTCTCATGATTACTTAATCTAGTTCTCCAATTCAAAAGTCCTAACTGCTGCTGTTTGAGGCATCCAGAACATTATTTGCATATGCTTTATAAAAATGGCATTTGCTAGTAAAAGCAAAGCATTTAAAGCTTAGGGGATATAGCCTTGGGGGTTTTCCCCTTCTGAGAGCTTAAAGTTTTACGAGTGAACCTAAAGGGCTGCCAGACTTCTGAAGTGACAACACATTACAAAAAAATTTCCTATGTGTTTTGCAAATTTGAAGTCAGCCACATTTCACAACTGACATCAGAGTTTTTAATATCAGCTCTAATGAAATATAATTCTCCAATGACATAACTGTGAAGTATAGCATTTTCATTTCACTAGCTGGCAGGGAGGTTTTGGCCTTATTATTATTATTATTTCTTACGTAGAGCCAAAAGTGTTCTAGACCTGCACAGACACATCTGAGGACAAAGCCTTTTCCTCTTATCTGCTGTAAACAGCAAGACCAGAGGGTAATCAGCTTAACAGAACAGGTCACGCATTTTCACACGACTGCTATGGCCAAGTTGTACATTAGGACAGACAGAGTAATATGAAGACACTGTAAGAAACAGTTTGCCTTCATCTTCTCTACAGTTTCACTTCCACTAAACCTCTTCAGGTGGGATTGGATAGCTCCTGGTTTTGGAGGGTTTCACTGTTTATTGAAAATATCTACAGTTAATGGTGAAATTTCAGTCATCACCAAAACCCTGAGGGGAGCGTGGCACAAGATGAGGATTTTAATGATAGCTTTGTTTTTAAATCTAGTTCTTCCTGAGGTCACAACTCTAAGAATGAGAGATATACTTTAAAACAGGAACGTGCACAACTCACAACAGTTTAACTATGCACCAATAAAAATCAAAAAGCTCCCGTTTGCAAAAGACTGAACTAAGGATGTAACTACAAAGAGCTCTCCCTTCCTTAAACCCTGACAACCCAAGCAATCTAAGGACAAGGACAATCCAAAGACGAGAGAAAAAGTCAAACTTCTCGTT
The DNA here is from genome assembly GCA_013399895.1 of Serilophus lunatus. Taxonomy (NCBI): domain Eukaryota; kingdom Metazoa; phylum Chordata; class Aves; order Passeriformes; family Eurylaimidae; genus Serilophus; species Serilophus lunatus. Next base: position 468,948 of record VXBA01000678.1, on the reverse strand, counting down.
ACCTGAGGCCTACACTCCCTGATGACTGAGATGAAAGCTGAGCATGGCAGACAGCAGCTGGAAGGGGAGACTGTCTACCCAAAAGCCCCAGAGTAGTTGGTAGGAGCATCCAACACCGGCACATTTTTCTGACTTTGTCATGAGAACAACCAACAACAATAGCAATGATGTACTCACCCCTTCACCTACACATCCTGCTTAAAGCACACGTTTCCTCAGTTCTCCAGTGGTGCTACTTGGGAAAGAAATGTGCTTCAATTTGCCTGTTAACTGTACACTGTGCTCTGGGGACTGAGCAACACCCCTGGTATCACAGAATGCTCAGGGGTACTGACACTCATGCAACACCTACACATGCAGATCCAGCTCCAGTTTGAGAGGGAATTTAAAAGGGGTGTCTCAGAGCACAGTTCACAGTAACAAGTCTAGGCCCGACCTGCTAAAACATGCACACAAAATTATAAGCTATCTTGACAAGCACAAAGGGGAAGCCACTCTTGTGGCAACATCTCCTAGTGGTTGCCATGAGTGGAAGGCAGCAGGACACATTCTCTTTGCCACAGGGCTGATGCATACACACTCAGCTTGGGTGGGAAAAAGAGTAAGAACAAGCAATCAGCAAAAGGTGGAGAGAAAAGTCTACAAAAACCATAAAGGATAGATGTCAGGTGAGAGAAAACACCAAGGTTCATTTGCAGGGTGTTGGCCTCGTATAACTCTTATGATAACACCTTGTTGAATTTACAAAATCAGAGGCAACGTCCCCTTTGGACTGGACTCTGACAAAGTTATCTTGGGACCCATGCCCTTTTTTTTGCAATCCTCAAGCATTTTTAATGGGGGTTTGCAGAACCTGAACTGCAACTTAAAGTTTGAACTCATAGTGAATGACAGCTGCACAACAGCTCTGTTTGAGGCTACTCCAGAAGCTGAAAAGAAATCATGTTTGATTTTTCTACCCTAGGGGGCAGGTAAGCAGGAAAAGAGTCCATGAAATACACTAAGGTGCAGCTTGCAGCGGAGGTGTTTGTCTCTTTTGGTGCCACAGCTCATTTCTGAAGAGATAGCTATGCAGGATGAAGTAAGTGTTATTCTTCAGTTTCTCTAGACTGCTGACAAACATTAGACTGGTCTCCAACTCTGATGGAATACAGGAGAGAAAACACAGAGCACGGCTTCCCAAAAACGGGCAAAAACTTTGATTCTCTCTAGAGGAGCTCTGGGAAGAGGCAGAGGATAAATGGGGTCAGATAGTCTTTTCCAGCTCCGTGCAACCAGGCATAAATTAACAGTAATACAGAGATCCACACCTCAGGGGTTGTGTGAAGCTCACAGCAGACATCAACACAGTAGGGGAAAAACTGCCATCCATGCATGTCTGCTCTCCACAGACCCAAGAGATGACAGTCAGGACTCTAACATGCCTGCTGGAGGCTTTGCCTCAGAAAGAAGAGAATCAAAACCATGTAAGGATGGCAGAGTTTGGCCCATCATAAATGTTGGCACTTATAATGGAGAACAGAGGGTCACTGGATGCCTGTGACAGACATTCATGGACTGCTTTTCACAATGTCCTGTAACGATGCTTTGTAGTGAGATTTCGTACAGTAGTAGTAGTAGTTCCTCAAGTAATTGCATTTTCCACTTGGGGCAAATGGTTTGCATTGACCATATCCAATAAGCTGTTGTCCCACCAATCCTATTGCCGTAATATTTCCCAACATTTGTTTTAAGGCAGTGCCATTTCATAGGAGCTCTCTTACCTCTATTTCAGAACAATATAAGCCTGAAACCAACAAAATACTCTTCCTCAAAGACAATATCCCTTTCATTAGGCACTGAAGCAATAAAAGGTTTAGGAAGGGGGGAAACTAGCTAAATAGTTAACTAAAACTATGTAGAGCCCCTGCTAATGAACTCAAAAAATACTATTTCTCACACAGTTCTAGAGTCCTAGTATGTAAAGTTATACTAAAACAGTACTAATGCTTTTAACCTCTTTCACCCACACAAATGGAGCAGTCCCCTCTTACTCCTCCACAGCTTCCAGCCTCAAATATCCTGGCGTAAAATGATCAGACAAAACGGGTGACTTATGTTTTTATTGGTTCCTCTAGACTATGACGACATTTCCTAAAACACTGAGCCAGGAAACTATTAATGTCTCTGAAAAAGTGGAAAGGGTCAGGCTATTTCAAAGGACATGTGTTTGCTAAGAAGCCTTTGTAATACATGTATAGGTCATTTAAGATTCAACTAATAATAGTAAAACTATTGAGTACTGACATAATATTTCTAGCTTTAGGGATTATTATGAACATATTTGTAACAGTATATTACAAATATATTCTTGTGTTTCTTTTGTTAAGACAGCATTACCCCTTTTCATCTTTTTGAGAATTATAATAAGAAGGTTAATAAGCTTGCCTAAGATTTTGTAAAGTTATATCCATTCCAAGATGAGATGTGTGTATGCTCCAATCTCAGGCTGTTATGGGAGAAAGAAATGCAAATGGCCTCAACTTATCACCAGTGTACAAAAAGGAACACCTGGAAGACTTTCTAGATTTATCTCAGCTGTGTTGGCCTGCATTTGGTAGCACAGGTCAGATTAGGCAGAGATTCCTTAAAAAAAGCTCCGCTGTGCTTTATCTAGAAGATAAACACTGAATGGAGCATAGCACAGTGCATGCACGACAGAAGGAGATATCCCACAGAGACTCCTCAAAACATTCTGATTTTCCTGCACACACTACATGTACGTCCCCCTGTTTTGGCTCCTTTGTCAGTAGATCTGGAATTATCAAGGGGTACAAAATGGACTTGCACAAAAGCTTTGGAAACAAGGGTGCTCCAAAGACATCACCACTTAACTCATGGTCAGAACAATTTCACCCACAAACCCAGTTCTGATCCTGACTGCACTGGAATATGCACAAAGGTCAGTTAACCTAACACAGGAGTGAAAAGCAGATTTAACCCCCTCCTGCCTAAGGCATATATACACTATGCTGCATCTTACACGGAAGGGAGCTGAGGCATCCTAAGAGAAGCAAAAGTCTCTCTGTTCTTCCTGACTCAAGAACTTCACTCATCTGTAATGTCTCAATCAATCACAATCAGGTCACACAGCAAATGCTGCAGGTAAAAATCCCACTATTGCACAGTGCCACCTCCTGGGCAAGCAAGGCTGGAGAAACACCCCCACGCCTCCCTTCTCTCCTGCAGCATCCAGCATTTCGGTGTTGTCTCCCATGCGCTGGCAGCCAGGCGTTACCTCTGCTCTCAGAAGGCAGGCCATGAATTCATGGAAAGAAGAGCAGATTGTTTAAAGCTTTCACCACGAAACATGAGATGTTGCAGCCCACTCTGGAGAGAGGCAGTATCTGCATAGGCAAGCACCACACAAACCCACAGGATTAAGTTCACTGTGGGTTGCTGGCTAATCACAAATTAGCAATCAGGGCTTCCTTTCAACATTCAAACAGGAAATGGGAGTGGAGGAAGTGAAAGCTTAATAATTTCTTGCATGTTAACAAGTTACATGAGCCACTCTAATAAAAAAGTTTTGCTAAGTGAACTTAAGCCTAGCACTGTCTGTTCCAAAATGGCAAATATTTATCTTGTGCATCTTGGAAAGAAACAAGGATGAAAACATTTCATTCAGCATAACTTAATTTCCAGGATAAGAGGATACAAAGCCCAGAGCTAAAGTTGAGGATCCTACTTTACTGTAGTTACAAGTGTTGAGATCATAATTCCCAAACAAAACTCAAAATGGTTAATCCTGGCATCTGTCTTGAAACATTCAGTGAAAAAACAGGATTAGAAGGGTAACATTCTAGTTATCACAAACTGTTAAATCCATAATGGCCTCTGACAAAGGAGCAAGAAAATCAGACATAATGTGTTAGCCCCACTTCTTTCCTTCATCTTTTAGGGCTGTGCACATCCCATAACATCAACCTTGTAAAGCAAAGTGTCATGAAACCTGGGAAATAAAGTCTTGGAAGGAGCAAAGAACTCTCAGGCCTCCATGCCAAACACAGGGAGGAACATCTCTCTATCTTCAGGCCACCAGACCACAGCCCCTGGCAAAGAGGAAAAGCCTGGCCCATTACACGCTCCTAACTTGGTGCTATCTTCGCTGTAAGAGGAGGAAAAAAAGCTTTGTGCAACTGTTGAGCAATTATCAAGAGCTCAAGACAGATGAAAGGCCAGTTTCTTGGTTGCCTGAAGATATTAGGAGAGATTAGGGACAAAAGTAAGACGACTAAAATGGCTGGATGCAGACTGATGTTTTGAGGAACAAAATAGCAAGGCAGAACTCTTTGTTTTTTATGGATGTGCCCAGCCAAAAAGAAAAATATCTTGGAAGAACTTGTAAGACACCACAGTACAGAAAAAGATGATTTAAGTGGGCTGCATGAAGAACAGAACAGAAGCAAAGAAATTAGGGAAAAAACCATCCTGTCAACACAGCCACTACACAATCTCATTATCTCCCAGAGACACAAGCAAGAACAGACATATAACATAGATAGTTACCACGGCCCACAATAAACTGGCTATAGTAAATAAGGAGCTAAAACTGTGTGGGTGCATGCTTTGCATTACACAGCATGAAAGTAAGTTTTTTCCCTAGTTTCATCAGTAGAGACACAGGTAATCCTAATTCCAATGCAGTATCTACCACAACGTGTTTTCTGCCACAAGCCACCTCAGTGTACCTGTTACACAGCTGACCTTACTGTGGACCACTGTATTATTGCTCAGAGCAACAAAAAAGGGGGGAAAAGTCTATTTTACACATGAACTTCCATCCTGGATCCTCCAGGGTCAGACTGTTCTCACAGTAGGCATTCCCTGTTTCCAAGGTGACAGGAGACAGAGCAGATATTTAATCAGCCTGGGTTTGAGACCACCCTTTGGCAAAATGTTCTCCAGAAGAAGAGTTTTGAAAGCCAAAAAACAACAACTGTAAGGCTGCTGGGTTTGGGACTGGGTTGTTAGGGGTTTTTTGTAAGATTTAATCATAGGTAAGTATTACATCTTTCACTGAAAATACTGGTACTCTTTCCAAAGGACTTGTATTGTGACCTTGCACTCCAAGACTCACAGCATCAACTGTGTCCAGGCATTTATTTCTGTGGTCACTGACCCATCCCTTCTTTCGTAGGATGTTTGTATCCAGGGCAGCCATGCCACTCCCTACGACGTGAGAAAGACCACGATGACTTTGCAGGACTGCCACCTGCTCCGCTGCCAAAATGACAGCATCTGCCACAACATTCAGGTTTCCAGCCTGTGATCCTCCAGCAGGTTAGCTGACCTTCACTTAACTTCTATAGTGCCAAATGCTTTTCCTTAAGCCAGAGATTTCCAATTTTGCTTCCCTCTACTCCCAATGAGAGTTTACAGACAAGGTTGCTTTGGTAAGGAGTGCTGATGAGCTTGTACCTGTTTAGCTATTGCTCTATCAATGATCCACTGTCAAAAAATGGAGGCCAAATGTGCTGGCAAATCTTAGTGAGAGACAAATTAGGATCCATGTCCTCCATGCCCTACATTCACACAACATCCAAGCTCACATGTGCCATTCACTTAAGTGTCTAAAGGAAGATGTAAATGTGATCAGTTTCTCTGACCCAGACACCAGGTAGCTGTTAAATAATATTAAGAATGATTTCACCATGAGATGCTTGTACTGGATCTCACCCAAAACCTTTTTATATATTGCATATATTACTGTTTTGCTGCAAATGCTGTCTCAGAGCAAAGCAAGAACTTTGACAAATATATGCATGAGATCATTCAGACAAGGAGACTGTATGTTTACAGAGGTGTGGTAACACTTGTCAAAATAGATTATCTTTTTCAGTCTGTCTTCCAAAATAAAGGTTTTCTTGGATGTTGAACTCGGGGGTTCCCAGAGTTTTGTTCATGGAGGGCAATTTAATGGGTAGGATGTCAGGCTAGTAGCTGCATAACAAAAAAATCAACCAGCATGACAACACAGAACAGCCACGATTTGAAAATCTGTCTGAGGGTCACATACTTAGCAGCTTTCCAGGTGAGTCTCTGGGAATCCCTGGCTCAGACGCTGAATTCTTGTGAGGAATATAACTGATCCTTGTGGGGCTTTTCCTCCTCAAAGACATATTTCTGCAAGTTTTCTTTTTTGTGATGATTACTGGGCTCCGCATTACACAAACAGCAGAATGACAAGGCAAGAGCAGACATGCTAACCTTTCAATTTATGATGCATCTGTAGGTGCTTGTAAGCTCAAAACAAGCAGTAGTATTTGTTGAGAAGGCCTCCAGCCCTAGAAGCAGCTCACATTGTTTGGGAGATGGTAGAAGGGAAGGGGCTCTTACTGCTTAAATCTTCATCAGACTTTTAAAGTTTATTTTCATAGTCTAAAGGCTTTGGGAAAGGTAATGACTGAGTGTTCTCTAGAATACTACTGTTATTGTGGTCTTGTTGAGTTATTTGCATGATGTGGTTTCTCTGTGCCACAAACATACACAAAGAGGAAATATTTCTCCCTTGTACTATCTCTGCAAGCGAGAGATTGCCTACAGAGGGAAGAGTGACAGCTGTGGAGATACACTGCCATAAAGGATATCAGCCTCCATTTACATCTCTTCAAGTGGAACTGAAAACTGCACCTAAGATTTGGGCACACAACTGTGCCAGTCAGATGCTCTCTTGCACTTAAACTTCCTGTGCATATTTTCAAAAATAAGAGATATTAGCAACTTTTTCTCCATTTTGCAGGGTTGGCAGCAAGTCTCACACAACCAGCATGCCTGTGACTACTAAAAAAGGCTGCAGCTTACTTAACTTCAGGGAAACTAATGGAGAACATCCAGCTTTCTCCTTTGGTATAAGTGGGTGTAATAGAGAATTCAGTTCCATCAACAGAAACTACCTAACAACAAACCATGAGTCTTTCTCAGCAAACTTTCTAATTTTTTAATTCAGATGTTATAAGGAGAAAAGTCACCAGTGAAATGAAGAAGCAAAGAGATAAAAATCTCTAGAATGTCCTCTCTGTTCAGAGCTCAGAAAAGCTTTGCTACACAGGGAGACCTGGGGTCAGTCCCACGTTCCACTAAGACACAAGGGACTCCATCAGGGTGTGAGCTGCAGTCCCAAGCACAAGATTTCTTTTGTCTCTGTTACTCTGGCAGACCTAACAATGAACTTCTCAGCAGGAAAGCACGTGTTGGGTCACACACTCCTGTCATGCTGGATCACAGGGTAACTACTGCCTGTGACTGGAGCACTGCATGACAAGAAGAAAAGTGTTCTGGCATGGTTGGAGCACCTATATTAAAAGGTCTCCTGTCAATAGCAGGCATGACCGACAGGCAGAGATCTGGCTTAAGTGGAGCAAACTCCATTTTGCTTCTCATCTCACAAGACAGGTGTGGCTGGCTGATGGAGAAATCGAGGCTTATTCTGCCCCAGGTATCTGCCCTGCCTCATTAACAAAGATGAAAACCCCAGATGCCTCTGTGTTTAAATAGGCACGGGCCAGGTTAAGCTGTGGGGGAATGTGAGGTCAAAGCCTCATGTGATGGTCTCATATTCACCACAGGCACTCTGCCAGGTCTGGTCAGTGAGTCAGACAACTCTCACAAAGGTGCCTAGTCCATGTGAAATAGAAAGGCCCAAGAAGTATCACTTGCTTTTAGCTGAAGATCAGACAGCACATTTAGCAAAGTCACACAGCTGTGACAAAGGACATGCCATGCAGCAGGTGTGCTATGATGCATCCAGCCGAGGAGGCTGCACCTGACCTGTAGTCCGTTTAACAAAAACAGCTTCAGTGTCTTCCGTGTTTTAACTCAATCTGAACGTGGTTAAACAAGGCAGTCAGCCTATTGTTCTTGCCACGTGATAAGTAACTAGCTACATGTAAACAAAGCAATTACGCTCCATAAGGAACTGTTTGCCATGCAAAGGTGAACTAAACATTGCATTATGTTTTGGGAATCCAAACATGGTAAATTATTGAAAGTTAACTATGACCATGGGATTATTCACTGCACAGAAAGAGTAAGTGGGAACATACAAGATAAACTGGAAAATCACCTTTCATCTTCACCCTGACATTAACTATCTTGAGACCCTTCTGGTCTTATTGCTAGCTGCCTTTTGCTGAGTATCACCTTAGCATAACTAATTCATGATTCATGATTATGGGCAGAATAGACATAAACTTCTTATGCTGGCACAGCTGGTTCTAAACCCCTGCTCTTCAGTTGCAAAACCACCAGGCTACATCAGTTCCCCTCCAGGAGAATATCTCAGTTGTTAATCTCTTGATGTATCTGGCAGCCAGACAACTCATTAAGGAATAGCACAGCATACAAATACACACCAATTTTCTTATTAGCTGTACTGCTATTGCATCTAAAAGCCCTAAACAGTATCAGACCGTCAACTTGCTGAACAGAATATGCACAGAGGAAGAAAGAATCCCCTTCCAAATGTCCACAAGACCAAAAGACTGGATACTTCAAACCCAATACACACATCCAACTAAAAAAACCCCAACTTTCTCACTGCTAATTTATGTGTATATTCAGCTTTGCAGGCTAAATATTCCTATTTTATATATTCATAGAATGTAGTAATCCTGAATAGACGAGGTAGAAAAAGAACAACCAAAACAGAAAGGAAACATTTCTAAATCCACTGGGAGGCTAACAAAGGCAAAAGTAAAAATGTATTCTGTTATAGCACCCACTGGAATGTTCACTCCTGTGTTTTAAATGTGCACTCTTTACTCTTTTGCAAAGATTTAGCAGCCATCCCCAGTTACAGACCTGCACTACAGCTCTCTGTGTCTGGCATTGTGCGACAGAAGGAACTGAGCTGAAGCAGGCACAAGGCAGAGGGAGGAAAACCAGGGTTAGGCTGGAAGAGTACATAGTAGAGTAGTAGGTGCTGAGCCCTGAGTTAGAGAGATTCCACCACAGCTAGGGGAAGGATAGAGCCTGGAAGGTGATGGCATCTTTCAGGATAAGTTCACAAAGTTCACACTGGAAATCTTGGAGTTAAAACCACAATCATGGTGGATTTTCTCATTCCCAGTTGTCACGCTCTCCCAACCAACTCAGCTATCCGGTATCTGTGCTGACGCCACCTTAGAAACATCCCAGACTCCTGATGAAGTTACTAGATAAATCCTAAGTTCTGAAATACAGCTAGACAAAGGTTAAGAAAACAAACTATGGCCTATTATTTACAGCAGTGCTGCAGCACACGTCTCCATTTCTGATGAAGGCTGAAAACCACCATTTTGTGCAACACACTGGCAAGGACAGACACTGGGAGGTTGAAATGGTCTGTTAGGATGGCATTTTCCCAATGAATATAGCTGTGGGAGAGTGAGACACGGGCTGTGCTGATGTTCTTTCCAGTATATTAACAGAAGAAGCATAACTTACACACACATACACAAAAAAAAAAAAAGAAACCAAAACACTCTAATTTGGTTCATTTTATAAATTCTGGGTGGCCAGCACAAAAAGAGAGAAATAGCCTTAAATTTCTTCCTGAGTTTCATCCACCATCATAAATATTACTGGCCACCAGATGATTATGTTTCACCTTCTATATTCCTTGCAAATACTTATGGGCACACCTTCTAAGCTGCCCATGGGTACAATGGAGCACCACTGAGCATCCTATGTAGGAGGCAACAGAGCCAGGAACACACAGAAAAACAGTCCACTGGTTTTGAATCAAAAATCCACATCAAGTGCTGCTTTTCTCTCCCTCAGGTTTCTACTTTTTGCCTGCTGAAGGGAATCCTTCATTCAGCAAAGACAAAAAGGTCTAGAGCCTCTTCTTGAGACATATCTTAGGGTGAGATAAGTTTGGGAAGGGATGCAGGCCTGAACTACAGCTCGTTTGGAGGCACACAGGGACTTGGAGATTTTGGGACTCATCCTATGGGAAAGCCAAGCTAACCCAGAAGAGTCAGAAAGCTGTGAAGGGCTGGAATCCAAAGGCAGGGGTGAGGGGGTTTAGATCAGGGACAGTCGTTCATTCTCAGGCTCAGTGAAACGATGTCTACAGAAAGGTCCCATTCCTCTTGCAGCCAACACAGGAACACCAGGTCTGGTCTGCAGCTTTCTTATAACAGTGTGATCACAGGAGAAAAATTCTGATTCCAATGCATTTGAGACTGGGAAGAAAAAGGAAAGCTGCTTCTAGACCCATGCCAAAGCTCAAGCTTTCATTAAATGGGACAACTACTTTCAGCAGTTTCTACTTGTCCTTTGGACAGGTCAGCATCCATCCTTTCCAACACAACATTTCAGAGGAAGCTATTGTAGGAGTGCAGGTACATGAGGCTCAGGATGCACACTCCAAAATGTGCAAGTGTAGTACAAACATTAGGTTTACCCTTATTCTTTATTTAAACATGGTATTTCTCTGCCTTCTCTAACCTCTGCACCCTCTTTCAGTATTTTAATCTTGGCTCCATTAATCATATGCTCTGCTCTTTTCTGCTCTTCTTTCACTCTCTCTGATTTTCTTCCTCTTTACTGAAACAGTCCTTCCTTCTTGAAAGCTATTTTCTCACTAACACAACAGAAATAATAACACTAATCTGATTTCACATCTGTAGAACAGTTGACTTTATTTTGTATTCTCCACATTTTTCCCTCTGATGACACTGTCCACAAGCCCTCTGGTACGTGGCCTGTCAAATTTGAACTTTGCTGCTTAGCAAAGCAGCTCTCAGAAGATCTTGTCTGGCCCCTCAGTATGCCCTGGATAAAGGCACTTAAAACACTAGTTGGTTAACTTGCTTCTTACACAGACACCACCCTATTCCACCTTTGGATTTGAAATTCTAGGTCAAAACAATAATGCTGCGTCATCCCCCAGTACAGTACCTGATGCAATTTTCTCCAAGGTCACTTTGCCAATAACTTTTAAGGTGGTTGAGAAATTCTACCTTGCAAGAGGCAAAACTGCTGTATCAGGGAAAATTCTTCCAAAGTACAGAGCAAAAGGCCTCAAAGTTCCATCCTTAAGAAACATAAGGCAGAAACATAACCAGTCCTTGCCTCTGCAGCTCAGAGGGCTCAGTAAGCATTCACATACCATGGTGTTGAGCATGGCAGTAAAACCTAGAAAGATCATTTAAACAAGCCAGGACCTGGCCATCCTGTTTCTCATGGCACCATCCTCATAGTACATGACTGCTGCCAAACATTACAGTATAAATTTTCCCACTGCACCCAAGATGTGGTTGACAAATATCCAAAAAAAGAATAAAAATATTTATATCTTAAAACATCCTGACTGGGTAAACAAGATTGTAGCTGGGTCTCTGTTATGTCCTGCTCACCAGTGCACAGGCTGAAGCAGACATAAATGTTTACAGCAGTCACTGCTGTGCATGCACACTGCCCCAGGGCTGCCCTTCCCACCACTGTGCCTGGCAGCAGCAGAGCAAGCCCTGAACAGGAGGATGGGTATCCCATTTCAGCAGCTGAATTCATGACTTACCTAAGACTTGGGTCTGAGACATCAAGACAAGTCTGATTTCCAATGCAATCTCTGTATTTCCAGCCCAACTATAAAGTAATATATCACTCTACAGTAAAGAGAGAAGACCTTTTTAAAGCTTCTAACAGCTAAGGTCCTTCTGAAATAAGGATTTGCCATCCTAGTCAAAGCACCTCAGATGGACTTATTCTGCAAACTCCTTCTTGTAAATCCAGCATTAATAGGAGACAAGTTGCAATTATTGAACCGTTATTAAGAGAATCAACAATAAAAATCAATTAAGTGCTAATTCTTGTGGTTTTATCATCACTGTGTTTACTCCCCTTTTCACACTGTCTGAGAAACACCAACACACAGCGTTTGCCTATCTAGCCATGCAAACACAGCAATAACAGTGACGCTTGACAATTGTTTGAACTGTTAATGAGAAAACAAATGGATTCTTTTTCCTTTAAGTAGTTTACAGCCATTACTTGCAACAGGGATATGCAAAAACCATTAAAGTAGATCTATGAACTTTGAGTCGATGATATGGCATAGTCCATTACATCTGAGGAAGTGTTGTTACAGGGAATGCTAGTGAGAGCATTTTGATATGGGCCACAGGACTGGCTCACACCAGTTTCACTGTTCAATGTAGCATATTTTTCCTACTATGTAATGCTTATTATAGGTATTGTAATGATACATAGCTCCAAGCCATCAGTAGAGGCTTTCACAAGGGACCCGTGCAAAGAAAACTGATACAATGATAAAGAGACAGCACTTGATTGTTTTTCCTTATACTCTTTTGTAACTTTTGGTGGCTGTTAAATCGGTATGCTCTGATCAGATCTCCTAACCTCACTTGCCACCTTTATGATGCCATTTGTCAGACCAAATTCAGAAAACAGCTGCTGGGAGAAGGGCTGCTGTCTCATCACTTGTGGAAGGTCACTAAATAAGGAGGTGGGGGGGGGAGGTCTCTGACAGGTCACTTCACATCACGACAGGCTGTACAAGCACCATCTTTCACAGGAAGATTTCGTTCAGCACATGCAAATTCCCAAATGGTTAGAAAACCGGCTAACTAGCTGGGCCAATTACAGGGAAAATATCAAACCGTATTAAGTGGCCTTTTACTGACTACGCCTAATCTACAGTTTATATGTCATGGGGGCAGACTTGCAGAAATCCTCATGAATGCAACGTAATCAAGCTCATATTAAAACTAGTCAGACATTTGCACCACCAAAGCCAAGATTTCATTAGGAACTTTTCTTTGGTTACTCTGTTGAACTTTCTACATTTACGGAACTCTGTCAAAATTACCTTTTAAAGATTTGAGACTGAATTTAGGATACTTTCCAGCATGCTATTTATCACCACAAAAAATACAAGAATTTGAGCATTTGAGGGCAGTTTAGGGTATTCAGATCTTAAGTCTTTTGTTTTAAGAAACTTCAACTGTGCTGACAACGAGAAGCAGATGAAAAGTGCTGCTTCCATTCCCAACCTCAGATATTATAATGGCATTAAATGATCATTTAGTTATTAAAAGGAGTAGAGTGCAATGAAAATGAAAGTTCAGAAAGTAAACAGTTTAATGTCTCAAAATCCCTTCTGTCATGGACAGACCGCAGAGGTCTAAGAATCCACACCAAGTGGAATTTAATACAATAAACAGGTTTGATTTATTATTAAAAATTCATGTGGAATTAAAGGACTGAGCACTACTTCAAATTAGCTAGCTATACAGCTACTCCTTCAGTTTATTCATACTCCCATTTCCTGGCCAATTACTCTAAATTCAGTACAATGTAATTACAAAATGCCGAATTGCATGTAGAAATCTACCTATCAATCCTTTAAAATACTCCAGTGAAGAGATGTTTATTCTAACCTTACTGTATAAAATATAATTTTGGAGCCCCCCTGTAATTCTAGCATGAAATCAACACAACTGCTCTAAAAATGCAGTATTTTAAAATTTAGTACCTAGTATTTTTGTGAAAAATATTTGCATCTTGTAAAGGGAGAGGAAAAGGCAGTTCAAGTCTGTTTGTCCTCAAAAACAAGTTTGTAACATAATGGGAAAAAAAAATCCACCAGCTGCTTCAACCAAACACAACATTCAATTACAAGCCCTAGTCCCTCTTTTGGTACCTGGTCACTTTTGACAGTGGAGGCACATACACAGTGTGTAAGGTGTAGGATGAAAACATAAGAAGTTGCACATTGTCCCATACAATGAAAAAGGGATAAGACCTAGAAGAAAAACTATTTGCTGATAACAAGCCCATATACTCATTGGTTTCAGATGATTCTTCTCCTTTGTCTGCCTCTTCAATGACTTCTGGGCCACTAGAAAGGCAAGTTTTTTTCAAGTAGAGATCTCAGTAAGGTCATTCCAAACATCAAAGGCCACAACAAAGATGACACACATACAAATATGAGAAGTACATAACAGAAGACAAGTCTGGAGCAACTGTCAGGATAAAGAAAGCAAAACTGGGGCTGGGTAGACAATAAGAGATCAGAGAAGGAAATGCTGGCAGATAAGCATCAAGCTGGGCAGTGAAAGCAAAAAAAGGAAAATTGGTTATTGCTCTGCCCTGGAACAGAAAAGCAGTCAAACTAAGAGGAAGAACTTGGTGAAAGAACATAACTGTCACTATAATATTAGCCTTGTCAAAATTTAAAGTCCTTTGAAATGGGCAAAAATAGGGTGTCTAAGACAAGAAATGAACAGGAAGCACAAGCTACTTATCTAGCAGCCAATATTGAGAAAGCATGCAGGATAAAATGACTGTCCTTGTATGAATGCAATCAGTGAAGTTGGGAAGGAGGAAAAAGGTGAAGATGTTGCAAGTGCAAGGGAGGAGAATGCTGAGCTCCTGTTTCATGGAGGCAAGTAACACAGGTCCAAAGACTTGTTTAGACACAACTGCAGCAGCTCTGTGAGGGTCAGGTATGGGAACAGCCCAGCTATTACTATATGAACATAGAGCATTTTCTTAGCTCACAACCCATCAACCTTGTGAGTAATCTATTTGGTAACAGTAACTCTTTCACACCAGCAAAAACATGATGTAAGAGTACAGGGAACTTAATGCTGTTGGGAATAAATGAGACTCTGCATTCCTATGTGTCTCTTTTTGAAAGAAGAAACAGCTTCCAGCTGGGCAGAATCTGAAAACTACATCTCTTGGATTCAGTCCTTGAAATTTGACAATAGCAGTTTTGGCTGTAAAGAACTTTGGAGTTGCTGAAGAAAGTAACACCGAGGTACAAAATCACCCTCCAATTTTCTCATCTGTCAGAAAAAAATTGGAATTCAGGCCTGCAACCTAAAATCCTTGTCGCAGTAACTGCAACTGCTATTTTCTTGGAGTAAAAATTATATCCATCCAGACCATAAAACAGGATTGTGATTTGAAGTCAAATTAGTACCTCAACAAATTCTGGAAGTGTGTACTTGAATCCCAAAGTAATTTGTTCTTTCTGTTCACTCATTCCTCCAAGTAACTTCATGATGCCTAACACAGTGGGTTTGGGGCCATGGAAAGCCACACATTGGAGTTTGTCTCAAAACAACTCGCTTCAGTTCAAGTGCAAGAACAAACCTTTACATAACAGTAACTACTTCAACAAAATCAGGATGGATGTTAACTCCAACAAGGGCATGAAATAGCCATATTTATACGAAGCCCCTGATTAATGTCTTACCACGTCCAAATACTTTAATAAAGTCAGGAATTGACTGTGTGGAACTTCACATTTGGGGAAATGATGCCTGTCTATAAAATGCAGTTTTCATCCCATCTGCACTACAAACTAAAACAACGAGGTCAGCTAGTACTGATTTTTGCTGTGCTTGTAGTTTATGTAGGTTCAATCTATCTCAAGACAGAGAAGAGATCAAATCCAGTTGAAGATTTTAAGAGAAATTGTATTAAATGTAGACAGGAGAGCCAAAGACCCCCCACATGGTACAGATGCAATTTGTGCAATTTGTACCATGGAATTGATGGGTCAAGCTGCCTGTGGCTTTTGTGCATGAGCAACTTTTCAATGACCACTGTGCCCATGCCCTAAGCAACTACACATTCTCAGAGCTATTGGAAGACAAAACTGATGGAAGGATGAATCATGACTCCAAAAGGACAGCATCACAGAGCTGGTAGAAAGCTGAACCATGACCTCAATTTCACCCTCCAGCTGGACAGTGTAATACAGCTTCTCTCCAACCTGTGTGTCTTAATAAAAAAAAAAAAAAAAAAATCTGTACTAGAAGTGTAAGCAATACTTCAATAGATGCTCATACCATGGTCTGAAATACGTGTGTTCTGTGAGGGAGAAAGGGAGGGAATTAAATAATCAGCCTAAGGGTAAACTCCAGTATTTCTTCAGTGACTTTTGTACATGAAGTCTTGCATCTTTCCATTGTCTCACGACTCCAGGCAGTTTCCATCATCTAAAAGGGAAAAAACCCAGTAGTCCACAAAGAATTATTTGGGCCTGTAGCTATTTGTATTTTAACATATAATTAACATGCTGAAGTGAATTAAAAGAACAATTCATCTATTCTGTGAATACTGTGGTGTCTAGGCAAATATGAATTATTATCAATTAATCTTATTTCTTAATGAAAAAGCTTGGTCTGCATAGGAATTCAGTCTCCAAACCTGAATAGTTCAGAGAGCTATTCAATTACATAAGTGCCATTCTATACTTTTCTGCTACGAAAATGTCCCAGTAGCATGTCCATGAGCTGCTATGACACAATTTAAGCACAAAATTATTAAAATTTGGTGTCAAGAAGTAGACTTTTTGTAATTTTAATTGTTGCTTAGAGAAGAAACTATAGGGCATGTGTGGTTTATAATATTAGATAACACAAATACCATTCATTTTAACAATTGCCTAAATGCAGATTTAAAAAGTAGCCAAAATATCATCTCAAGTATTATATCCAATTAAGAAAAACAACCATCCAAAACCATTCAAAGGCAGTTATAGTAGGAAATCCATAAAATCCCATTTAAGTGATGCAACCAGTTTGATCTAAACCAGGTGGATAGAACATGAATCCTAGAACAGCTTCATTATGTGGGTTTATAAAAAAAAGAGATGAGACCAACGGCACCTAAATTCAATACATTTTTTTTTTATTTTTTTTTTATTTTTTTTTTAGAAAAACACAAGGCTTGAATTCATAGAAGTGCAGAAGATGATATGGACAGGTCAACTGTATTGCTCCAAATTCAGCTTTTGGGAACCATGTCCACCAAACACATTGTCCTCTTTCTCCCTTCCCATTTTTTGCCACACACTGACGTGTGAGGGCAGCACAGGGAGAGATAAGAAACATCCTTGGAAGGGAACACACACTATTCTGTTTTCTACTACTGCAGAGTAGGCTTCAATTTTTTTACACTTTTTAAACGTAGCACATACTATTTGTTATGTGGATCGTACACATTATTAGTATGCATTACATCATCACATGAATTTCCCCTGCTTGCCTCAAAATCTCTGCCAATGTACATTTCCTCATTCTTTCTGTGCTTCTGTGCCCAGTTCCACTGAGCAGTGTATTGTAAGACAGAATTTTTCCTTCTCCTGTGCTCAAGGATTTTTGTGTTTCTCTTCTGCGTTCCTGCATCTTTATCAATTTTTCCCCCACAATAAAAGAAATCCATACACTCTTCTCCTCTTTTTCTACCCACATAGTGAAGAGGTACCTTCACCTATTATGTGCTACAGCAAATGACATAAAATTAAAGGATTAGGTCTTGTGCTCCTGGCATAAATGACAGCCCAACTATTGTGACCTTTGCTTGTTCTCTAGAAGGAAGTTGTAGAGGTCTCGGTTAATTTTAAAGATTTTTTTTAATTTTGTGAGTTTTTTAAGAGTGAGAGACAGGAAAACCTATAGTTCCATAGATCACCAGCAGTGTCAGGGAAGTCAGCTTGCTCCTAGGGCGTGAGAAGAACCATAGGACAAGCAACAGCTACCAGTGACAACCCATCACCAAACAATGAAAGTACAAACAAATGTAAAGGCTGGCAAAGTTTACAGTTTGGAGAAAAAAGAAAAGCAATGCAGGAAACATAAATTTGGGACAGAAGACACAGCCAAAAAGGAGACAGAATCAAGAGTCAATGTGAAGCTGTAAACCCATGGGAGATCATCAACTCTGGGATTAAATGACACAGAAACTTCCAAAACACATTCAGGTTTGTCCTCAAAACTTGATGGGTATATGGGAATTATGAATATGAATATGTATCTTATTGAAGAAGCTGCTTATTTGATTAAAAGAACAGGAAATACAGGAATCAAATGCCTCCCAGCAAAAATGCCAGGCTTCTCAATGGGAAGAACACTGCAACCTTAAAAAAAAAAATACACCTTAGGTTGAAGTGCCTGATTTTGTCCTAAATATCTGAAGGACACAAAAAAAGATAGGAGGACAGGGCTGTTGCAGCAGTTATGGTTGGAAAGCAAAGCAGGGCAGTGACAGTTTTATTCTCATTTTAGATGTGCAGTACACAGAAATGACTGAAAATAGCTAGGCAATGATGCCTGTTGCGTTCTGGAGATTAGGATCAGGCCAAGGCTTTATGCTGGCTGCCAGCATTTGAATAGTTTTGAGACATATCAGAAGATTATGTGATTACAGAAGTCCTTTTTTTAAAAAAAAAAAAGAAAAAAAGAAACTAGTGGTGCTTTTAATAGATGTTGAGTACAGTCAGGCTTTGTTTGAGAAAGCACTGCTTATCTCAAAATAAGCAGGATCCAGACAAAATGCTTCATTGGTTCATTGCCTCCTAACAAGATCTATACTTGGGAGCTCTACCTGTTATTTTGAATAAAGGCAGCTTGAAAACAAAGCCAGAACAACCTAACTGGTAGCAAAAGGTGTTTACTAAATAGGCATGGCATGAGTGATGCCAGATGGACAGTCACTTCAGGATCAAAGCAGTGTCTCAAAAGCTTGTACCTGGATTCCAAGCTGTGAATACCCTCTACTGTCAGTGTTACTGCAGCCTCACGCAAAAGTCACGAGGGAATTACTGTTTGCTCTCACTCACCTGAGCAGGATCCTCACCACGTGCAAGAGGACAGTCAAAGCACTGAGGGAGGGGTGCTCTTGTTTTGGCCAAAAGGAAATGAGATTAACAAGAGATGACAAGTGGTGTGATTGAAAAAAGAAAACCTGCACAACTCCTCCATTCGCCCTGTGAGCGGTGACAACTAGACGGCTACTGGATTCCAACCTGAGCTCAACAAAAGCATTTGGAAAACTGACACACAGTAGTCACCAGCTATAGAAATTGTTTCTTTTTTTTTTTTTGTCAAAAATTGGAAATAGTGACTCACTAGCTCTGCATCCTACAAATCCTACCCCCTGCAAGGATGTTTAATCATTCACAGCCACTCCCATCACATTGCAGTCACTTGAAAAGGCTTCAGTTTTTACAGGCAACTTGTGATTTTCATAACGTTTTCTTCTCAGAGTGAAGTAAGCCATTTAAATCTCTCTGCTTTATTACATGCTCCAGTACACCATGCAGTCTGAAGACAGGGAAATGGATTAGATAAATAGAAATATTTTTGTTATGACCTAATTTAAGGATCTTAAAAAAAAATACAATGACTTCAAAAACTGCAAGGCATCAAAAGGCTTAAAAGAATTGCAGAGACATGAGAGTGCAAGATATCTGGCAAGTATTGATAGAGTAACATTTAACTCCAATGAGAAACAGGAGGCATTCAGAGACACATGGTTACCATTCACATAAATTTATGACCAGGGCATTTCTGTTACTGTAATACTCTTTGTACCAGGAGCCATAAGCAATGGCTTGCTCTTTTATGTGCAACGTCCGTTTATGTCATATTGGTGAAAATTAAAGCAAGATTTGTATTTGGAATTTGCTGGATGCCAGTACAACATAAAAGATGAAGGTAGTACAGCTTCTGCACTTTGTAAAAGAAATCAACAGTGCTAGGAGAACCAATCTTGCAGCTTAGGAAGCGATAGAGAATATGGCTAGGAGACAAAAGTATACATTCCCCATAATACATGCAATTAATATCAGTCTAG
The DNA here is from genome assembly GCA_013399895.1 of Serilophus lunatus. Taxonomy (NCBI): domain Eukaryota; kingdom Metazoa; phylum Chordata; class Aves; order Passeriformes; family Eurylaimidae; genus Serilophus; species Serilophus lunatus. The sequence continues at coordinate 449,307 of VXBA01000678.1, read as the reverse complement.
TACACTTCAAACTATACCTTTAATAAAACTGCCTCATGTTTCCATCAAACTAATGAATGCACTACTTCCTCCATTACCTTAAAAGTTCATTTGTGCACTTGCACTAGCACTGAACCTTCGTTAGCACTATTGCTTGTTCAGGATGCCTTCAGTAAGTTACTTCCTGCCACACCACCAATGGTTTTCTGGTTCCTTCAACAGACATTTAAAGTGAACAACATACAGTCTGAAAAGCAGACGTGCAATGCCATCTCCATTGTAATACCCTCATTAGTTTTACAGTTTATATTGTCTTCCATATGACGTTCCTCCTTACAGAAGCACTTAAACACATCAGAGCAGCCTGAGTAATAAAACTCCAAATTACAAATAGTAACAACTTCTCCTTATCAGGCAGTAAGTGTCTAGGATCCCAAATAAGGTGAAGCAATTCGTAAACTGGAGTTGCAGGAAAAAAACATTCCAAATCTTATCACAAATTGTTTTTTCAGTGGGTGCCTGTACACCAAATTCACACTGTAAAGATATGACGGGAACAACTCCTCAGCCACATGCTGTTCACTACTCAGTCCTATGATGCCTGACCTCCCCAAAATGTTCTTTGGTTTGTCAGGTTTATGGCTTCTCCTCAAGTAATTTTCTTCAAGAGAAGAAATACACTGTGCCTAAATCCACAGGAAACACCAGTGCCCCAAGCCTAACTCACATTTGTTTCACCTCTTGCTGCATCTTTAAGTTCCACTGCAGGTGCCTGCATCTTTGTGTCGTATCTTGTATTCTTTGTCACCTCCATGAGTGTATTTGCACAGCCCAATACTGCATGTAAACCCTCCAACTTACATTTAGTTGGCTGCTGGGAGAAATGTTTCCCCTTTTTCTACGATAAAACAAGATGCCAGTGTGGTTCTTTACAATAAAGCAGGGCCAGAGGAGTCACAACAAAACACCTCTCCACAGGATGCCTGGCACAGTTGCTTCATCAAGACTGACCCTTTTCCAACATCCTTCTACTAAGAAGGCTTCCTTGGAGAATAATAGTGCATTTTACAGATGGAACAGCTTGTTTTGCTTCTTTCTTTGTTTGCTAAAAACAAAAACCAAACCCAACAACAAACCAGCCAACCACCCCAAAACAACAAAAAATAGTTTTCTACTCAGCATTCCTGGCAGAGAAAAAATAAAGTACCTCACGAACACAGCAGAAAGATTATTGGTTGTCTCACTCTGCTGGAATGCTCTACAAAATCCCTTACATCCCCACACAGAATAAAATGTCACAGTAGTTCTTGACACTTCACCTATATTTTACAAATACCTCAGTTGAGAGGTCATGTAAATTTTGTTCTCAGTCCTTCAGTGTGCTTTGATCTCTCTATGGCATTTTAAAGGCAATTTTCATATTATGGGTTCCATTTAAAAGATTTAGATTATCATAATGGAGAGTAAAGAGGAAAGGAGAGAAACATGGTTATCATGGATAATGTTTGCAGAATTTCCCTCATAAGGTACACATTTCATTTCATGAAAATTCAGTAGGATTCATAATAAACCAAATATCACCTACATGCTGTCTGCCAAATTAACAGAGACACCCCTATCCCACCCCGCTAGTGACAGGCTTCCAACCAGGGCTGTACCTTATTGCAATGTAATACTGGGCACAGACAATCCCTCCCAGAGACAACGTGTGTAAAGTGTAAGAGGACACAACAATATCTAAGCCACTGAGTGTTACAGACATCACAAATGCACATAATGCTTTGTCTTATCTGTTTACTTGGGGCTTTTCATGGCCATAGTTCAATTCCTGTTCAAGGCCACAAAATGGGAAACAAACATTTTTAGAAGTCAAGGCACTTGGAGACTTTTAAGAGTCTATTTTTCCATAGACAAAATCATCTGAAATTCTTAAAAAGAAATATTCTGTCCAGCTTTCAACATTCATGGAGATGGCTGCTCTTTTCCCCATCAGCATTTGAGCAGCTGATAAGTGAGAACTTCAGGAAGCTTGCAGATTTGCCATGCAAGACATTATCACCCCAAATCTTTAACAGTAGCTTAAGCACAGTGTAAATGTAGGGCAGTACACTAAAACTGGAGAAGAGATTCAGGATGCATCATTAGGGTAGGACAACATCACAATTTTACACTGCTTGTAGCCAGTCTCTTGCTGCTCATGTTATTCAATTAATGCCATTCACATACTAACAAAGAAAAAAAGCAAAAGCTCCAGGCTTCACTGCTTTTCCTAAATGTGAACACTCTGTTGCTATGTTATTATAAAGACATTTCTATTGGTATGAATGACTGATGGAGGGTTTATAAATTACTAATTCCCTAAAGCTGCTTTAAAGCTTACATTTCACAGATTTTTTAACTCAAGTTCCATATTAGAAGAGAGGATTAGTGTCACTGTTATAGAGATTACTGCACATTAGTATAAAGACTTACAGAATTTTGAGTCAGTGCCATCAAAGCACAGCACTGTGCTGCATGGGAAACTGTTACTGCACTTCTAATACCTCATAATGTGTACAGAAAAGCAACAAATCTGAAAAAATCTCAGATCTGATTCATTTTGTTCATATATTTAAAATTTAAAACAATGCATGCAGTACTTTACAATTATTTACTCTTGTATAAACATGGTGGAATTTTGACATTTAAGTAATAAGACTGCTCTGATTTATTTGCAGATTAAGTTGTATTTTTGTGCTAAACACTCAGCTACTCTGCCACACAGACCAAATCATGACATTTGTTCATATATGGTTATTCTCAGATGCATGGAAACAAAAAAAAAACCCCAAAGCCAACTAACCAAGAAGTTACTCAGTTAAAAGCTCTCTCCATCTGTCTAGAGTTTTATTAATAACTCATCACCATGGTATCACAGCATCTTAAGGAAAATAAAACACAGAGATAGTTGCTAGGTTTCCCAGTCTCTAAGGATAAAAGAATAGTTCTTGAGGAAGAGTGGGAAAAACTGTTTTGCTCCGTTTCCTTATCACTCTTGAGAGTGAGGCTAAGCCAAGAGATGGGTCTCATATTGTGTTCTGAATGCTGTAAGTATTGTGGCCATCACTCAAATATGTCATCCATGATGGATTCTCTGCACTAACACATTAAAAAAAAATTAAACAAACAAACAAGCAAAAAACCCCAAACAACAAACACAAAAAAACCCCAGAAAAACTATGAAGGAACAAAACTAAGGAAAAAGGGAACAGGATAAAGGAGTGCATTGATTTTTTCAGCACTCCCACTTAACCCCCAAAAGGACTCTTGAACCACATCACTGTTGACCCCAATTGTATTAACCACAATAAGCTGTTTGCTAACCTGCCCTGAACTCCACCCTGCAGAACAGGCTCCAGCATCAGCACGTGGCACAGACTTGCCCTCGCTGAGCCCCAGTGTGGTGCTGTAAATGCATTTGACATCAGTGGGGGAAACAGGGAACAGTTCAATGACAGATCCTCTACTCAGAAGAGTTCCAGCAGTTTCTCACAAGTATTTTCAAATTTACTGAATTTGAGAAGTGCAACCCTTTGTCTGTAACACTCTATCCAACAATACCGACAGAGGGGATGTCCCCATGTCTCTGACAGGTTTAGGCTCCAGAAGAAGCAGGTAGCCTGCACACTTGTATATATTATCTGCTTCAATAATTTAAATCAGCTTAAAATATGCTGTAACATCTTCAGTATTCTAATACAGAGAGTCATCAACTTAAATGCAGTAAAACACGCATTACAGACAGGTTTCTGCTTGCAATACACATCCCTTTTCAAAAAGCATGTACTGCAAGGTTGCTCATGTCCAACTATTGCCACGCTGTTCCTCCAGGAAAGAATGTGACTGCAAAAGAAAATACATAAAAACAACATACATACTGCAGGGTGCTTCCTACACACAAATAATTACAGTCTTGACTGCATTCATTCTAAGGCAAAAAAGCAATGCAGTCAGAAGTCACAACTCTAGCTGGTACTCTGCTCTCATTAGTTTCATAAGCAGGAAAGCTCTACAGAACAATTACACCCACTGTCAGAAACATCAGCAGTGCAAACCATCCAGTCTGTGAGAGAGACAGTGAGTGGTGACACCACTTCCTTCTCTCTTCCCTGCTCAGATGAGAAAGCAAAAAGGGTTACAAATAACCCCATGGGATGTGTCAGATTCATCCCCAGTGCCATCTCCTTAAAGTCGCAGCACTCATTGCTTTCTTCACATATGAAGTTAACACAGCAAAAAGATTGTGGAGCTCAAGGGAGAGAGAAGACCAGAAGCACCAGAGAAGTGCCATTCCCACGGAAGGGCTGGCATGACACCAAAAGCCACAAGCAGCAGGGCTGTGCACTGCCCCCAAGATGCTGCCATAGCTCAACACATTTCCCCCTCACAAGGGTCTTCACTCCTGCCTGCTGTTTATTCGGTATTCTAGAAGGCAGGGAACTGCCTTTTACCATACTGAAACACAAGTCTGTCACCTCCATCAAGTTTTAAATGGTGGTCTCTCAGGTGGCCTCTTGTTAAGTTCCAAGAGAAGTTAAGCACAGGGGGAAACCGACCTTGTCCTTCAGTTGCTTGGCTAATTAGCACAAGCAACAAGCCAGACAAGCTTTTTCTTTTTGCCAGATAGTTGTAGCTTAGAGAGGCTGCAACAAGATTCCTGCAGCATGAAGCTCTGTGCTCCTTAGATTCCTCCTTTTAGGGCGAAAGAGAAGCATAGGTCGAGGTAAAAATCTCTGGAAAGAAACAAACAAATCACCCTAATCTAACACTGCCTGTCAGGCCTGGGGCATTTTGTCCCACTGTGTACCCAGAACATATACAACTAATTCTATTTTCTAGAACAGCAATTGTTGATTGATGAGTCATCTTTCCTGTAAATTTATTTTTTTTAAGTGATTTTGGCATTGTTCCTTGAAATTCCTCTCTGGCTATGTAATGGAAATTTTGACCTCACACTCTAGTTTCTTTAACATCACAGATACTGAGATTCTGACTTGAAGAAGACCAAACAATTGAATAAAGGATGTAGTGAAGAAATCTGAAGCTTGAAAAGAAAGCAAGCTGTACAAAATAAACAATCAAGCAAATATTTAGCTGTATGGCCATTAGGTTATGTTCCTAATAATACAGCAACTCATTTATCATAATTAAAAATTCATGGGGCAGGGGATTGCTTCCTTCTTTCCCCCTCCAAAAGTGGTCATGTGGCCAATGTTGCTGGCAAGTGAAACTTGCCAAAATATATCAGTTTGTTTTTTTCCTTTTAACTAGCAACTCCTCATATCATAGTTTAGAAAACATACTGCAATTTGTAGTCAGAAAACACAAAAGTAGAAAAATGTAAACCAGAAGAGAATAGAAATAAAACAAAAGCACCAAAGAACATGAGACAATTATTGCAGAGGGCAGCATAACATTTTTCAGATTGCAACTATCAAGAATTAGGGCTTTTCATCTCCCTATTCTTCCTCCATTTGGGGGCAATGAGGAAAGGTCATGGCAGCTCAAACTACTCAGCTATGCAGAGTTCAAAACATGTGATGAGGAACTTGGAATTTTGAACTGCCTTAGTCCCACAAAAAGAATTAGATGGATCTTCATAGCAAGAAAATTAACACAGTTGAGAACTACTCCAATTTATATAAAGTATCATTTAATAAATAGAAGAGAATCTCCTCCTTTCACTCAGCCTCCATTCAGCAGGCAGGAAAACTCTGCAGCACGCAGAAGCAGTGGGTGCTGCTCAGCACCTGCTGGAGGCTCTAGCCAGTAACTTTCATCAGCCAATTACATTCACTGTGGAAAGATAAATCTATGAATTGGCATATTCATGACTCATGAAGGCCAAGCCTATTAAAAATGAATTTACATTCGTGCCTATCTTCCAAGGGACATGACGACATGAGCTTCAAATGATGCACTCTTGGCAAAACTCAAAACAAGATTTCTCAAATTACAACACCCGTTATGGTCTCTTGTAATCCTTCATGGTCATGCCAGAGGGCATCTCACTCTATCCCAACCATGCTTATCTTGCTCCACCAACCAGTTTTCAGTCAGGCCAATCAAAGGAGACAGGGTATTTGGAAACGAGCTCTGTGGCTGCCCTAACCATAGCAGTCTCCTCACAGGCTTCATTAGACATTGACCAAATTAAATGGCCAAACTAAGTCACAAAGAACACAGCAACTTTGAAGACAGTCACTGCTCTTCCCCTTCGGCACAGCTCTCTGAATGGAAACTGTGCACCTAACAGTACATTAGCTCTGACCACGTAGGCTGGGACGTGTGGCTGTGCTGCTGGGACTCCAGATATCTTGGGAGGAACGCCTGTTCTCAGGCTGCTGATTTGATGGAATGAGTTAATGTGACTTGTACAGGTGTGATGGACTGACTGACAAGGTTTCAAAAAATACTTGTGATAAGATGCTACTGAAAAAAACCCCAAAACAATGTGCTGTGCTGTGATATTCCCAGCTCTTATCATAACCTTAATGAGGTTGAGTTCTTAGAAGAAGACAACATGGTAGAGGAGGGAGGCAGGTAAGAAGGGAAAGAAGACAGTAACATTAGTTGTTCGTTACCTTTCCAGTCTCAGCAATTAATCTAACAGTTGGTAAACCACATTCCTATATGCAAAAAAAAAAAAAAAAAAAAAAAGGAAAAAGATCTTCACGTTTCTAGGCAGAGAACATTTACCGAAAAAACCAGCTCAAACATTCTGAGAACAGGCAACAGCCAAGTTGAAGCTGTTTCTACATATATTAATGGCCCAGGGATGGCAGTAGATTAATATAAGAATGTCTATGACCTAGGGTGAAATATAGAGAATTTTAATACAAGCTAGTACAGACTCCTTTATATACAGTCATTAGTGGATCCAGGAGACAAATGGCCAAGAGTTTTTCCTATTATACTGATGCAATTTTAGAGCAAGCATTTCCAAAGTCTCCATATCACTCTCTGGAGCATCACAGGCAAACTTGCACTGATTCAAAGGGAAGTCTGTCCTAGGGGAGGATAGGTGTCTTTTCTAGTGACAAACACACAAATGTCTTAAGCAAAGTTGGGCAGAATATGAGGAAAAACATTTGGAATCTGTGTAGTTATTTCTGCTGCTAGGGAAACTTCCACCAGATGTTCCTAGATGTTACCTCAGCTGCCTCTCAAACCACTATCACATCTGCTCTCTTTCTTACTGAATACCAGTGGTAACTGAACTAATTTTTCATTCACCTCATCTTTGTAAAATATTCTAAACACCCTTGAAGAACTCCTTTTTAAGGAGCTACTCAACCCACAAAGAGCCATGGGAAAGAGGTCTGTAATTACACGATTAAATAATCTGAAATTCTCAAGCTATTTAATATATAGGGAATCCATCATCTATACAAAAGTTTTATAGGAAGTGATAATATTGTTCATAAGCACAAGTACTGAAACAACAACAGAACCAATGGTCCACAAAAACTATCAGAACTAAAGAGGCAAAAGAAAGAAAAAAACATCATAATTAAATATAACTCTTTATTAATGAGACTAAAATTCTTCCACGAGACCTGCCTTATATACCTAGAACTGAAATTATTTTCTGTGTTCAGTTACTGAAAATTCCCTCTGCCCATCACTCTCGTTGTCTGCAGGATTTGCCCATAATTAGCAGCAGTGGAAGTACTGCATTTGTATCCAGAGTAGGGAGGGGGGACACACAAAAAAACACCAAACCATCAAAAAAACATATGCACATAAAAAAACTCCCACCAAACACAAAAAGAGAAAGACCACACAGATCAAAACCCCTTAACCTAACATTTTCTATTCTTGAACTTTAAAAGTTACCCTAAACTTAAGTTTACATATAAGCAATATATATAGCATGAGTGTATGATCTAAAATATCCTAAAAGGAAGTAACTCTGTAAGACTGCTAGTGCAATCCAGTTTATCTATTATTCTCAACTATCATTATTCTAAAAACGTAAAAAGAAGTAATAATTACTTATTCCAAACTGACTCAAGTTACTATCCAGACTTTGTATTTTCAGCCCAAAAACTCTTTCTATTTTCTTGGTATGTTGCACTGTACTACACAATGTAGAGAAAAAGACAATAAAGACATCAGAAAATTAAGAAACATAGAGATCCATGTTGCCACTATGCTCCAGCTGATACCCTGGGTGACCCCAAACAAATCACTTAGTCACATTCCCACCAAAAATGGAGAAGGCTCCAGACTCAGAAAAATGACTGTCAGACCAAAAAAATGTTTACAGAGCAGCTTGCAGCCATCAAACAGAGGGCTCTGCAAATGGAAACTATTACAGCATATGTGATGTTCTAGCCATGCATTTAAAAAAAAACACCTAGAAGAACAGGAAAAAGAACCTTTACAATCATGACTAGGCACACGTTCCAAACAGAAATGAAACTCCTGGTTCTTTGGTATAGCTCTTTGATTTTTTATTACTTATACTTGATAAAGACTAGGTCTATAAATACGAAAAATAAATCAGAAGCTCATCCATACAGGATCATATAAAAGCTATTGAAATACTCAGCAAAATCCAGGCACGACAAGGTTCTTGGAGAGAGGCAGTATCTAGTATCAGATTTAATTCCCACAGCTAAAAGCCAAATTCCCAGGTACCAAGGTCTTTCTTCACGTTTCAGTCACCTTTATAAAGTAAGGATAAAAGGGAAAGAAGCACTTTTCATAAAAGGGCAAGATTTAGTAGGTAAAAAACAATGTGTCAGGTCAGGATGCTAACAAAGCACATACTACCCCAACTAACAGATGGAATGAGAAGCCTTTCCTTTGATTTGCACATGAGAAATCAAGATAAGTCAGTGTTTATTTATGGATGAGAAATCAAGATATGTCTGTTTGAAGGAAGAGAGGGTGTCACCGTCTAAAAGAAACCTGGAAAGTTTTTTTCCTTCTCCTCCTTGCTAAAATTTGGATGAAGGAACAAAGAAACCAAATGCCATTGTTTCCTAGAAAAATGCTTGTTCAAACAAACAAATAAATACATTTATCAATTACCACGGTGACACATAAAACCAACTCAGCATTGTTTCCAAATGCATATCATAAACAAAACAAAACGCCTACTATTTTCCCCATAATTATTTTTTCTTACAAAAAAAAAAAAAGCTATACCCTTCATTCAACATGTAGATCTAAAAAAATGACAGAAATCAGCACTTTTCTCTCCAGGTGTGAAATGAATGATTAGCCTGAACAACTAAAAGTATCAGAATGCCTAAAACCTATTGGTTTCTCCCAGTGTTCATCCATACTGCACATCTGAGAGTTGTTTCAAAGAAAATCTGGATTGAATAACATGATTCAGATGTGAAGAGACTGACAATAAACAGCATTTTAGTACTGCTCTGTCATAAACCAGCAAGCTTTAGTACTGCATGTCCACATTAGGAAAAATGAAACAGTTTCTTCTGAGACCAACTCGGTGGATGTTTGACCCATGTGCCTGCAATGAAAACCAGGGAAAATTTTCCTGATTTCCCTTGTTCCTTCAACATTTAAAGTCAGCCATATATAACAAAGTATAACTACTAAAAAAATTCTGTTATTTTAAAATCTTATAAAAATAATTTTGAATGCATTGTCCATTTTTGTCATTTTTAATAAAATCATTTTATGATTTTGTTGTTCTTACAGAACAATGCTCACACCAGATCCACAAACAAAGCCACAAAAAGCCCTTCTCATAGCCTTCCTAAGTGGCTTAGATGGCCTGTGATCAATGTAAAAGCCAATCAGTGCAAGCATGTCATGAGGCTACCCATGGCAAGGAAGTAATTACAGAGCTCTGGGAAGAAAACACAAAATATAGTGACTTCTTCCACATCTTATAAGGGCCTTCCTTAGCTCCCTTTAAATCTCTACAGGTAAGGGTCTTCTGGAAGTTTCCATAACCACTAATTCTTCTATTCAATAAGCAAAACAACAGACAGTGCAACTGGACTAAACCCATTTCGCAAGTTTTCTAGGATATGGTGGACAGAAGAGTCTATCCTGCTGTAAAAAAAAAACAAAACCAAACCCAAACTACACAAATGCAAATATATATTACAACACACCATTAGCAGATGGTGATTACAAAATGTCTATGAGGGAGGCTTGGCTGTGCTTAGTCATACACTTCACAAGAAAGACAGATTACTATGGATATGTTACCACAATGATGCATGATTTCCAAAATTCAAAGCTGAAAATAGACTTCAGAATAGAATTTGTGCAGAATTGTCAGAACCAGCAGGATACGAGAGAGAGAAAAAAAAAGGCATGACTCCAAACTTGCTTCATTTTGTCATCTTTCTTTGGCTAATGGTTGCAGAGAGAGATGAGATACTAGGTGGCCACTGGTCTGACAACACAGCTGCTTCTCAGTGCTCAACAGAAGCCAGATATAAAGAAGCAATAGTCCTTCTTAGTCAGTCTATCCATGTTAAGGAATACAAAGCTCACACCATCAGTAATTATTTAATAGCAGTCCTTTTATTGTTAATGGATGTGGTTTACAAAAATTTTACCCACTACTGACACAGATTCATAAATTACTCTAAATTACAGTGCAGTAATTGGACAGTGTTGATATGAAATTTGAGTAGCGCAGGAATTTCCAGAGGCACAATGCCTGGACCCAACGTTTCATTTCAGCTCTGAAACGGATTCCCCTTGTACCTTTAGGCTACTCATGTCCATTTCCTCCTCTCCAAACCTGCCTCCCATGATGGTGCTAGAAGTTTAATTAATGAACATGAATCATCTTAGAACTGCCTCCTGAACTCCAGATATATCAATTATGAGCCAAAGTTTTACTCAGGCAAAACATTAGTTCCATTAGAGGAAAAGCACAACTTCCACTACGCCTATCAGAAGTGGTCTCACAAAACACTAAAACCAAATCTGTGCTATTTTTAATCTCTGCCAACAAGTGCAGCACTCTGCCTTTCAGTGAGCAGCCACTTAGGCTGTTAAGCTTTCATAGAGCTCTGTGCTCTGATCTGGGGCATCCTGGCCCCCCTGCTAACTGTGCTCAAGTCAGCAACTTAAGATACAACAGTCAGATGACAGATAATCTATCTGTACCTGCCTTCACAGCCCCCGTGCACAGAGCAGAGACCACCACTGGTTGTGAAAATGCATCCTCTGCCAAGAGTCATCTCTCCTCAGAGGACATGTCTCCTTTCTACCACACACAGCCACGGGGCAGGTCAACACTCCCCAAGCTGGCCGAGCTGCTTGAATGATCACTCCCTAACCACTTCCACCCAAGGCAGATTAGCACAGATGACCTTCTTCAGCTTTTTTGGTTGAGCCTGCTTTGTTCCGACCAAAACAGGCCAGAGAACAATTGCAGCTGAGAAAGTGGGAGTGAGAGTGCAGAAGAGTATTGCAAGAGATGTGGGTGAATTCTTGTGTGTGACCAGCACACCACTAATCAATGCCCAAGGACTTGTGCAAATTATGCAGCTGCCAGATGTGCTCCTCCCTGTGTCTTCATGTCATTCATACGACTTTACACTCATGAGACTCCCCGTGTACCAGATTTGATCACCTCCATCCCTCTGTTTAAGTACTTTTGTATGTTATGACCCCAGCTGTTTTTGGCATCAGTATCAGGAAAATAATTTCAGGCACGTGCTATTGAAGAGACTGGGTTTTTTATGGGACACGAAACAGCTTTACATTGTAAAGGATGGAGAAGCTACTGGACATATTGTAGCTGGAAAATGCCATTACTTTCATCTGGTAACCTCCTGGCAAATCCAGGGATATGTTCCTGTTCCACCTCCATGTTCAGTTTTTCATGACAGTCACCATCACCCTCTTGTCTGGCAATTAGGATCACTTCAGCATATATTGCAGGCTAAGATCCTCATAGAATAATTTTAATCCTTAACTTCAGAGCTGCGAGACAGCTTGTGGGTGAACGTCCGGTTTTAATGACAAGAGAAAACGATGGAGAAGCTGTTATCAGCCTCAGAGGCAAGCTGTTCCTCCAAGTTCCAACACCAGCTTCAGCAAGTGTTAGAAAAAGAGCTGCCAGAAAAAAAATAATTAAACTTACATCAGTCATTTAAAACACAAAAAACAATTAAACTGCTGTCAGTCACAGGTTCCTCAAGATCTGTTTCTGTACCAAGTATATTGCCAGATCCATTAAAGAAAATGAGGAGAAAACCAATGCACGTGCATGGATGTGCCCAGACATACACACAGTGGGTCACAGTGGGAAAGATCCATTTTAATTATCTGCTAATTACAATCCTGGAAAAGATATTATATTCATATTTTGTAACTTTAACTAAAAAACCCCTCAAACATAAATGTGTTTTTAATGAACAATAAAACATGAACATCTCAGAACAGAGTTTTCTGAAAACTACCACTTAATTTACTCCATCAAAACAAGACAGGTGGTGTGATCATCACCAAAAGCTGGCTGTTCTTACTGATATCATGTTACAATCAAGACATTACAGGCCCCCTGTTACTGACTGCAAACCAGAGATCCCAGTATCGAAAGAATTAATGCTTTCACCTTATTCCAAATGGTTAAATTTAGTTTCAGTTGGCAACTTTGCCAGGTCAAAAAGGAGCAAATGAACTCAGACATCAAATCTTTCCACTATACATAGAATTTGTTAGCAAACTCACACATACTTTCCATCCATTTATGTTCACTGGCACCAAAGCACTCAGAGAGTATGAACCCCTCTCCCCTTTTCCCCTGAAGCAACATTCTCTCCAACCTTCATTACCTACACTGAAAATAGTTATAGGACAACTATAAGCAGTTACACATCCAACCTCAATATATTAGTCAAAAACTTATTATATTGAAAATGTGATACTCATTTGAGAATATCCTTATAAAAAAAACCCTAAGAAATCCTATGGCTTTTTAAGAGTCTTTTAAGCTGTAATCAATTTATAGCAGAGAATTGAGTCAGCTGCTATGTAATCAAGGCTTTTCACGAGAAGCAAAGCTTTGCAATGATTCAACATACATTGTTCTCAACCTGCATGAGCCTGAAACACTGCAATCACTACCAAGAGCAGCTCACAGTCTTCCCTCTAAAACCCACAGAAGACATTTTCACCTTTCCCTCCTACTCAGAAATTCTCCTTATTGCTTGGTTAGAAAATGGAGTCTGCCTTTCTCTGTCACAGCTACTGCCTTCCAAACACAATGCTCACTTTTTGATATCTATGGGTAACTAAGTGCTTCCAGTATAATTGTGACACCTCCATGCCTTTCTACTTCTTCCCTTCCCAGCTTGCTGTCAGGCTCTGGGATCCTAACCTAAAATAGTCTTGACACCTCCACAGAAACACTCCCCTTGCCCTCAAATGCTTGGTCTCTTCTTAACACGCAAGATGAGGTTGGCAGGAGAGACTGTACTGTGATCTAACTTTCAGTTCTCCCTTCCTCCACACCCTGCTGTGTCTTGTCCCTTTGCCCACAAATCCAGATCACGGATGCTGGCAGGAAGGGATGCTGCTCACTGCTGCTGAAGTCAGACCTCCTCTGTACAGAAATACAGAAACCCTCCTGTGAAAAGTCTTCCTTTTGCATTTGGAACAGACCTTAGTTTAAGTTAAGGTAAATTTTCCCATTCAAATGAGAAACGAGCAGAAAATCCAACACATATTGGTAAAAACTAATGTGTGTGAGTGTTCTCATTCCTAGTAAATAATTATTACCTGCAGAAACAGGCAGTGCAAATCCTGCTCCTCTTTTTCCCTTTTTTTTTTTTTACTCATGTGTGTGTTTTTTCCTCCCTCTGTTTTTCCCCCCTTTTTTTTTCTTTTCTTCAATTATAACATCAAAGTAAAAGTAAGATCTCTTGGAGACATAAATGAAGCATTCTTGCTCTGGTTCGGCATCAGCATCTGGACACCTGGCAAAACATAGTTCAATACCTATTGTACCTATTTCTCAATCCTCCTGACAGCAAGCATGAAGAGTCTTGCCTTTCTTCTTATTTACCAACAACAATTAAAGCCAAGAGTTTTCAGAAGTCCATTTCAATGGATTTTGTTCTGCTTACATTAAAACAGATTGCTTTGATCTGGGGAGGGTGGAGGAGAGAAGCAGAGAACATCTTAAGTTCACAAAGCTAAAAGCCAAGATGCACAAAACTGAAGCATTCCAAAGTTAAAAATAATCGTCTTTAAACTGCAAGAGCAGAGCTGTAATTTTGAGCAGTACAGCATGACATCATGGTTTATGTGGGGCCAATCCAATAAATCAAACTGTGCCTAATTAGAGATCATACTGCAAATCTACATTATTTGGATGAATAATTAAAACAGGACAGTCCATAACATAAGCCAGATATGTTTACTAAAATATGTTTTTTTCAAACTTTTATGTTCACTGCCGCTTACAAGCCTTTCACATTTTGTAAATTATAGACCCCTAAGCTTTTATTTTAGGCTGACTTCACTTTCAAGGAATTCTTCAATTAACTTTACGTTGCTTCAAGCTCTTCATCCAATGAGAAAACAATCTGTGGTTTCTTACTTCTGCCAGTGCCAATGGCTGCCCTCCACATTAGACTTGCAGACTTACTGTCTTTTTAGGGCCAGGGTTTGTTTGTCTAAAATCAGCCTAGTTGTCATAGTATTTTGACAAGTCCTCAAGTAAAAGGAGAACAGACCTTTGTGGTGGTTAAACTGCTAAGAATAATGAAGGTTGTCCTCACAATCTCAGTGTCAAAAATGAAGGAACATTCAGCAATAAACTCAGAGCTGAAAGCCATTGCTACCTCAGTTGCTCTTCTTCCCTACTTACTCCAATTTTTTCAATTCCTACTTTTCTCAGTTGTTTTATAAAACATGTGTTTTTTCTTAAATCTAAAAGCTACAACATGCTCAAACATTTACAGCCTAAAAACCCCCCAGTGCTATCAAACATTACTATCTGTAGATGCTCAGGATGCCTCTGGAATTGCTGGAAATACTGTGGAGACTTTTGACTATCAGTTACTGTGTACATAATGTTAAATCAAGAGCCAAAGAGTTTAATAAAAAGCATGAGCTGAACAGAAGGGACAGGACTCAGTCCTAAACTGCATATTTTTCCTCCTAGAGCTTGACAGATTTGTATGTAACTTTTTAATCTCAGATTAAAAAAATTGGGGAGAGTCGTTTCCCCTTGTGACGTTTGACTTGGTAAATGGTCCAACATACAGAGCATTACAAGAACTATAAAGATGATGACTGAGAAGTAAAATGCTTGACATTCTCAATCAAAAAATAGGACTAAAAAAAATGAGAGAAATGTCTATTAATGCAGTATTAGGTTGGACAAATAATTTTGTTCTACAGAATGTTAACTAAGCACAGACCTTCAGAAAGCATCATTCACTTAATACACAGATTTTTATATTAAAAAATAGCAAGGGTTTTAAAGGAATCAAAGCACGTGAAATATTGCACTACACAGCAGTATTTATAAAGACATGACAACTGAATCTCCCTCAAACACAGCCACCATGATCAGCATGTCCTTAAAAAGGAATGCACCTTTCAGATCTCTGTTTGCATTCTTTCTTACAATGTGTATGCATCAAAATTGTAAATTTTTTTTTTTTAAGACTGTCTTTGTGGACAAAAATATTATGACTGACCTCTGATAGCTGCGAGCATTCAGAGCCATAGTCATTACAATTCCCTTACATTCTAAGCAGCATCAGACTTCCCAGAAATAAAAACCCCTCCTGTAACTATTTGGACATACTTCTGAAAGCAACAGTGAAATTTAGGAAAGGAGCCTTCCCAAAGAAATATCTATTTTTGCAATGTGTGCTTTTAAAGCACAATGCTTATGGAATGAAATACTTCAGTTCTCTTGTGTAAACTTGTACAGATTGTTTGCTATTGATCTTTTGAGTCATACTTTGGCAGTAAACCAGTATCCTTGTAGAAAATATAAGTACTGAAGAACAAGTGATGTAATCTACATCCCTATAAAATATTTTTTTTCCTTTTTTCTGGTAGTTAAATTTATATTTCAGGATAAATAACCTGAATTCCATCCTCCAATTTTCTCCCTAGATTAGGAGCTTTGTGATAACGAAAACTTTCAGAGGAGATAGCTTGTTCATAGCAACATGGCTCCTTTAAGTAAAGGGACAGAATGCAGATGAAAGAAAGTAGTGTTTCTATCTGTACTCAAGATGTATGAGTCTTAACTATTTTCTAGACTGAATGAAATACAGTTATTCTGTAAAACCAGCGCAAAAACTGGTCTCAAAGTGAAACCTAGTTTTTTCACAGAGGATTTTTCTTTCCTCCCTGCTCTCAAGCTGCTGTCTATTCAGAAAACAAAAAACAAAACCCCAAACTAACAAATAAAAAAAGAAAATTGCACTGTAGCAACACCATCCATATGTCCCAGGCTTGTGCTGTGTGTGCAGTATGTACACTTACACTGCAGGCTGATGTGGCCCAGAGCAGGTGCCACAATGTCCAGGTTTCTGGTCCTTTGTGGAGTATGTGGTACTGCATGGCAGTCTGGACAGAAGGGGAAAGAGTTTATAGAGGCAGCTAGCTGACAGTGAAACTAAAGCAATGCTCTTGACTCATTAAAGCTTTGTTCAGCCTCTAACTCTCAAATACGGCAATTCTTTAACCAACAGAAGAGATTGCTAGGAGAGGACAACAGTGAGTGAGAGAAAGCACACAAGCAAGGGTGTGTGCAGGAGATGGAACATGAGTGCTTTCCCAAACCCTTTCCTCCTCTCAGGTTTCTCCCATTAACTGAGAACCACTATGTAAAGGCTTGAATCTTTTCTAAGTCTGGTTACTCTAAAACTAAGAACATGGCCAAGGCCAATATACAGAGAACAAGTATAGGAATCCCACATTTAAATCCTCAATCAGTGCTTTCTTATCTCTCTGAAGCAGTGACTGATGCCACCTTTTTCATACCTTTTCTCACTCTTCATCCCACCAGTGTCAATGCCTCTCTACCCTACTCTCCTTGTCACACTTGCTTTGCGCCTCCTCCTCATTGCCTCCAGGGATCCAGTTACACGGGGATCATTAAAGATGAGGACAAACATCATGCACCCACTTCTGGGCAGCTACAAACTTTGTCTCTCGAAATAAAGCATCTCAAACTCCAGAGGTCATTTGAGAACATCACTAATGGCCCTTCAGATAGAATGGCAAGGAAGGAGCATATTTAAGACTTGAGAAAAACTAAAATGAACACAACTTTGCAGTGACTTTATTAGAATCTGAAACCCACACAAAATCTGTTTCAGTAACAAGCAAGAGATTTTTGCCTTACATTACACAAAGACTAGAGGGCTACAGAGGGTCCTTTTGACTAAGTTGTGACAATACAGATGCCAGAGAATTTTAAAGATCAGGATTACTTCCCAGTACAAATTAGACTATTTCTTTAGTTTTAGTCTTCTAAAAACAGACAAACCCCAAAGGAGTATTATGCACACAGCAGCCCAGAGTCTGCCTTTAGATACTGTCCAAATGACATACTACTTTTACCAAGAAGATAGCAATACCTCTGTTCCCATTAATTCTCTCCTAAGAATCACAGGGTTCAAATTGTTGATTCACAGCATTACCTCATGTTCGGGCCTCTCACTGATTAATTAAAACTGTACACGTATAGGAAAAAGAACAGAAAGCAGAACTGCAGCGCTAAGAACCAGAGTGTCCCTGATAAAAGAAATGGACTGCTGTTCTCCAGTCCTTTCCATAGGTTGATTGTGAATTGTAAGCAGACAAGATCTCCTTTTTCAAGCTTCTAGCAACTGGCAAACATGTCTACTGCACAGGAAGTCATATTTATAGTTGCATTACTCTCCACAATATACCAATTCTCTTATAATCAGCAGTTCTCTCTGGGCCTGCTAAATGAAAGATCTTTTCCCTTGAGATTGCAGCCTTTTAAAGGGAAGCTTCCAAGTCTATGGTTAGTAATGGGTGTGGAGGGAAGAATACAGGACAGTACAGCCCCCACATCATTATTACACAGTAAAGACACATCAGGCTTTTTTTTTTAATTTTTTTTTATAAAATAAACAACTCTGGAATACTGGTATTGCAACTTGTGTTAATTACTCTGTTGAATCACCATTTAATTTACAATGTGTGCTTAATTTACCTACTTTTTACTATCAAGCTTCAAATTCTTCTTGGGTACAGCTAGCTGAAGGACTTTCACTACCATAGGCTTCATTATATACTTGGGCAGGGCCCGTGAGCATGCAGATATTCCACAAGAAACCTGAAGCAGCACAGTGCTTTATTAAAGGGAAGTATATCACAGACTTCTCCAAACTACTGCAGCTGAGAGTTGATGACTTGCTTGTGGATTTTTACTATCATCCTGGATATAGCAAATTATTAAGAAAACCCCAAACACATACTTGAAATTTTCAAACTGTCTTCCAGCAGCCATACCATAGCATTGAAAAGGGCACAGCACTAGCTTTGGCCAAGGATGCCCCTTCCTCCTTTAAATACAGATTAAAAGAGCACCATTTTTGAAAGGAAGATAAAGAGATTAATACTTTACCAAAGGAGAAATTCTTCATAAGCAAAAAATCATTGCAAAAGTTATCCTTACCTAAAATTGGAAGAGAGAGAAAAGTAAGAAAGATTAAGAATCATCCCTTGGAGCATTGCACTTTCAAAACAAAGAATTCCCGAACAATATTTTATAACATCATGACAGTTGTGGAACAAATCTAAAGAAAACAAGTTACACCAGAACAGGAAATTGCAATTTCTTTGAAACAATAATTAACCTTAAGAAGGAAACCACTACTAATATAAACAAACAAGTAATAAAGGAAACCGTTTTACCACAGGGAAACCTGGCTTAAAGCAATGGGACAAGGGAATATAAGAAGTTTTCCATAAGTGATGGGTCTATCACGAAAACTGGAGCAATTCTCTAGTAAAGATCATGCAGACACACAGGCTTCAAATAGGTCACCTTCAAGGTTTCAAAGAGGAGGCTGGACCACAAAAATTCAGTAACTTTTAAAGACAGGACTCATATTTAAACTGAATCTAATCTCATGCTGCTGTCCCTTACATGTAATCAGGAGGAGTTTGAAAGATATCTTTTACAATCATAGTTTTCCATGCCCAGTCGTTGTTATTTATAAATAACTACAGTTCCAGTAAGCACAACTATCATGGTGATTATTTCATATTAAATGGGAATCAAGAATGAGAAAAGACGGAAAATCAGAAACTTGAACTTATTTCATCATAAGATGACAATTCCAAAATTTTACAGAAGAAACACGCATACAAAATTGAAAACAGGTCTAATGTTTAGAATTGAAAATATTTTTAACATAAAAACTCATTCTCAAATCTGAAGTATTTTTTACTTTGACTGATTGCAATTCTTAAATAGTTGCAAGTGAGCAGTAGTCCTCTTGTACTTACTCCACTGGGAGAAAAGAATTGTTTCTTTATTTAGTATTTATTTTAGTTTCAACTTTGTTACACCACTATGAACTTATTTCAGATGTTAAGTCAGCTATCTGCAAGTAACAGCATTTCAGACTGTCCTTATTTGTTCTTGTTTGTTACGCTGGTGCCCTTTGTGGCTTCTTGTATTCTAGCAACTGGAACATACACACTGAAGCTAGCAACACAACAGAAGTTTAGCAAAGGCAGCCATAATTGGGTTTAAAAAACCTACCACAAAAAAAAAAAAAAGGAGCAAGCAGCTCTTCAAACAGTGGAACCAATGTGGTTTGGCTTCCCATGAGTTTGTGTCCTATGGGGATTTGAAAAAACTTAAGTAGGTCCGCAGGCTCACACCAAGACTTCTCTCTCCTACCTGAGAAGCCATTTGAATGGAATTTTTTGAAACTTACTATCATCAAATCTGTTTCTTAGCCTGTCCATCGCCAACACTTGGAACAACTTTCAAAAAACCAGATAAAAGTCCCTCCCTAGAACTACATGTCAATGAAGCACCAGATCCAGGAGTTTCATTTTTTGAAGTGGCATAAAAAGTGGCTTCCTGATCTCTGAAGCAGTTTCTTAATACTATAGCAGTGTTTTGTGACTTCTTGTTATCTTTTAAAGCATTTAGGTGGATCACTACATGAGAAAAACCTTTATACAACGCTAAAATAGATCCTTGGTCAGCAAATTCCAGTATGTACCTGCAAGGACATTTTAGTATTCAGAAATGGAAAATACTTGTTATGGAGAACTAAGAGACAAACATACCACCTGTGCCTCATCACCCTCACAATCTGAGTTTTTTCCTCTCTCTCCTAAAAGGATTTGGGAAATGGAAATTTCCAAAGCTAGACAAATGGCAGAAAATAACACATACAAATTAAGAATTTCTTGTCACAGAGTTGACTCAGGAAGTTTAAGAGGTTATCTCTGGAAACACCTTTTCAAATGGAAAAATTATGGCAGCAGCAATCATGGGAGATGAGGGAAAGTCAGGCCTGTCTAAAGACAAGACAAATAAACCCGCCAACTCCCAGGAGGACACTTAGAGCAAGAATGAAGATCTTTGTTGGTTAAGTTATTCACTTTTCTCACACTGTTAAACCAAAGAGCAACAGAGCATTCAGAAACCCTCTGAATTAGCCTATAGCTATTTACCCCCTTGAGCTCACACCAAGGGCTCAGGGTAGCTAGCTGAGCAACAAAGCCAGAAAAGTCAGTCAAGAAGAACCCTGCAAGGGGATATTTTAGCCACCAATGAACCAGGAACAAAAGCTTTACCTCTGAGAAAGAACTGATAGAACTCAAAAGAAACACAAGAAATCCCATAACAGAGGCATTGTCTGGGCTTTTCTCAAAAGCCAGAGGGAGCCAAAAGAAAGGCTCCAAGCACAGAGCTCTGCACTGCTGTTCCATTGCATCACAAGCACAAACCAGCTCTCTTTGATGCATGATGCCTCCATGGCACAAACTCTGAGCATCATGCCTACTCCCTGAGATCATAATTTTCTTCAATTCCACTTGTTCTTTTGGGAGGGGTTTAGGGTTTTGTTGGTTGGTTTGTTTATTTGTTTGTTTGTGGGGGAGGCTGGTTTTTTGTTTGGTTGTTTCTTTGAGTTTTTTTAATCTTGAAATTCCAAATAGCCTTCTGGGGTCTTGTAATTAAATTAATGATTGTCTAACTGATGGATAGATACCAGGAACGCGCAAAATCTGAAAGCACATTAGAAAAAGCATTTCTGTGCACTCTCCCTGGAAGATAAGGTGCAAACACCCAACTGAAATAGTTGCTGCAGCCTTCCTATGGTCCTGGTTATGACTAATGTACCAGCAAAGGTCACAGAAGAAAGGCATACACAGCAAAACCTAAATACTAAATCTTCATTGTTTGGAGACTTCACAGGGCTTTCTCTGAATATGTAAGACTGATGTTGGCCTTTTGCATCCCCCTATGCATGGTGATCTTTGGTGAAATACAATATAAAAACTCCTGGAGTACTAAGATAACCATACAGAGCATTTGAGAAAAGCTACCTATCTGCACACAGAAACACACTGTGTGTGTTTCTGCACCTGTGGTGCTCTCAGACAAGCTGTCTGAAGCTCAATTACACACCACAAATGCCAACCAAAGAAAATCATGTGCAAAAGTCACTTTACTCCTTAGATAATCTAGATTAAAGTAGCCCACAAAGTAAGACTATGAACTATAGTTCTGGCCAGTTAACCCACTTAGGTCTTTTGGCTTGGTACACTTGTTATCTGGCCACCTGAGCCAGGACACTGCTGCCAGCAGCATCTGTTTCCTGCCTCCTGGGCCCTTCCTCAATCAGAGTTTCCCCTGGATTTGTGAGCTGGACTGAGCCAAGGAGCCAGACAGAGCTTGCTCTCTGCCCACAGGGCCCTTTGCTGCTTTATGCAGCAGGAGGCCACGACAACTTGATGAGCTGCAGGGAGGGTGATGTCCTGCCTCAGAAACCTGCAGGAGAAGCGAAAGTACAAGTTTTACAGAACAGTTTATTTTTTCACTACTACTTCATTCAGTGCCTTTCAATTTTGTTAAAAAATAAAAAAAAAAAAAGAGAAACTTTCAAGCTCTGTTTGATTAATTTTCTAGTTGAGAGTGCAAAAGAAGAGGGGTTTAGGCAAAAAGCAAAAAATCAGTTCCACAGCCAAGGCACTGGCTACTTAGTTGAAGGAAACAAAAGCCAGAAATACCATTTCATTGCTCAAACTGAAAGACAGATTCTAGAAACACCGCTTACATAAAGGCACGTGTCAAACAATATGCTTATTTTTTGCCTAAACACTGACTCACTGAATAAAATCTATGTTCCTCTTTTTTGTAAACAGTTCCTTTAAAAGCAGTAAAATTAAATACAGACAACACGAAGCCGAACATGAACTTTTGCCATCCCCATTCAGGCATTGTGTAATTATAATCATTAACTCCATTAGGATATTCTGCAACATAGGCAAAATGTGTTCCATGTTGAAAACCTTCAGATTTTTTGTAACAATATGTTTACATTAAGAATTTATGCATTTGGTACCTTTGCTGATCATAGGATGTGTTTGTTTCCTTTAAGACATGCTTGCAAATTGTAACAGACAGTGCATATAAGATTTTATCTCAGGCATCAGTATGGCCATTATTAGAAGTAGCTTAGCCCTATAGAACTAAGTTGTTTCTTTTTTTCTGGCTAATTATTCACTTTGGCCATTCTTTTCTCTTAAGGGAATGTTATTTCCAAGAAATGTCACTTATCTAAGTATCAAGGTTGTTTACATTCTACACAAATGTTACGCTCTCAACCTTTAATTTTTGAAAATGTCAATAAGTAAAGGAGATGATGCTGTGCTTGTAAAAACATTCTTTATTAACAGAATGAGTCTCATGGCATTATAGGTTTCCCACAAGACATTTTTCTGTCTATCATTATAGAACTTTTTCCCACACATCATGTTCCTGATACAGGCCTTGGCAGGTTGTGAGATATGAGCTGGCTGGAAAACTATAGCTTGCTTTCAGCATACTCTTGTACAGTTAAACATTAAGCACTTTTTGCACAAGATAATTCAGACTGAGCAGCTCACATGGAGCAAAGACGACAGTTTGAGCTGAGGAAAGCTGAGGTCCTCAAGAACGCCAAGGCCTTTGTGAGGTTTACAGAGAAAACAAAGGAATCTTGAAAAAATAATCAGTATTACTTGCAAGTTCTACACTGACTTCATCCTAGTCTCCTAAGAGAGACATGACAGCATTTGACAGTTGCAGAACATACATACACAATAGCAAAACAAATGCCATCTGCAGGTACAAAAAGAGGCCCAACCAACCAGCCGTCAATAAAGGGAGTGATCAAGACTTCAAAGTGTATCAGAGAACATGCTCTAGTTTTCTAAATCAGTAAATTCTATTTCCCAAGTACTTCATTAAGTAATCAATAGGTGAACCAAATTTGATGGGAACCATTGGACCTGCAGCCCAAGGAAACTTCAAAAGCTCAAGACAGCATCGCAAACTGCCTGTTTGCATTTGATCTGCACAAAAACAGAAGAAACAGTTACTGACAGAGAGCAACTGACTCATGGCCCTGTTGCAAAGGTTACCGATGTCATAACACTATCACTGCTAAACCCATGAATGTGAAAGAGACTTCAATTGATAAAAATCAGAATTCATGTAAGGAGAGGGAAAGTTTCCAAAGCTATCTGGATCACAGATATCTAATGGCACTTTTCACTTTTAATCTTATGGTCAGCTATCTGCAAAAAGTGTATTTAATGTTTCATAAACACAGAGTTTAAAACAAAAGTGCTCCTAATCAGATCTGGCAGGAAAGGGAGAAATGCATACATGGAATGAGGTAAGTGTGATCTTGCCCAGCTGAAGAACAGGGAATGGCAGGGCTTCAGGCCATGACTCACACAGACACTAAACAGTAGAGAGCTACAGATAATTCTCAGGTAAACTTTGCATGAGCCACTACGTCATCCTTCTCTACCCTTCCTGCATTAATCATGTCATTAGTAACCTGACGCAGTCCAAGAAGAATGTCTCATTTGCGGGGAGCAGAGCAATGCTAACAGAACAAACACTTTGGCAGGTCAAAAAAGGAAAGACCTACATAAATTTCATTTTAGTTTGAACCACACCCTAAAAGAACATGGAAACTAGGAAAAGGAAAAACCAAAAGATATCTTCCCTCTGCAAGATTGCATACTTCGTGAAAAGTTCCTGATGAACCAGTTACTTAGAGCACAAATACAAAGGATTTGCAAGAGAGCCCGGATAAAGAGCCAGCCCTAACATGTACCTAAACAAAGCAAAGCGGGGAAAAACCCGCCCAAGCTTTCTTTTGAAGTTTTCACCACAGTTATGCAATTTCCATGTCAGTCTAAGTGTTTTTAAACATATTTTATAGTGTACAGTTGTGACCCAATTGTACAAGGAGTACAAAGTGTACTGTTAGGATACACATCTCAGCCAGGTATCTTGGTTACTCCACTAAATATAGGGAGGACAAGCAAACACCGGCGCAAGAGAAAAATGGAAAATTTCAGAATTTCTTTTAAAAATTATTACCCTGAATTGATAGTAGTTACTTCAATAAATGTGGCTATAACCTAGAATATTGTAAATGGCTATTTTACCTTAAACATCTTGAGAAAGTGATGGTCACTTGAAGGAAGGGCAGATCACTTCCATCACGTTAAACAAATAAAACTCCCTGCAGATTACATTAAAAGCAGAATTAAATTATCCTTAGTTTCTTGAAACAAAGAAAATTATCACCCAGAACATGTAAGGGGTACCAGCAGACAGTAGTAGCAGCAGCTGTGTTAAGTCCCCAAGAGCCATTTCACAATAGCAGAAAATGTGTGCTGAAGTCTCTCTCTAAGTGTGTGGCAAACCCACTACTTAGGGGGTTTTGTTCAGGTTCTCACAGACTCAGATGCTTCTAAGTCTTTCTAAA
The DNA here is from genome assembly GCA_013399895.1 of Serilophus lunatus. Lineage (NCBI taxonomy): Eukaryota > Metazoa > Chordata > Aves > Passeriformes > Eurylaimidae > Serilophus > Serilophus lunatus. The sequence continues at coordinate 424,303 of VXBA01000678.1, read as the reverse complement.
TAGTCTGCCTATTTTCTCTCTTCTCTTTCCCTCCCATAGAACACTCCCTTGTCCCTCACTTTCCTCTCATTTTATCTTAGCATCAATACTGCGAACTGATAAATTGATTTCTTAGCATGTCTTTAAACTGGAGAGTTGCAGGTCTACTCTCCATCTTAAAAAGCAAAGCTCTAGAAATTGAAATCTCCTTTGCCTTTCACTACAATGGCTGCACGTGACCTACCGATACCTAAATGTATCACCTCAGTTGAAAACAGAACATTTTGTTCTTAACGACTAGTAATACCATCCTTTTCACAATATTAAAAGTGACATACAAAATATAACCAACTGTACAGCTAAAATGCTAAGACATTATTAGTGGAACGTAAAATAACAAAGAAAATGCATTTATCTTTTGACACCAGTTTGGAAAGGTTTTCCATGATGCCATGACAGTAGGCTTAAATTTCTCATTAAAATTTAAATCAAGATGTTTTGAGGGTTGCTCAGCTTATGTAAATGGCATGTCCCTTTCCTGGCTTATTTCTTTAAAGCCAATATTAACTTGAGAGGAGCAAAAAGCTGGATTGACCCTGATAGTTGTTCAACGTCATATGCAGAAAAACACCAACAACCTCCTATCTCAAATAGGCAGTAATCTGCCCTAAAACTATTCCCTTTCTCACCAGATTTTTTGAAGGGCAGCTAAAGACTATGTGGGCAACAGTGAAAAATCTCTCAGAATGGGTGCCTACATTGATAAACAGGGTTTGTCAGAAAACAGTATGTTGGTAGGAGTGATCTGCTTGTGCTTCATTCAACAAAAGTGTTAAGGACCGGTCACAACTTCAGCTTATTTTAGGAGGAGCGGGGGTGCCTGGCTTGTCTTTTTTAATGTAAGACTTGAAACCAAAGAAAAGATTTAGAGATACAATGACAACAGCTTAATGAATATTCTATAGCATATATGAGCACCCTGGGGAAAACCTGCACTCAGATAAACAACAGATTCCATCTTCCCCTGCCCTGAGGAGTATAAACCAGGCTTATGGTTTACACCTAATCTGATGGTGGCTTTCAAAACAAACACATTTCAGACATAACTAGCCAGTAATTCCTCTTCCCACTCTACATCCAAAATTTTCTCTTAGAAAAAAAGGCCTCTTCCTCAACAAAGGCTTCAAGGATATCTTCCAAATCTGCCAATAGCTTGCATTACATAGTACATCTAAAAATTTTAAACTGACCTTTGTCCCCTCTGAGAAAGCTGTCTGTTCCAAATGGCCCACATATAGTCAACAGAAAGCCAAAGCACCAAGAAACTCTTTCAGACACATAACGTATCTGTCCCACGGGATGAGTCCGTGTGTGACTATACACACAGGCTAAAGGGTGAGAAGACCTTTCCAGTTTTGAATATCCCAGAGCACACATCTGGGTCCTCAGAGGCCTTTTCTAGATCTTGCTTTATGTCACTGCTTTGTTCCATATCCACATCTAAACGGGTCTCAAAAATTAACTCACGTTTTGGAAGCAACACGCACATGCACTTTAACAGTACAGGCTGTAGAAAGGCAAGGAGGAGGAACTTTCACAGCTCAGTAAGGCTGCACACCTACTGTAGTGAGGCTTCTCTTCCAGGAAGCTGCAGTTTCCCAAAGGGAACATGCAGTGGAGCTTTCCCCTATGCCCCATGCAAAGGCACAGAGTTTTCTGGTGGTGGGAACTGAATTTGATACCTTCTGCCAACTTAAAAATCCATTCCTAGTGAAGAAAAACAAAACCAAAGAAACAAAATAGACAATGGCTACAGAGACTTCAGAGGAATGGAATGACTGTAACAAAAGGCAACAGCAGTAGTGTGACAAGGGTGTATTAATGGATCAAAAAACAGGTTGAAATGATTCAGATGCAGAATCAAGTCACAGCAGGATTGCCTTAAATGTCCTTCAGAGACTGCAGGCCTTCATGCAGTTTGTATTCAAGCTCTCTAGGGATCATTAAAAAGAAGGCTCAGTCTGGTCTTTCACCTCTCAATCAGAAGAGCACCATACCAAAACAGGGTAGCATCACTATTCCTTTTTAGCAGAGCAGAAACAGGCTCGGAAGCATCAAACTGTCCCCTCTGAGAGAAGGACAGTGAGTGAGAGCAGAGCACGAACACTCCTACCAAACTCCCACTGGTGCAATGCAAATGGCTTTCTTGAAAGCATTGTAAGACTTCTATAAGAAAATGCTGGTCAAGAGAGTTGGCAAAATTATGGTCAGACGGTTCCTTTGCTCATCAAGGGTGCTGCAAGACATTGGCAGGGCTATGACTGATCAGCAGAGGCGAAGGTTTCTTTTCTTGCCCGCTGCTGCTATGGTCTCCAACAGCTGCAAATTCAGGGCCTGTCTTGGAACGTTCACATTTTGTTTGTGCTTAAAAAGCACATCAATAGGTCATAAATGCAGAGAGATGACAGCACTGGAATGATTTAGACACTTTATCTCTTCAAGGGAAGGCATGTCTAACTATCTTAAAGTACAGCCTTGCTCTTTCTAAACACTACCTACCTTTGCCACCATTAGGAACCAGGACTTTCACTCTATATCCTTCAATTTTTCCACTTTTTTATTAATGCATATGCAGGTATCATTGTAAGCATGCAAGAGAGAGCAGTGTGTTGTGATCTTGAGTACTTCTACATTTGCAAAATTGATATCTTTAGCCCATTCATGCCAGGCCTTACCTCAATTATCCACCTTAAATAGCTCAGTAACTCAAAGGTTAAAACATAAATTGAACAAAAATCTCAATTCTTTGTATTTAAAGAAAACACCAAATCAATTCAGAAGTCCTACTCTTTTCAGTAGCAAAGCCGTTAAAAAATAAACAGAGCTTTCTAAGCAGTAAGACATTGTATTCCCTGACGTTCCTTGTGCACCATGGAAGAGCCTTTGAAGGGGACACTCACCACAGCCTGGTTTTAGTTTCTTTCAGAATACCAGGACAAGGGCCAAATTGCTCCATACATTTGATGGGGAGGTGAATGCTTTAGCTGGATGCCTGAAGATGAAGAAGAAAGGCCAGAATGCCTTGAAATCAAAAAGGGACAGTCACAGAACTGGCAGGAATAATGAACTGAACACACATTTTGTATGATCCACCACATTTTGGACAGGGGTGAGACATGGAGCAGACCCCTCTAGAGTTGCCAGAAAAGCAACACAAAGCCCAGAAAATAAACTTGCTGCAAGCCATTATTCAGAGAGTGACTCAAAATAGTAAAGATCTATTTGGTTCTTAAATAAAGTATTATGACAAGGTGTCAAGAAGTGTTACACTATCTTGGTATGACTAAGTATTTGTGAAAGCTATGTAGAATGACTTCAGTTATAGGTGAAAGCCATGTAAAAAGTTTCTTTTCTCCCAGCTCGGAGGGCTTGGAGAGCTGAACTGTAGCAAGAAATGCCTGAAATTCCACCATCACTTCCTTGAGGATTTAACATATTGATCAGGTCACTGGGGTCTTGACAGGTGCACCAAATTCACATCTGATATTTTCTTACTCCCCACGTCTCTGACTAAGGACAAGAAAGGACCAGCAAGCATCTTACTGTGCTATATTGAAAATAAGGAAAAGAATTTTCTTTCTCTCCTTTGAAATGGAAGCAGATAATTTCCTTATGTACATCTTGTTATATTGGTCAAAACCAACTCAATACACTTTGAAGGAAAGCAAAAAACCATCAACAACCTTAAATAACACATTTTTAACATCATTATTACAAGATACCGGGTTGATTAAATGCCTCATGAAAATTAAAGGCCTCATTTTCTCCTTGAAAAACTAAGGAGACAGACTGACAGATTGACATCCTTTCCTTTAGTAAAACAGGATTCTGGTTTTATCTCCCTCCTGTGTTTGAATCAGTAATTGTTCTGTAATTACAGAAAGTTTCTCAAAAGTTTAGCTCTTATTGACTTCAGAGACTGAATTCCATGTTCCATTGTCAAAAAATTTGGAACCTAAATAAGAAAGCCAGTACAGAGCCAAAATTTTGTGCCTGTTATATTGAAACACAAAGATAAGTCAAATATAAGTGACAATGCAAACACAAAGATAAGTAAAATGTAAGTGACAATGCAGAGCTTCTGTAGTTTTAAAAACCCAAACATGCTTTTTGTGTTAAAAGGTGTTATTGCAGACTTTGTGCTATTTGTTATCTTACCAAAATAGCCAACAGAAAAGTGATCAAGTAGCACATTACCTGAAAAAAATATAAGGAAGATTATCATGGAAGTATTTGAGATTACCTGACACTGACGTGGAGACAACTCCACACATCCAAAAAGCACTAGGAAATCAACATAGCCCAGTAGAACATTTAGAAATCTAACAGTTCAAGAAAGTTATCCAGAACACATGAGCTAACCCAGACTAACTGGTGCCTTCTCCCTCTACTCTGTCATTATCCATCAGCAATAGATGGTTTAATACTAGAAATGTATTATGCGGTTTTTCACTCTTGGCAATAACTTCCAGAAAGAGCAGACAAATATAAAATATAATTCAGTCTGAAACAACTGTGTGTGTATATTAAATGGGTTGCTACCAGCAAATAACAAAAATATGCCATCCTGCATCCAAATAATCCCATTTTCCTTCCCTTTTCTGTTATATTCTTGGATCATCTTCTAAAAAGACAAATGATACTTGTTTAATTCTTCAGGAGGTAGCAGGGCTGAGTTCAGTTTCACTCAGGTCTTCTTCCTTCCTTGTGCACCTCACCTGAACAAGTTGGTCACATCTCTGTAAAAAAGACCAACCTCTACCAACTCAACATCCTGTAGCTCCCCGGCTGTGGGCCACACTTTTCAAAGGGCCCTTCAAAAGCAGTGGCCCAGCCTCACAAACTGGTGAATTTCCAAAGATCAAAACCAACAAAAACCAGAGGTGAAATACCCATGATTTATTTTATTATCCTTACAGGTATCTGCTAGACTTCATTACAGTTAATCATACCATTCATGTGCAATTTCTTTAAATGGTAGAGTCTTTACTATTCTAACTCTTAATAAATTATTTTATACAAACTTATCAACTTAATGCTGAAATAAGGACCTCTGCAATCTACAGAAATCTCTCAAGCAATATTTACTTATGTTTGCTAAAAAACCAATCATCTACTTTTGAATTTTACTGCAGATTCATACTGGAAGAGAGACAGCTCTGGAGACAACTAAGAGGAAATTTAGGGGAAAATATCCCTGACTATCAGCGGAAGAACTCTGAACTGGTAGGAATTATTTTCATTCGCATGGTTTTAAGTGGGTTACTGAAAAATACTAATAAAATATAATGTCATTCCTCGTGCATGATTTTTCAATACAATGGAAATAATAGGAACCTGTACATATAGAACATTTTTGCAGATAACTTGGTCGACTGACTAATAAAATATGTTAGCTCTTCAAAAGCCAAACCATTCCCACCTTCTTTGCAAAAATTTAGAAGGTTTTCTCACATTTCTTGTACATACTGGGCATTGCTCCATTTATCCAATTCTTTAAATTCTACGTCATAGAAAACACTGGGGGAAAAACAGGATTTTGTCCTACTTACTAAGAAATTCAGATTGTTAAATTAGTGAAAAGCTTGTTAGATATCAAACTAGTCTTTAAGTGTAAAGTAAATGTGAAAATGTATTCTAAGTAGATATGTATTTCTTTATATGCTTTTTTTTCATGAAAAAGATACCCCTTAAAATTAGTAAACAAAGCTACTAAAAATGCATGTGAATCCTCCACATGTTTAAAAAGTAGGTTCATATAGACAGCAATATCACTTTATTAAATACATACAGCGCTCATCTGCTTTTGCCATTTGCACACTAGAACAACAAGCAATGGTTTTTTGGGGCTGAAATGATGTTTCTGTAAACATACTCCAGAATTTCACTGTTTCATTTAAATCCATGTGGATGTTATGTTAAGTGGCTGTGGGAGAAAGCTCATTTCTATGTCTTTGCATGAAACACATACCTTCCTGAAACACTTCCTGACTTGCACCCATTTTTGGATATTACCACTGTTGTCTGACAAGAATGAGGTCAACTAAGATTTGTAAGGATACTTTAGAGCAGCTGTCTGGTATTTCTTTTGCAACTCCACGAACCTTTAACTCCTTAACTGCCTCACCAAAACAATGTAGACTTGCAGGAACACTGGAAGAATAATGACTTTTCAGGGTGAACAGGATGCAGTTCACTGAACAGTCTCAAGGTGCTTAACCAAGGGAAATAAAAGACCAAGTTTTTCAGGTGAGCAAAAATGAGAACAATCACGAAGAAGGTATGTGATGTGAAATTACAAGTGTTACCACCTTTGCAGCAGCCAGGATGAAACAGGGATGGGGAGGCAGGACAACATGATACATGCAGAAGAAAGAGACACTGTGCTTCAAAATGAGCAGAGAGAGATCCAGGCTTAAAATAGTAATGCTTATCAGCATTCTCCCACAGAGACCCACTTGGCTGACTCTCAGCAAATAAAACTGTACAGTTGCTCAGCAGGACCAATAAAGCTGAACTAAAGCTGCATAAGCAGCAAAGAGTATAACGAATTTGCACAGAACTTAGTTATAAAGTGACACAACAAACTTCCATCCCTAACACCCTCACAAACTTCCTACTGTTTTAAAAATAGCTGTCTTAAGTCAGGTGGAATGTCAGAAATCTTTTCAATTCATTTATGAAGTGGCATTCACACAACCATTAGCATAAGCTTTGTGTATGAATGAATCTTTCAGTATTAAAAAGTTGATGTGTATCAATCATGCCCCTATTTCTGTTAAATGAGCCAAAATTTACACCCATGTTTTATAGACTGTGGGAGGACAGAGCCACAACGATGCAGACTAATGATATCTGGCATACAAGCTTTATGTGTAGAAGAGTTAATGTGTTAAATTATTTTTTTTTTTAGATTAGAAAGTTCCATTCATGGTGTGAATTTACTTCTGATCAGTTTAATGAACTTCATTGGCCACCGCTTCCATTTGAGAAACTTTAAGATGACACAGACTTAACACATCATCAAACTCAAGTTTCTTCACTTTATTGCTTTCGACACACTGTGGAAGGGGTGTCGAGGAGACAAAGAAAACAGCTCTACACCACACCAGAATCTCTCCAATTCAGGCTGTGAGAGAACAGCAACCAGAAATGCAGAGTATGTTTTAAAAAGGCTCAGTAATGAGGTTGGTGGGAGACTGTGATCATGCAGCACAAACATCCTGGTAAGATGTGATATCCACAGCATCTTACTTTCCTTTGTCACTATGTGCTCCCAGGTCTTGCACACATCCTCCCCCTTTTTGTACAGTGATCTTAGTTAGCATCTTCTTTCAAGAATATTATAATCATTTTGTGATTTCAACCATAATTTAGTGACAATATTAAGGCTGGTATAGTTCTAAAAGGGCAGTGTTCCTCTTTAGGTTGCACACCACTCACACCATGCACGGTTTTGGCAGCAAGCAACTTAGCTCATCTATTATCAAACTATGTCGCACTGTTCAGAATGCATACCAGGTGTACAAAACCACTCACAAACTCAACATAGGGGAAAAAAAAAATAAATTTAAAAAATCACAAAACTGATTATGTGTTGCAAAAATTCTCTCTGTGCCTTTGGCTGCTTCTGTTCCCACATAAGGTAGGGCGTACCCACACCTAATATATGTTGTACGTGTACGTGCAGGTCTGCAGGACAACCCTCTGTGCTTCCTTCCAAATGGCAGCTTTTCAAAAAGCAGCTGCCACTGTGCACCTTATTGTTCCTTGTCCTACCACCACAGCTCCTGATAAACACAGTTATAATAATTAAAGTATATATTTACTATTATAGACATATTAGACATTATTAAAAAAATAAAATATAGGGAACCAATTAAATCACAATACTCCAGAAACATTTTGGGGTTTGAAACAATTGCAAAAGCTACTATGTTCCTGGAGACTCATACAGCAATTGAAATTAGTTTGGACAGTTAGGTGCCCAAGACAAAAACAAACAACATGTTCTTTAGGGACAAATTATCTTTGATGAAGGGGAGGAAAATTGCCCAATCTTACAAGCGGCTAACACAAATAATTTTACTTCTTGCTTATTGATGAAACATTGATTTCATCTCAATCTACCTTTAGGTGCCTATAATTAGTCTTTTCATAGGCTTATGTTCAAGTACCTTAGTATTAAAGGGGAGAGAGGTCAGAGAGGAGAACAAGGAGGAAGATTTAAGAGACACCAAACTTTGTGCAGAAAATCCAGTCTGAGAAACAAGAAAATACAATAAAAGAATCTCTAACAGCTACAGCTGCTTCACTTGATACATGTAGGTTGATTTAAAATGTTCACAGCATCCTTCAGCAGAAGGTATCATGATGCTTCTCCTAAAACATTTGTAGCTACAGGCATGTGAACGTTCACTGGCTCACTCAGTTGAACAAAAGCAGACAGGGACAAGAAGGAAGCCTGAATTGTTTTGCCAAAGCTAAAGGGAAGCAATCCCTGACAGTTTTGGTGCAGGATCGGCTCTGGAAATGTAAGAACCAGGAAATATAAATGAGGAAAAAATTCGTGAAGTCTTATGAGGACTGCAAAATAATTTCCACAGGAATGCAGAGGAAGTCTCATTCCTTGTGATACCTAAAATGAGATGGAATAAAACAGTGGAAAGTAACCCAAGGAAAAAGCTAGTACTGGCAAGTAGACAGACTATATGAAATACATATTTTTCTTGCATCTCTGACTTCTATTAACATTTTTGAGGCAGCAAGGTAGTAGCTTTGGTTTACACTCCATAAACACAAGCCAAAAGCCTCCCACGGTTCCATTTGGTAACATCAGCTTAACATGCTCAAATATACACAGACTTCTGACAATGAATCAAGTTCCCACTCAAACACAAATTATGCCAAAAAACGCCCAAGATTATTTCAACTAATAAACACTTGGTTAAAAACCATGTCAAATCAACTTGGTCTTTCCATCAATGTAACCACCTCTTACCACAACCACTGCCTAAGCCACAGCGTGCTGCAGGAAGCACCAAAAGATAAAGGCAATTGGAAACATTCTCACAGCACTCCTATGACTGTCATCACCCCTGTGGTTGCACAGAGCTTAGGACTCTGCACTTGGAAAAGAGATTCTCCCACAACTAGGCTTGTGTTGTGAAAATCATTTTAAGCATGTCAGTGTCCCGACTCCTGAAGACTAGAATTTGGGAAAAAATAGTGCACCAAAATTTAATTCTTGAAAAAAAAAAAAAAATCACAGTGTTTTATCCTGTCACAGTACACAGTTTCAAAGCCCCTTCAAAAAAGTTGACTTGTGATTTAACCTTGGTGTTATTCTTATAAAAGACATCTCTTCATGAGAAATAGAATATTGAAAAATATGTTACCCCAAGTTCACACAGATGCTGTTCATTAGCATATTTAGTCTCTTTATAAAACTGACATTTGGACTTCAGATTTTTCCAAATTACATTCCAACCCTCTTACTAAGTTTGTATACTGAGCATTAAAAAGACAACCTAAGCAAAATAAATAAAAACAAACATTCAACACAAGGCCACAACCAAAGCACAATGTAACTTGTGGGATTTATAGATCCTGACATTGTCTTTCCCAATTGTTCTTTCCAAACTTTCACAGCTACAGTCATGCAGAAGGCAGAGCTGGTATGGTTAGCTCTTACTCAAGGGGCCTTTCCAATGTAAGTAGCATCTCTAATAGACTACTCTGACAAGCATTTAAAGAAAAGTAAGGCAATTTCCATTAGGTAGATGAAAAGGAATACAGCAGAAATGTATGTCAGGTAAAACATTGATTGCTATACCATTCCCAGTAGCAGTTAGAGCAGTTAAAAGCTGGTCTTCCTAATCAGGACTGAGCCACGCTTGGGAGGCTACACTGAAGTGTACTTTTTTTCAAAAAGAGCAAGCCTTTTCCTTCATAACTACCATTCTGACGCTAACCATGGACAAAAAAATACTAAATTCACTCAAACCATTTGAGACAAAAGTTCTTAGACAACTCAGTTCAACAGAAAACACATGTATCCAAAAACGATGTCCTGTCTCCATATGTATTTCCTCCTACAGAATGGTGACATGAGCTAAAATTTCATTCCCACTGAGAGATCTGTTGACTACTCATGGAAAGATGAATCACTGTTCTAAATGGAAATAATGACTGTGACAGCAGTTAAGTTCTCATTTATGAAGTATCACATGGGCAAAGTTAGCCTGACTCCCTGCTGAGAATAATTAGTGTATTGCAACCAAATGTATTTCACTCCCTAGCTTCAAAAAGTACTGGGGAAGTTATAGTCCCCAATGTTACCTGCGCCACAGGAAAAATGCACGAGGATCTCCAGGGGCTGATCTAGCCCGAAAACCTTTCTGAAAGTGGCCAAAACCAAATGTTTGGACAAAGACAGCAATGAGAGTATCAACAGGGTGCTCCTTCTTCCAGCGTGCCCTCAACTGTCACTTAAGGACTTTAGCTGCTTTCAGAACATTGTGCTAAACTACCACAACCAAACTTCCCCTGGGCATCTCCCTGCTGACACCTCTGGCCTCAGCTACACCCTGCGGCACTGACCTCTTTGGTTTGGCTATGTACTGTTCAGTGAAGGACTTCACTTTGTTTCCATTTAGTGGCCAGCTGATCCACTGAGCGTCCCCAGTTATCATGCCATGAGCAAACAATTATTTCCATTGACTCCGTGTGTACTGCTCAGGATAGCTGAGTCCTAAGTCACATGCCTCCTACATATTTTCTTTCCCGTTTGACCAGTCATGGTCTACTAGCCCTAGCAGATAAGAACACTGGTAATCTGGTTCTACTTTACATTTTATGGGGATAGGGAATCAATTGCATCCGATATCCAAAACATTTTTGCACACAGGCAGAATACTGCACTCTGGTTTTGGTTACTTGCTGTGTTAAAGCTCTGTTTTCTGAGCAGTGCTGGAGACAGAGCTGAAGTGCTCTCAGAACAATGATGAGCCCTCTTTGCTGAGCAACAGTTGCTAGTAACTACCTCGGTACTGCTTCTGAAAGAAAGAAGTGCCTAATTAAACAGGATGAGAAGCTATTTTCATAATTTTACTGCTACAACTCTTGACACTAACTCTTCAGCAAAGCACATTGTGGTGCATTGCACTGAACAAGCAGCTCAAGACCTTAGAGAAGCAACACTGATTCCTTTGGGAAGAAAAAGGGCAAAACAAGGAAGGATCAGGAGGCTTTCAAACCTCAGTGCCTAGGTACCTATCCAACCAGTCTTGCTATACCTCATGGAGAAAGCATGACTTCTCCTGAGTTGTAATCCACCCCTGGAATTGTGGAAATTGCCTCTGAAAATCAGCCCCATCCCTCTTCAACGCCTACAGCCACCTAAGCTAGCATAAAAACCTTCCTGCACACTCCTCTGTTATATTTGAAAGAAAATGTCAATAATAAGAGATAATAACATCTATAATAATATCTATAATAACATCTATAATAAAAGACCTGTATCTAGTCCAGATACAATTTTTATAAGATCTCAGCCCTTACAATTTTCCCTTACAGTGGACTTTGTTTGCATATATGTGTACATAGACATTTTTAGAGACAGACAATTTTATAACTGTCAATATGTAGGAGCCTTATTTGCATCCTACAATAGGGCACAGAGTTATTCACAGGCTTCCAGATGCTGTGTCCAGTTCAGCCTGCATGCATATTTTCCGTAGGACAAAGAGGAAACTCCAAAATTGATGGCCACTTCCCCAAAGCTGTCATACACATATTTTGCCAAGGGCTTCTTTCCTTGCTCCCTCCTGTCCCTTCAACCTCCCAGGCCATCCTGACATCCCCAAGGCCAAGGTCAGCAGGTGCAGAGGTGCCCTGGGGGGGCCATGGCAAGGGCTCACAGTACCCCCAGCAGCAGCACTGGCAAGTACCACTGCTCCAGCATCAGACACTGCCAAAACTCTGCCTTTGTTGCATGTGCCAGCCAGGGGAACAGATGATCAGGGTCCATCACGCTCAACCAGGCAGCTGCAAATTCGACAAAGCTGTTTCCTACAAGTATTGCACAAGGCCTTTGGGAAAGCAGCTTCAAATCTCCACGGGGTTACGTCTTGCACAGGTGGCCTGTAGAGCCTCACAGGATCCTGCTCTTAATGCTTTTTTTCAAGGCTTGCTCACTGCATTTATTACTGTAGTTCTGACTAAGCCTCCAAACTATTTTTATGGGCCCTGAACAATAGTAATCATTTAGGATCAAGTTCTGCTTGCTAAACTGAATTGTATTTACTCCAGATTCTTAAAACCCCAGATCTCTGACAAATTCTGTTGATCACAGATCACACAGGATATCAGCTGGGGTAACATTGGTTTCACAGATGTATGAAGAACACCACAAGAACTATCTGCCATAAGGCTTCTTCATCACTCAGATCCCAAAGCAATGCAGTGCATTGCAACACCCTCTTAGCAACAACTTCTTTTTGAAACGTGCAATTCAGATGAAGTAAGGTAAAGATGATCAGGTTTCTGAATCATCACACTTGCCAGTTTTTTAAGTGGCATTTAAGAACCCAGTCTAGGACCTAGCAGGACATTAAGAAATGGTTCAAATAAAGCAATGCTAAATCTCGAATATGCATTTGCAAAAGGCTACTTTCATCTTAGGCACAAAATACTGAATATTTTAACTCTTGATGGGCAGCAAAAAATGAAATCTTTTTACTTACTCACAGAAGAACAACTTATTCCAATTAAAATCCATTTCTTGAAACAAGCACTACTATTTACTGTTGAAGCATTTGACTATAACCATATACATTTTAAAGAAATCACTAACTAATATTAAAGAGATGGGTACATTTCTGCTGTGCAGCTCTAATTTGCACAAAGCTGAAATTATGACCAAAACAATCTCGCTACGTAAATGCTCTGAAGATAAACCTAAAGAGTTTGTCTTAAGCTCATGCAAAAAAAATTATGATGGACATGTATGATAAAATGGTATTCCTGAAATTATTATAAACAGTGTGAAAAGCAACAATCTACCCCATATTTATTATACATATGTATTTCTTCCTTCTTTTTGTCTTCTGTTCTAACTAAGTACCAAACTGGACAGTCAGTTTTACTTCTCAGTTATCATGAATATACCTTCCCCTCTCCTATCCCACTGAATTTTATGTTTGGTGGTGGTTATGGGGTTTTTTTGGTGGCAGAGGGGTGTTTTTTGTTTCTTTGGGGGGGTTTTATGTTCATGTGTGTGTGTGTGGGGGGGTGTTCTCACTTTCTTCCTTTTTTTAAGGCTATATAGCAAGAAAATAACTAAACCTTAAAGACAAAACATCTTACAATCTCTAGATTTGTTTCCTTAATTAATAGATATACTTGTGTTAAAAAGAAACCTGTAACATGCTACATTTTGACACCGTCTAGATAATGTTTATAGGAAAATACATGTATTCAGAGGTAGATTAACAATAAGAGACAAAACAGACCCTAACCCTGTAATCTTACACATGCAGCTCCACAGAGTTAAATGGGCCTACCTGCACAAGGAAGGCTTGCAGAATGCCACCATATGCACTCTGATGTTCTCTAGGTATTTGGTATTAGATGATGCAAATGACTCTCTAGCCTTTCATTAAAAAGCCTTAGCTTTATTTTATGTCCAGAAATGTATTTAAGCAGAAAACTTAAATTTTGGTGTCAGAGGAGTGTTAAGATCTGTGATTGTTACTCAAATTGCTTGCACACACAGGAATAAATAGTTAGTCAGGGCTGTGTATCATCTTAATCAAGGTAAATCCACTCTACTGTTAACGTTTTTAAAATACCTACTTAATCACTTAAACCAGAATTGATTTGAACAGAGCACTAAAAAAAATTATCCTCTTGAGAAAGAATGTAAATACTCCTAATGCATGGGAACAGATGATCACTACATACACACACCTGCTCTGCATTAAAACAACTCCTTTGCAACCACTCGGTAACCAAAGGAAGGGAGGGTGTCCACTTTGGAATCACTATTTTTCATGCTAAGCAAATGTTCATAAACAGAAGTTTGACAGGAAGCATCTTTTTCATAGATGTATATACTATATATACAGGAGAGAAATATATCTGCACATATGCTAACACAGAATTAGGAGGACAGGTTCAGATGATGAGGTACACAGGAATTTTCACTGACCAACTGGTTTAATGTACAACAAATTAGCATTATTTATGTGCAGAAAAGGCATAGTGCTCTCAGGAGCTAAATATCAGCTTCTGATAAAATAATTTCAGCAAAGTCTTGCTAAGTTGTCTGTGCCTGCAGGATATGACTCACTGCTTTGCTAAGAAGGACTTGCATGTTAAATGCAAACATTCATAGTCACCTGTTCATGCCCCTGTGCAACACACCTAAAAAACGGCAGATTTATCCTCAGCTGCCAAGAAAGCACCAGCAGGAACACAGACCAAGAAAAGCAACTCTCCTGGCAGATCACCCCATTTACGATACCTGCTGCTCAGGGAGCAGTGCCTTCCCAAGTTTTCCCATTGTAACTGCAGGGCTGAACTGAGGCAGCAGAAGGGTCCCTGGTGTGTCCCTCCAGTTCCACCTTGCTTCTGCCTAGTTATCTGCTGTTTTATCACTAGGCATCACAGAGGCAGGTGGACAAACTTTCCACAAGTCTCTCCAGCACCAACACACATGAAACAAAGCTCCACCAAAATGTAGGAGAACTGGTGCCAAGCAGTTAAGCTTGGCAATACAAAGATTCTGTTTTCATTTTAAGTACCATTCTTCCAAAAGGTCTTTTAAATGGGCTTTTCAGAGAGAGTTTTAGAGGGATGGGGATGGGGAAGAAGGCATCCAGACCTTGGTGTTCCCTTAGGACCTTTCTGAGCATCAGACTCTCGTAAAATATTCATAGATGCTCCCATTTATGTTGCAAAATCCCTGTCCTCAACTACCACTAGCCACTAGGCTAGCAGCTGGCCACAGGCATGTTCTATTTACACAGAATTACACATACAGAATTAATAAGGTTGGAAAAGACCATGGCGATCATCAAGTCCAACCTTTACCTAGGTTAACAACCTACCCAACATCAGTCTAACATCTATACCATCTAAACCATTTAAACCATCTAAACCATACCACTAAGTTCATCATCTAACCAATCCTTAAACACATCCAAGGACAGTGACTCCACCACCTCCCTGGGAAGCCCATTCCAGTGGGGGATCACTCTCACTGTGAAAAAGTTCCTCCTGATATCCAACCTAAACCTCCCCTGACGCAGCCTAAGACTGTGTCCTCTCGTCCTGTCACTGGGAGCCTGAGAGAAGAGACCGACCCCCGCCTGACTACAGCCTCCTCTCAGGTAGTTATAGACAGCGATAAGGTCACCCCTGAGCCTCCTCTTCTCCAGGCTGAACAATCCCAGCTCCCTCAGCCGCTCCTCATAGGGCTTGTGCTCCAGCCCCTTCACCATCCTCGTTGCCCTTCTCTGGACACGCTCCAGCAACAAGTGAAGAACAAATAACAGTATGTGCCCTAAGCCACCTCTCCAGCATGCCTTGCCCTTCCTCCAAGGACTCAGCTACAATATAATCAAAACCAGGATGAAGTCACAGCCGCAGCCACAAATCAACAACTTTTGCCTTAATATGTGAACCCCGTGTAGCAAAATTGTGAGGTCCTTATGCAGCAATGAAAGGAATAGATGAGTTTTCTCTATCTGCTCTATGCCAAAACACAGATGATGGCCTCAAGACTGTATTTCCAAGAGGGAACGACAAGGAAGAAAGTGCAGCTGGTGACAGAGAGGAGGTACATCAACCCGACATCACTGACCTCCATTCTACTTTCTTTGTACTGCGAGGAGGCATTTTAACTTAATTACTTTCAAGAAACTTCCTATTAGAAAGCTGTGGTTTCCAGTGCATTTTTATTGCATTTTCCAAGTTGTGTCATCAGAGCAGGACATATTCCTATGGGAGCCAAAGGTCCAATATGTAAGGCATTCTAATAAATAATAAGGAATGTCATGGCTAATAAAATCTGTAATATGAACACATACAAAAATTAATTTCACTGTGTAAGCTACTTTTAAAACTCTGTGCTTTTCACATTTTCCTGGCAGCCACATATAGCAGCAGTCACTAATTAATATGAACAATATAAAAAAATACAAGCATCACTCAAAACCATAATTTTACTTTTGCTTATTTAAGACCATAATCAATCTTAATGAAAAAAATACTTCAAAACCTAAAAATTAACTACAAAGCTGACTTGAAAATCTACTGGGAAGCTCATGTTTCCTTTGTGTTCATTTGTCTAGAGATGAACGTGCACTAGATAATTGGAAATATTCTGCTACCACAACATCAATAGGTAGAACTAAGATTAATAAGAGCAAAACAAAAGAATAAAAAAAGCCAAAGAAAATGAAAGAAAAAGCCTTTGAAGCAACAAAAAAAGCAGAAATCAACATTCCTGTCACAAAAAGAGACTTTGATTTAAAAGACCAACACAACATTGACTTCCACTTCCACTAAAGCCTAGAGATTAATGTTTTCAAAATTTCTTAGGAGCACCTTGTGACCTCCTGTCAAACCAATGCAACTTGCCATCATGAAACATTCCAAAAGCCTAATGGCAGCATATGTGGAGTTGGACAAGTGGGATACAGGGCAGTGCCAGTCAGTACTCCTGGCTCAGAGAAGAGGAGGGAACTTGTGCCTTTCATCTGCACAGCACCATCCCTTCCCCTCACCAAAATCCCAAACCTGAAACCTCTTCTCCACAGACAATAAGATCTGACCTGCATAGAAAAGTTATGGTCTGAGGATTGGAGATATGAGAGAGATTGTCTTTCCTTTAAATTCCTGGGAAAAAATATTTAGGATAGTTATCCAAATTTTTTTCTTGAATATGAGAATGTGGGCATGGGGAGCAGGGTGAGGAATTGTCCATGGCCGTGTGTGTGCTGCTATTTTGTAGCTGCAGCTGGAAGAGGAAAATGCCACAACTGATTTTTCGCACAACTGAAGATTATCCCAGTCAGACAAAAAAGGATGTTATCCCGCCGTTACATACTTAGGTATTGTCGTGAATGAGAAAAGCAAGAAAGGAAAAAATAACACAAAATCATGCTGGTTTTGATTACAGAACACAAAGAAAACCTCAGGATTTCTCCAAAGTATCAAATCACAGAATGTAATAAAGATTGGAACTTAGGACATACAAGGAAAATGCAGTCCACAACTAAAAGAAAACCCTAAAATCTGATCAGATAAAACAACAAAAAATTATTGTCCAATATCTAGATATCAGCAGAATATAGTCATTGATGGAGATGGTATTAAAAAAGTTTGATTTAAACCACGAGAAAATAATTTAAAACCCCCACCCAACAGCTGCTTGGAAATCCTAGGTTTAGATACAAACCTGAAGTCCTACCTAGCACTCACAGATGCTTTGTACCAGCATGATAAAAGCAGTAAAATCCTTTAAAACAGAGATGCTATTCTCAGCAGCTTCTATGAGTTAAGAACTCTCTGCTATCGGACAGCACATAACGAATCGGTCTGAACTATAAAAGATGCAGCTCAGGAAGGAAACAGACATTAAGAAATAGATAAGAAAGAAAACCTAGAGTTAGGAAGAACAGAAAATAATTTATCTTCCTGAAAGCTGTCTAAAGGTGAGGAATTCCAGGTTAGGGAGAAGTTCACAAACTTTCTAATCAGCTCATATGTGTTCTAGGTTGCTTAGATGTAAAAAGATAAAAATCAAACTAAAACAAACCAAGCAAACAAACAACAACCAAAAAAAACAGATGTAAAATTTCTGTGAAGCCCTGAGAGCCATACCTGGACATTTCACTTAACTTCAATAGCCACAAAAGACAGATAATTGATCAAATTAAAAACATGTCAATCTACTCACTCGTACATAAAACACGCAATGGGAAAAAACAACAGTTAGTTTTGAGAAGTTATTTTATTCTAGTCTGTCTTGGTAAGACTAGGGGACATCTGTGGATTCCCCCACCTTCTTCTCCAAACAAGGCATCTCCTCTCAGAGTAGGCTGCAAATGATCAAATCAATGGAATAATGATCTTGATTGCCTTTGCCAGCTCTCCATAGACATGAGTTCACTAGAGAGGCAGCCACGCAGCTTCCTCAGACGTTAGGAAAGACTTTTGATCTCTCTTTGAAGAAACTTTTCTCAGGATATTTAAAAGTCTGTGGTTTATTTTCATGTGTGGGGAAAAGCAACGCTGAGGTGAACACTCCCACAGAAATGTCTCAACAAATCCACACTTGTCCAAAAAATCCTTGAAGAAAATTAATATGTATGCACTTTGAAGGTGTACATTTTTACTTGGTAGTTCTCTGCTGCACATCCATGACTCATGGATATATGGCACGTCATGCAAACACCAAGCAGACAAAAAAAAAAAAAAAGAGAAAACTGGTAATGGAGATGGCTGCAAGGGTTAAGAAGTTTGGGTCTCAGATTCCCAGACTAATTACTGTGGAGTAACCAATTAGCTTACACTACATAACATGTGCTAGATAACCCTTGCTTACTAACTGTACTTTTTTCATTGAAAACAAACCCAAGATACTTCAAAATGTGCCCTTCCAAGCTTTTCTGATGAAAGCGTATAATGGAGCACTTATTTTGTATTTGCCATGATCCCCAAGCACAAAAGCAATGCATAGGTACACATTTGGTAGACAAATACATTATTTAAAATGTTATATGTGTATAAGCACACTGAAATACGAGAAATACCATTTGTTTCTTCTTTTCCTTTTGCCCACAGATATTATACCTAATAACATCTTAATATTGTATTCCTTCAATTAGATTTCTTCACAATATTGTATTTCTTCTTTTCAGAGAGCTGTGACTATAGGCTGCTTTTTAAAGGAAACTTATACCACATTATTTGCATGTTTAAGGACACAGAAGATGACTGTCACAAGCATTTTGCCAGAGCCAATTTGCCTTCCATCAGAAAGGCATATTATAGTAAACAGAGTGGCCACTGAAGGGTGCTGGTATGTGCAACTGTGTATGTACAGGGAAAACTAATCACTGAAATAAGATGTAAAAGTTGCACCAGATTGAGTAAGCTTCTTTTGCCTTTTATTCTTACAGGCTTCTCTTCATTACCTTTTCTTTTTTTTCTTCTCATGAGTTTGAAAATTATTTTTAAAATGAGATCTGTCATCCTGCTAAAAAATATAAGAAGAAAAATATTGAATTTACAGTGTTTTAATTTTGCTTAGATGATTAAAATAGAATATTAAATATTCCTTTTTTGACAGTGACAGGAAGTTTTGTGAAGAGAGAGGGATCACTATAAAAAAATAGGATTTTTTTCTTTAAACCTGATATCACAAAACTCACCTTGAAATGCTTATAACGTTATCACACAATTATGGCATTTTGGTTGCCATAATTGCCTCAGGTCTGCTGAGGACAGCAAAGGAAATATGGGCAATATTCTATAGTGTCAGGAAGACAGAACTAGTTGCTTTTGCAGGTTCCCCATTTACCAAAAGCATGCTGAACCCAGGGAAGGAAGGGCCTGTATCTACCAGATGGCAGGCAAGCAAACATATGGAGCATTTAAGAGAACCTTGTACACTGAGAAATTTCTCCTTGATTTTAAACTCCACCAAAACATGTACTGACACAAAATTAATTCCACTGCTGAGACAATACCTTCACATACGTTTACACTGTGTTCTGCACAATGAGATACTAATCTTGACCAAGATATCTACAATATTCCATTTAGCAAGTTTCTAGTAGAAAGGGGTGGAAACAAAAACCAGAAGCACAGGTATTGACCAGAGAGGCACATGGATCTCAGGTGAAAGAGTCAGAAATGAGATATGAACGTATGAACTAGTGCAGATTGATTATCTGCCTGCAAAACATTAAATAAAAGCCAGTTAAAACTCTCAGTAATGCTGCAAAGAAACCCCACTTCAAAACAAAATCAAAACCCCTTCATCATTCAGGAGACAGAAGGTGTGTGACTTACAGAAGATACTGGTCTATGCTGAAACCCAAAATCTAGAAAATTTGGGGTTGGGTTTACTTCTATAAAATAACAACAAGCAAGATTGAATCCAAACAGATGGATAACCTCTTCTTGAGTCCTAAAATACCTTACTTTAGCTGTTGCCT
This sequence comes from Serilophus lunatus, assembly GCA_013399895.1. Classification (NCBI taxonomy): domain Eukaryota; kingdom Metazoa; phylum Chordata; class Aves; order Passeriformes; family Eurylaimidae; genus Serilophus; species Serilophus lunatus. The sequence continues at coordinate 404,030 of VXBA01000678.1, read as the reverse complement.
AGGAGATTTACAGTAACATGTTACACACCATGCAAAAAGTCTGAATATCCTACCCTTCAGCTTCATGAATACCTCCATGACAGAAAAATCTGTGAGAGGGCCAACCAAAGTTTCCATTGTATTCTTCCTAAAGATAGCCTGAGCTTGTTCCTCTGCAGCAATGGGGTCCCATCCTCAACCACTAACAATTTCAAATAAGCCAGAGAGAAGGGGCAAAGTACTGACATTTCTACAAATTTTAGGGAAACAGATGCCTACAGAAGGAGTTAAAAGTGAGCCACATTGAGGAAAAACTGAAATTACCAACTGACAGTGAATTATCCAGCTACATAAGTGCTTGCAGCCTAGATAATTTCAAGATCTTCAGGAAAAATGATAACTTTAGACACACAGTTTCTCAGATAGCAATATTTTCATTTCATGTAGCACTGTTTCCTGTTTTGCTTCAGATAAGGCTGTAATTACAGAATAATTATACACTGGACTCCAAATTACAGCAGCTGAATAATAAATATTAAACTATGAGCACTACATTAAATAATTCTGCTTCTTATGCACATAAAAAAAGAAAATTCTATGTGTGGAAAATAAATTCATATATTGAAATCGGAGCAGCTAAAGTGTATTTCAATTCACTGATAAAAATCTGTCAGACAGACAGTGTAAAATCCACATTTTTGGTTTAGCAAGAGAAACAGATAATATGACACTGCAGAGTTTACCTTTTCAAACACTTAGATCTTTTTTCACATGCAGCAAAAATCTCTCTGTTACAGGATGTGGCAAATACCACCCAAGACTTCATGGGAGATGGGTTGAAATCACTTAATCTACAGAAAGGGCTTAACTTGAGCTCGGAGCCACAAAACAAACAACTGGCCACGTGGCTCAGGTTCTTTTCTCTACATCAGGCACAAAATTCTGCAGGGAATATAGTGGGTATAGCATATATACCCACTATGTATACCCATGATTAGAGAGGTAACAAGAATAAAGACCAGACGACAAGTTCACACACCAATAGTGAAACGACAGACAAGTGACACAGATACATTCTTCAAAAGGACCTGGTCAAAATCTCCCACCAAGACTCAGCCTTCTAAAGATGACACAAACTCATACATATGCAAAATGGACCTGGGAAGATCTTACAAAGCACAATCACTACACATGTGCAAAAACTGCGGGATTGGACACGGAAGGAGGAAACAACAGGTGGTGGAAATTTCACAGTATCTGTATTGTGAGCAGAGTAACATGACAACTCCAACACAGTTCAAAAGGAATCTTACTGTCTCAGAAGGAGCTCACAGTATCCAAGGGATGAGGAATCTGACTTGTGATGAGACAAATATAAACCACGACCAGCACAAAAATGACATCCAGTTCTCACTCAGGCACTTTTCCTTCATGGGAGTGTTCATATCCTCAGCTGAATCCATATCTTTCTTCCCATTTGAGTAACTGCTGTTCTTGCAGGATCCCCAAGGGCTTCAGAGACCAAAATTTTACAAGATCCTGCAAGAAGGGAAATAGACTGCTAATTTATTTTCTTTCTCCTGCTTGGCTTCCTGCAATTCTGCACGCCAACGGATACGTCAAGCTACAGAGGTACCCTCCTCTCCTGCATCACTTTTCCCAGATAAAATGCTTAACCTTGCAGTTTTCAGACCAGGAGTCCTATCCCAGAGTCCTTGGGTGAATAATTCACTAGAGCTTTTTCTCAATTACTGACCAACTTATGCACCAAAACAGCACAGTCTACTGAGAATGAGAGCACAGCCTGAAAGAGGTAGATGGTCATGGTACAACAGAACATCCCTGTGGGTCGAAGCCACTGCAAATGATTTTCAGGAAAACATTGAAGTAGTCTACCCAAAAGGAAGGGCTGTTATCTTTGGAAGCGGTGCAAATCTACCACAAAGCAATATATTTCCACTTAGGGGAAGAATGAATGTCCTAAACACATTCTGTCAGAAGGCACCGTTTCCAGAGAAGGCTCAGTGGTTCTGTGAAACAGCCAGATCCTGGGATTCCAACTAATAAAGACTTTTTTATGTTCTCCCACTGTTCAGCATGGCTCATTTGATAGCCCACAGGCCACATCAGAACTACAGAAGGAGAACAAGACAAATTTGTTTGTTTTTCTGGTGGAGGGCATGACGTGGCCTAGCCAAAAGCACCTTCCCATGCCTGGACACTACATGTCACACAGCCACACAAGGACAGAGACAGGAGATTAGTTTCTCCTTAAGCATTTATGCATGGCACTAAGCTGATCATGATGCTCCAAAGTAGCTTTTGCAACACAGGGAAGGGAAAACACAGTCTGTAGAGCTGTAGCAACTAAGGTGAGACAACCTTTTTTCTTGCCCCAAACCACACCTGTAGTGATGGGCAGAGGATTGCAGACCTCTTTCCAAAAGACATGTTCTTTGCGCTCTCCCATCACATCTCAATTACAAGTCAGTCTTTTGATAGGAGTCCTATCAATTTCAGCAAACCAAAAGCACTGCCCCTTAAGGGATGTTAAAAACCAGAAAGACATAATGTCTTGCTTAGTCACGGATTTTTGGACGAAACAGCAAGTTCTCAGCTATTCAGGGTCCTTACCCTGGGATTAAGGGAAAATTTGGTCCTGTGAGGGATTTTGTTAGCTCATAAGTCAATCACTGAATAAAGAGAAAACACTAAAGGGGAAAAAGAAAAAAAGGATTGTCTCTTAAAACTCTACGATGAAGTCATCTCTGAAGGATACTTCAGTCTTTCTCACAGAAGTACGGGGATTTCTGAACCACCTGCTTATTCACTGCTGCCAAAGAGACAAATGCAGTTTCATCTCCTTCAGAATATGATTGAGAGGGTGGAGACCAAGTTAACATCATAGAAACATTTGGTCATTTATTCATCTGGCTCTTAAGAAAAGTATATTTTGACTCTTCAGATGACTTGTTCATCACCAAGAAGAAGAGAATTTCTCCTTTTTATGCAGAAGGACTGCACACATGTTCAGAGATGAGAAAGATCTTTAAAAAACAGAACAGAAAACAAGCTATAAAAAGAACATTGAGAATAGATTCAAAATTTACTGAATGCATTACTTGCGATAATTTGATTATCAGAAAGTTTCAGTGTAACCCACCCTCACTCCACATTGAATCTGGAACCAGCCTGCCAAGCAGCATGGAATCTGATGGCCTTGGAAACCACCACATTGTGACTTCAAGCAAGATACCAGTGGAATATCTTCAGTTAAACAGACACCTCATGATGTGAAGGAAAGCACAAAAGTGCAGAATACATATATGCTCTTCAGATAGAATAATTATGGAAAACTAATGTGTACTAAGTACCCACTGTCTGTGATTTCAGTAGATGTGACTTCATGATCCAGATTGTCCCTTTCCATCTTCTTTTATTTTTCTTGCAAGCAATGGTTTGTAACGCATCATGTGAGAACACTTGCAAGTATTCTTTCTTCTGTTCATACAGCTACAGTCCCTGCTGTTTAGTAATAGATCAAAATAGATGAAAAATCACACGTACAAGGCATGCACACCCAACCAAATCTTTTTTAGCAGTTGTTGTTTACTGTTTTCTAAGGCATATTGTCATCCTTTTTGGTGGTACAGAGAAACAAGGGCTTAAAATAACTTCTATGTAGAAGTCTGCCACAGGATGCAAGATTCAGTCCTTTAGGAGAAATCAGAGCCTCTGTGAACTACAATCTCTATTACAAGAAGAAACACTTCTTCCTCATCTCTTTGACAGCTTTCTTGTACACAGACCCAGTAATTATAGAATGTAAGTGAAAACAGGTTGAGGCATATAGGCAAATTTTACACTCATTACTATAATCTTCAGAGCCAGGACTCAGTATTTTGGGCTCCAAAAGATACCCAATACACATAAATTTTATGAGTCTATTACCATTTCTACCTTGTAGGAAAAAAAAAAATTTACTTCATCAGCCTTCAAGAACATGGAAGAAGTTGCTCAAAACAGAAAATAACCAAACATACCAAAACATACAGGTGAAAAATTTCAAATGATGCTACTTCTATCTTGAATGTCTCACTATAGTCATTCAAGGATTTAATAACACTGCAGAAACACAGCGTCCTCTGGACTGGAACAGATGTTTTATCTGTTTTCTGCCATGGTGCAAGGGCATGACAGAGTAGCTGATATTCTGTCCACATTGTCAGGTGCACTTTGAAGTTTATTCCCTTAGACTGTGCCACATCCAGGGAAGTCTGACAATTTAAAGGTGGTGAGGAGTTTCAAGGTTAAGTGGATGGACTGTTTATTTCTGTCCATTTCTGAGGTTCCACTTTGCTTGTTACAAATAATAATGCCTGTCAACGTGCAGGTAATAGGAAGGCTTTAATAAATCAACAGAAAAAGAATATGTTAATGAAGCAGGCTACTAATACTAGAGTGCTCATGCCTCTTTTCAGCTGCATTCAAGTACCATTAAAAAAGCACTTAAAGCATATATTTAGTATGTCACTTCAACATCTAATAATTAGTGTTAATTGCTAGATTTGATAAATATTTGCATTAGCAGATTTGATAGTAGGCATTGGCATTCCAGAATGTCAGAACAGAATGCAGGTAAAGTATAGGTAAGAACTCTCAACAGGAGAACAATAAAAATCCCCCCGGGGCCCCGCAAAGATCCCATCTCCATAGGGAGGTAACCTACCTGGCAAGCCAGCTGACCTTCACAGGGACCAAATGTCTTTTGCCAGTGCAGTAAGGACTGATCCATCTGATTAAGAATAGGCATAACAAGCTTAAAAGGGAGTCAAAGCCAAGCCTCTGCAGCTGTGAAAACTGTGTGGCATGCTGCCTTGGAGCCAAGAGCGTGCACTCATAGTAAGAGAAAACGCAGGGGAGCACATCCTCCTTGGCAGGATTGCTGGACTACTGTGTGTCCAAGCTTAGGATTTCCAGGTGCAGCCAGCTCAAAAAGCTTGAAAAGGTATGAAACTTTTCCTTATATATTGGTTTCTTTTTCCTTCTGCAAGAAGTGTCACACTGACGCTTGTTGTCAACAAGTTTGACAGTAGCTTGGTGTACAGTTGAGATCACTGCTGCAACTGGTATGCATGAGGGCAAAAACACAAGAGCACATTCAGGTTACCTGGTTTGGCTTACAAATTCCTGCATGATCCTAAAAATATGAGACCAACTGTACAAAAACGCCAAGCAGGAATTCAGGTTCTTACGCTCAAAGCAAACCAATGGTCTCCCAAAGTAATAATACTCCATAAGCAAGGTGCAAAAGGTGAGTAAGCCCAGCAAGCAGGCCACGGTGAATAAAGAGAAACTATATTTAATGGAAGACCAGCATGAACACAAACTTCAATTAATCATCACCAGCTAACATCACTGCCATCCTAAATATGAACAACTCTTGGTTTCTCCACATGCACTAAGCTGCCATCCTAACGTGACACTGTCGATGCTTCATGAAAACAGGTTCCATTGCACACTGCCATGAAAATCTGACAAATCTTGTTTTTTGATACCCAATCAAGTTTTTCTTACTAAATACAAACCATTATGTGTGCGCCAAATCAGACTAGAAAAGACTTCAAAACTATAGAAAATGTCACTTGCTTTTTTTGCAGTGTTTTTGATAAAATCTTCCTATTCTCCGTCACCATCCGCTACAAACAAAAAGCTGCTTCCACCTCTGGTTCTTGCAGAAAAAAACGACAAGAGGAAATATTTGTAGTGCTTAGTGGAAAGTTACCACAGGACTGCATTCACAGGGTTTAGGATTTATAGTCAGAATCTGGTGGAAGGGGGTGGGGGAGGAGGCTCTGAAAGAAGTTTATCAGCCACAGACTTGTGATACCAAAAAGCAGCTGCACAATCATCTCCTGCCCATCATAGGCCACTACAATTTTCTGGACCTTCAGCAATTAGTTTTACAGCTTAATAAGAAGAATTGTGCCTTATTTGTATTTGGAACATGTTTAATTTCACCTTTGAATGACACGATCAGGCTTTTGTTTGCTCGATGGTATCCATGACCACAGTTTTCCAGTAGAGGTGGACTATAATCCATTCAGACCTTAATCTGAGTAGTGATAACCAAAACAGAGTTCCTGAGGTTAATCAATATTTACACAGTGTTAGTCATTTATCTGCAAAGGCATTAGAGTATGTTTCCTTAACAGTGGCACTTCAAAGGGGCCTCGTTAGGAGAAGTCTCCCCTTTACCAGGTGCTAACACCTCTAGAGTGCTGGACTCCAGCACTAAAGAAATAGTAAGGTTTTGTAATACGTGGTTTTCAGAGGTGGAAGAGTCATGATCAGCAAGGTAGTTTGGGTTTTGGAGGAGGAGGTGATGGCGTTGGGTAGGGGGCACTCACAGTGATGCTCATCCCTTGCAGTCTGGATGTGCTTGCTAACCCCTACATTTTGCCAAACACAGATAATGTGACTCCACAGCTCACAGTAGTGGAGGATTGCTTTTGTGTTCTCCCTTGGAAAGACAACAAAATATAGGATACAGTGAGGGCTCGGTCAGTATTAAACTGGAACAGAAAGATCTTCCTACTGAAAACCTTCTAAATATAAATTTGCTTCATCATAATAAGTATCTACCTGAAAGGTGAGATAGGCCCTGTCTCTCAAATGGGAAATGTGGTCTGTGGTGATGTGCCCAGCACTGCTGATAAAGAAGCTGCCTTTGCAAATATCGAGGAGGGAATTGTTACAACTCAAGAACAGTGAAGACTCACTTCACTACAGCCATCCAGTAAGGGGCACAGCCCAGTCCTGTTGGTTTACACAAGGTTGTCAGCTTTTGTTGAGTGACAAACAGCCTTATGTAGGAGGGAAAATTACCATTCTAGAGGGGAATAATACTCACCATCAACTACAGTAATAGTTTAATAGTCTCTGTTAGTTAAAAGAATTACTTATTTTTTTCCCAACTTCCTCCAGCTTCAGAGACACAAACCATGCATTCCAGAAGTAACAGCACCGAAAGCCCAACCAGACCAAAGCTGGGCCAGCCAAGGCCAAAAGACCACCATGAAGAAGAGGCTGGTTACAGTGGGAGAGGAAATGGGCAAAGGGGGCAGAAAGAGAAGGACAATGGAGCCCAAGCCAGTACAATCCTAAGAAGCCCTAAGGCAGAGAAAACACGAAGTTCTTTCAAAAAAAGGGACGACCTCTCTCGTGATGACTTGTTATTTCTTCTTAGTGTCCTCGAGGGTGAATTACAGGTATGTATTGTCTTATATTTCAAATTAAAAGACACACCACTCCCAACCCCCATTCCCACATCCACCACAAACACATGCTGGTTTTATATTAAGAAAACACCTTACGTGATTTGATACAGGACAAATATGAATTGCAAAGTACAAAACCTATAGCTATTATAGCTATCAGAAAGAAAATTATTTTTATATCACACGTGACCCTCTAAGCAGAACTAACAAAACTTTCCAGTTGTGTTGCCCCATTCTACGTACTTTGAATACAAAGTATTTGTCACTGTAAAACTGATACAGAGAATAAATTACAGACCTGTAAGATCATTTACTTAATTATTTCTTATCTCCCCTCTCCTATGAAGTCATATGAATCAGTGTGTGCCAGATCACAAGAAGTAACTCACTCAACAATATTCTAACAAGCTTTTTCTAGAAAAATTAAAATAGCCACTTTATTTCTCATACTATGAAGCATATGTGTTAGCCCATAAGATACTGGATTTTGAAGAGCCAGCACTTTTCTGCCTAGAAAAAGAACCAGCTGTCAAGTGGTAAATGATGCCTAACCTGGTCAAATGTAATTTCAGGAAGTGGGAACCAGATTTCCAGTGAGCAGGGAAAATATTTCTGTAGCAGGCTTATTGCACAGAAGTAATGACATCCACTTTAAAACTGCTCACAGGCAGAGGAAGAAGGAAACTGGCCAAAGTGGTATAAACATGTGTAGCACATGGTTTCAGAGTTTATTGCCTAGACAGTACCTGGGTAGTTCTACTCTTAACATATGTGTATATATTTATATATACACATATATAAACTCGTGCTTAACAGAACACACATGAAATATGAATATTTAAGAGATGTATCAATCTCTGAAAGTAGATCCAGGGCAAATTTTTACAGATTGTTTCATCATGCAAACAGAACAATTTCCATGTTTGCAAAACATTTCTCCCCTGCTCAGTTGGCCTTTCTTAATTCAGGTTAAAATTCAGATGTCACACACTCCTCCAAAACAAGTTTTTTCTTCCTTTCAAAGAGAGCTTTTTAAATATATATTTATATATTTATTTATATTACACCCACACTCTTCATTACATTTGTGTAACATAAATACACTCACACACACACACAGACACTTCATTCTTATGATTTAAAACTGGAACAGAGTGGAATGAGAAATCGGAAAACAATGAGCCTAACACAAACATTTTAAATCATATCTGAAATTCCAAAAGAAGCATTATGAATGGAAAAGGTGAGAAGTCATTTCTTATTCCTAACTTTTCACCTTCTGTAATGCCAAGTTAAATCTCTGAAGATCAGCTGTCAATCCAATCATAATTAAGTTTCTAAGGTAGCTGCCATTACTTTTCAAATTGCAGAACATTTAAGATGCACAAAGTTCACTCTTCTATTTTTCCCACAGTGCTAAGGATTAGGAATAGACTATTTATTTTATATATTTTAAATTTTGTTTAAAGAGTCAGAAATAGGGATACAGAAGTCTTGCAGTCAAAAGGAGTCACACTGAAAGTGTTATGCACTCCTGATACATCCCTCTTTCTGATTTCCTCCGTTCCTATTCTACCCCTCTAGGGTTACCACATACTAATTTTTAACTGGGGTCATTATGGACAGTGGATGTTTAAGACAGCTTGTGTAGTTATGTCACTGCAACGGAGGCAGGGGGCAACCTCCACCACCAGAGGATGCAGGGCAGGGAAATAAATACTACTTTCAGTCACTTTACATACACAGGGATATTTAAAATGTCTTTCAGTTTTCTTAATATCAAAAGCATAGAGCTAACCTGTAAACACATTTGTGCAGTTGAACAAGATAAAGCCTTACTTTGTGTTTCTGCAGGCCCAAGATGAAGTTATAGGAGTACTTAAGGCTGAAAAAATTGACTTGGCTTTGCTTGAAGCACACTATGGCTTTGTTACTCCCAAGAAGGTGTTAGAGGCCCTCCAGCGAGATGCTATTCAAACAAAGGCTGAGCAATGGCAGGAAGATATCTATGAAAAGCCTATGGGAGAGGTAAGAACAAGTCATTGATTTTGAACCATAGTTTCCACCAAATTCAACAGAAAATATCTAGCCCACTTCCAAGGAAAAAAGCAAATGAACTCTAAATATAGAATCTAACATGAGTGTAAGTGACAGCAGAACAAAGTCCAGGGTCCAGTTGGGATCCTCACTTATAGGGCAGCCTGGGACCTTCACATAACATGAGTTTGTCTAATTCAAGCTCTGGTAATCAGCCTTCTACTTCTGAAACCACCCTGATGGGCTTTTTCCCCCCTCTTCTTGCTATCCATATTCACAACCCCTACAAAACAGAAGCTTCCCCAATCCCCTTTCTGGAGGGAGGCAGGCGTATACCTGCTTGGTCTGAATAGTTACGACAATGACCCGGCATTAGAAACCTCCAGGCAGGAATCTGATATTCTCACACTATACCTAAGTAACCTTTAGTTTCACTGCACTGCAGCAGCAGCACCCATACTTTCTGAACAACGTTACCTGATTCATTTCTGCCCTACAATGCAAATCACTGGGTATTAAAACCCCTTCACATCAGAATGTGGGTTTTTATCCCAGGTAATTGTCTCCAATTCACATAAGCATTTTTTAATAGACTGCTTAGTATAAACAAACGTCATAACAATAAAAACAGAAATTATGGATAAAATATCAAGTGTTTTCCAGGTTTTCTGAACAGAAATGTACCTAAGGATACAGAGATCATTTCAGAGAAAAGTATGTGAGGCAAAAGGTCAGCACTCACTTCAGAAGCTCAGAGGTTAAAATTTCTGGACATAATCTGAAGCAGATAAAGTTCAAGTGTGAATTTTTTTTAGAACATTGTGGCATTGCCACAGAAACTCTGAGCACAAATGGAAATGATTTGAGGAAAAGTCCAAAACAGTTTGAAAATGTAAATTGAGTCTAACACCACAGATTTTGGTAATTTCAAAAAGCAAAGGTAAACATCCTGAGAGCAACTGAAAGGTCCTCTGCTACTTCTACCAACAAGGACTGTGACAGACCAAAACCATGTTTTCCTTTCCTATGAGGAGATTTTTTCTTTTCTTTCTTTTTTTTTTAAAACTGAGGGTTTTTTCAGTCAAATTTATTCTATGGCTATTTCTTTCTGCAACCTAACAAATATCAGAGAAGCTTACTCTTATTCCTCACACTTGAGGGGCATAAAAGAAAAAATTTTGGTTTTGCTCTGACTCAAAGACCTGAAAAGGTTTTCCATCTTTGTATGGTTTGTAAATTCATATCAAGTCAGTTATGCACAAAGAAATCTGTCTTCAGATGAATTGCCACTCCTCTTGAATAGACACCAAAAAATATTGAACATTCTAGTAAAAACAGAAAAATAATATCAGAATCATTTTCCCACATTCAAAAAGAAACATTAAAAAAAAATCAAAAAACCATCAGAGAAGGTGATGCAGGAAAAGAGAGATAAAGAGGAAGATACTGCAGAATTTATGGTGTCTTTTTCTCATGTTTCAAACCTTCACAGAATTAGAAAGCAGATTCTGGTTTCTAATTCTTACCCAGCTTCCAATAACACAGCCAAGGGTTAAAAAAAATTGTGAGTCTCACTGTTTGAAATAGAATGAACAATATTTCCTACCACTTTGAGAACTCCTCTAAAACCAGAGAAACCAGAGGAAAGCCTGTATTTTGCATCTATCAAGGATAATTAAAAGTTTAATCCATTTTTAAAATCCCAGCACCAGTCAACTCGGGGAAAGATGCATCCTCATCAGGTTTCTCATTGTATCCTCACAACATCTTTTAAGTGTTGGTCAAAACTTGCCAAGGACAACAGCTGTAGAGCACCAATAATTGAGTCATAGGAAGAGCCTGAAACAATAATGTTGATAATACAGCATTCCAGAAAAGAAGACCAGCATATCCATGTGGAAATTTTGTTCAGCTACAGTTGAAAAAGGCAAGTGCTCCCATAATTTCCATCCTAAATTCAGGATTATATACTTATAAACAGTGACCACAAGAATATTATTAACAGGAATAATATTAGACTGAAATTTGGATAAAGAAATGTAACACCACCAAACACAAAACAGTCTAAAAAGAGAACTTTGAAGAGTTCAGTTTCAATGTAATGGATTTGAGATACACCATTCTCTTTTGACTTCAAACATGACTTAGTGACAACATGTATTTAAACTATTAAATTCGTGTGAATTTTTAGCTTGCTGAGCTATTCACAGTTACGTAAGGCTATGCTTCTTATTTTCCATTGTATTGTACAGCATGTTCAAATATTAATTCTAGCAAAAATACCATATGGTTAGCAAGAACAAAACAACAAATCACTTAATTAAGATTTTATCACTTTAATTTTCAACAGAAGACATTTATACTGCTGCTTATTAGTTCTCTGTGGTTTTAGCTAAGAACTGTGTAGCCTGAGTAAACCTGTGTGTGTACATATTAATGGATATTTCTGCATGGGAAGATTTAGCAATTGACCTGAGTAATTTGAGGAACCTGGGGCTGTTGGAGGCCACTTCTGTGTGAGGATCTCACACCAGCAGGGGTCCACAGGATTTCTCTCTTCTCCACTGGGTACGTGGGAGTCAGCCACAAGACCTCACAGGGAAAATGAAAGAGTCAAATTTGCTCCCCAGGGAGACATCCTTATCTCGCACAGGGACATAACAGAGTTTCCCAGGAAAGCACACAGAAGTGCAGCAACTCAGTACCAGGCTCTGTTTGGTCCTGCAGGGAGGGAGAGGTGCTGCACAGGAACACCCCAGTGTCACAAGGCCAAATGCCCACACCTGTTACATGAAGATCTAGTCTCTTATGTGCATAAATGGTGATGTAGGATCTGCTGTCCCTCCAATTCTCTTCTCTATGACCCACCTGCACCAGGAGACAGTCCCAGCACTTCTTTCCTTCTCTCTCAAGTGGAATCATAAGCTCACACTCTCCACCTTGCTCCCAGACACAACAGCCAAATGCTCATAGTAGAACTGATTCGGCAGCATTCTTGAAAAGGAACCAAAATGCGCCTTCTAATCTGAGCAACAGGAGAAAACTGCAACATGCAAACTGCTTTAATGCAGCAGTTTATTTCTTTTTCTTTCTTACCCTTTCATGTAAGCAGGTCTCCTCGGGACACTGCCATTCTTTTTCCCATTTTAAAATTCCTTGTTCCACTTCCCTGCCTTGAATACACACCTCTCCCATTCCAAATACCAGTTTGTAATCCAAACTGGTTATAATCTCAACACTGACAAAAACACAACTGTGAAGTGACAGGCACTGGCATTGCTCATTGAGAGCTGCAAAACAAAAACCTGGAGTTACTACCTTTCTTCTTGCATACATGCTGCTTGGATTACTGCTTCAATTAACTTCTTGTAGCCATTCAACAAATACTCCAGAACAAGCAAAATGTACTGAACCTATAAAACCCTGCTGGCAGGTTCCCACATCCTTTACACCTAACAGTGTAGAAGCAGAATTATTTTATACTTGGTTACTCTTGCTTGGTTGATGACTAACCCTCATCTCCATCAAGCATTTACATGTTCAGAACCTGGCTCGTTTGATTTAGGATCAGCTCGTAGCCAGAAATGTCAGTGTTTTCTTACAATAGCAATTTACACATGCCCTCAGATTCTTACACATAATTTGAAAGTGGCAGTCCAACCTATACAAATGTTTATCTTTACTTTTTTAATCCCATCCATCCAGACTGCCTGCCAAAAGAAACTGGAAGTTCATACCTTTGCCTTCTTCCCATTTGACCTCCCACTGAAGGCTGCAACCAGCAAGCACTCATGCAAAGCTGGTGTCCAGTTAACATCAATGTAAGAAAGACTGGGCCATAGTTGCAGGCAGCACTGCACCAGAACTTTATCTAAAAATAGGAGGCAAGTTGCTTTCTGAGAACAGTGTAAATTCACCTGACACATGATCTTTGAAAAGATAAGCATAAGAAACTCAGGTGATGGTGTTTCATGCATCTACAATGGCTGTTTCAAAAAAAACATTCTGAAATCTTGGGGTAGAGAGGGAAGGTTGATAAAACCTCTTAGTAGCCAAACAAAAGATTTCAATTTGTGGAATTTCCACTTCTGGTAAAATAAGGGATAGTGTGAAATTAAAATGGACAGTTTTCTTCATCCTGACCTTTTAAGGCAATCCAGTTTTCAACCTCTTTAAAAGATCTTGAAAACATAGCCAAAAGATTACTGTATAAGGCAACACTTGCTTACTGAAAAAGCTTGGCTATGCAAGAGTTTAGGTAAGAAGTGTTTTTACAGGAGAGGTCCTGCTTCACCATTATGTTTCCAGAAAGCAGTCACCTTGCTGCTACAAAGTGTACAAATTACCAGTGAAAAAAACCGTAATGATCTGGTGTAAGAGCACCACAAGCAAGCCAAAACCAAAAAAAAAAATAAAAAAATCATAGGTTTCTTTGCATTACTTGACCATGCATGAAATGAGCTCAGCTGTGTTACAAAAGAAAAGACTCTCTAATCTCATAACTTGAAAGTGCTGGGAATTTTCAAAATGGTCCACATTTTTGTTGGACTCAAACCACCTTCAAAATCTTGTCAATAGCTCTGATTTCTTCTCAGAGCAGTGCCAACGAAAAGTTAACAATTAGTTCAGAGAAACATAAGACAACATATACATAGCTTCAAAAGAAGCTGAGGTAAGCAGAGGGAAACTTGGAAGCCTCTGCAGAAATCGATGATATCCTCACTCATTCAAGGAACTCATGTTTAGGCATTCCATTTTTTCCTGTCATCATTTCTATGGGCTAAACTGTGAATAAGGAGGAAGAAATAATTAATCATACTCCTTGGAATTAAATTGTCCAAAATAAGCAGTGGCCCTAAGAATCTGAAGACCCAGAGTTTCTTGTGGCACATGGAATTCCTTGTGGGGGAAGCATCAGAGAACTAGAAGGGGCTTTACTTCCCACACTGCCCATTTGTGAATTCTTTCCTATTAATAGAATGAAGCACTACAACCAGATTGACCTACTAGAATAGACTGTGGTTAAAAGGAGGCATTGGGTGGTGAGCTCAAAATTTCTCATTTCCAAAAAGGATACAAGGATTCCTATGATGACCCGATGAAGGAGGCAGTCTCCAAAGGAGAAGAAGCAGGGAACAAAGTTGCTCACAAATACACCCAGGTCTTTAGCTGGCCTCCACTGGTTCTCCCTGAAACTTCAGCCAGATCAGTAACGTCCAAAGAGGAAAACTAAACCCGCTTATGTGTTCATACGTGCACTTGCACAACTCAGTCACATACTGAATTCAAATTTAACAGAATCCTCAGAACGACAGTTTTCTCTAAGTTTGTAGGGGTTATTTTATTTAACAGCAAACAGTTATGCCAATAACTCTGTGGTTTAGAAAAATTAAAACTGATTACTGAAACCTAAAATAGATTATTTAAAGTATCAGTATATAATAATACTTAGAAAAATTGAAAATTTTCCACTGAAAGGGTGATCAAGCATTGCAATGGAATGCCCAGGGAGGTGCTGGAATCACCTTTCCTGAAAGCGTTCAAGAAATGACACCACATGGCACTTAGTGCAATGGTTTAGTTGGCATGATGATGTTCAGTCAAAAGTTGGATTGATGACCTTGGAGATCTTTTCCAACCTTAATGAATCTATGATTATAAATTAAGCAGAAATCCTTTAGGAAGGGCAATAGAATTTGATGCTCCAAGTGTGCTATAAAGGTGCCATCTGTAAGACAAAGACCTTAACAACATGTGCAATTTGAGGAACAAAACAGGAAATGACACTGTTAAAAAGAAATACTTCTAACTGTTAAAAAATTTAGCACTTACTTATTCCAGAAATCCAGAGCCATGCTGAGAGTAAGCATAAGAGACAGGACTATTTTCTACTCTTGGCACTACCATGCACTTACTGTCAAACCAGTAAACTGCTTTTTGATCTACCTGTCTCCCTAACAAAAACAATTTAACACTCTAATTTCCTATGCAGCTACAGCTGAGGCAGTTATTTCTATTCAACCTAAAGCCAGGCATCCACTGTATGAAGCAGTGGACCAGGCTTCTTCTGCCAAGACATCTGGTTCCCTACCACAATGATCAATGAGAAAAGCACAGCCCTGGGAACAGTAGCTGTTAATTAGTAGCTGTTGAGGAACAGTCATTGCAGGAGGAGGAAAAGAAGGCGACTGAGGGTCCTGCAAAACAGCACCTTCTATTTCAAATTTGTCAGAATTAGACTGACAGAATTAAATAAACCTTTCCAAACCGATAGCAAATTACCTGGCCATTAGGATATTAGAAGGAATTTATATTATTAAGCCACTCTTAAAATTTTTCAATAATGAAAGCCTGAGTAAGCAACAGTTTCAAAAGACTTGAGGAGTTTTTGCTTTTTTTGTAGCTTGATAAAGTTGTAGAGAAACAGAAAGAAACTCACAGACGAATGCTGGATCAACTTCTAATGGTAGAAAAATCACACAGACAGACTTTGTATGAACTAGAGGAAGAGAAGAGGAAGCACAGCAAATACATGGAAAAAAGTGATGAATTTACAAACTTGCTGGAACAAGAATGTGAAAGGTAAGGCTACCTCTTACAATAATACTAAGAAGTACATACAATTTAACATGACGTGTGAGGATCTGTCTGCTTTCTTATCCTGAAACCACTAAAAAACAGGAATATTTGTGGAGTTATATTTTGAGAGTTCATCTGTGAAAACATGACTAATTACTTCTAAATAATAATGTCTACATCTCTATCAGTAGGTGAGGTAGGTCGAGCAGTTGGCAGATTCTTTAGCACTTTTGCAGGATGACATGGATGTTACACTATAAAGAACACAGGGAGACATGGAAATGTATAAAGTTATAACCAATATAACAGAGGTGAACCTTTCAGAGCGCTTTAGATACTCAGTATGTAAGTAACAGAACACGAAATCAGGCACGCAGCCTTAGATGGCAGAAGATGACATGAAGAAAAGTAGGTGTCTGATAGAAATACAGAGACAGAAACCAAAAGTGGAGGACAATTTACAGAAAGGTTGGAAAATAAGAATGACAATGTTCTCATATCAAGATTAGCATAAAATCCATAAATCTAACTTTATTTTAACGTGTAACCTAAAAGTATCACAGTTTGTTTAAGCACAGTGTTACCACATCAATGCCAATTCTCAGAATTTAATAATTTGATTAAATTAAATATTTTATTTAACATCTTTAGAAAAGAACTCTATACTGTGGCTTCTCCAAATCTGCAGTAAAACTGAACACATTCTAAGGAAAAAAATGTCAAAGAACATTTCCTATTCCCTGGATAACTAGTCCAGAAGATAGGAGAATATTGTCTCAATTTCCTTTTGCTTAGGAACAGATGGAAATGTTTGGGTGTGAGAACGTCAAGCCTATTCTAAACTCACATTATGCATAGATAATTCTTCCTTTGCTTTGCCTGTGTAACATCATGTTCTACGTATTTTGGCAGTGTTCACACTTTGCACTACACCTCTCTCCTGCACGTCTATCAAAGAGAGCACATATGCTTCCCACCAAGTACTCAGCCATATTTATGGCTTCAACTACAGAGGCTGGGGAAAAAAACCCCTCTGTTTCCCAGAAAAAATGTATAGAGATGCAGGCAAACACAAGCACACACACAAAAGCACATACTATGAACTGTCCCTGTGAAATATCATCCTATCAGGAACCAAAACCTGAGATCAATGGAAGTTTTTGTCTTTTCAAAATCTGAGGCACTCATCTTGGAGACAGAGCTAAACAACTACAGTTGCTAAAAGTGCCAAAATGTTAAATCAGACACATGTGCTTACCCTGTATGAAAGGCTGCATAGGAGAAAAGATTAAGCTTGAGACTCGTTGCAATTTCTTTTTTTAAAACAGAATAGATATGGGATTAAAACTCTCTTCCATATCCCTCCCTCCTCCTAGGTCCCTCCTTTCCCAAGAGACTGTAAAACATTTACCACTATTATCTGCAGCATTTAGTCTAGCTGCCTAGAAAATGGTGGGAAGTGGGAGGAATACTGAGGTGCCTAATAAGACCTTAGAGGATGTAATAACAGATTTCAGATCAAGTCTCAATTTTTGGTTGGGTTGGGTTTTTTGTGCGGTTTTGTTTTTTTTTTAAGGATGTATTTTATGTGGAAAACCTTGAGGGGGTGTGATGTCACATGTTGAGCTGATTCCAAAACGTTTGCCAAGTAATGTCACCATCAAGATCTCCATGCAATTGCCTGCTATAGCAAAAAAAAAAAATACTAACAAAAAAACCCCACAACCAAAAAAACACTTAGCAAGTTAAGGCACAGCTACTTCTATATCAGCCTGCCAGACACAGCAAAGTGACCTTTTCTTCCATTTCAAAAACCTTACAACTTTACTTTACCAACTTACATTTTCTCAGGATGTGAATTTTACATTTGGATTAAGAACAAATACAACTGCACAAAAAGTTTTATACATAAACCAATGACAAAGGAATTTTTGCTTACCTCCAATTTAATTAAGAAACGAAAAGGGAAGAGAAGCAGTAAGTATTTATCAATGAATTTAACCTTCTGCTTTCAGCCAGAACCAACTTCCTTTTCTATGTGATGGATGTATAGCATTCCTAACAGTATTTCAGATTCAAAGCAAAATCCCAAACTTCCAATTAGTCGAAAAAGCAACTTCCTTTTATCAAAGAGCAAGGCTACAGTACATGCTAAAGATACCCTTGAAGAGTATAGAATGTATGCAAGTCAAACAAGGTACATGAATAATATGTGACTGTGTGATTAAAAAGAAAAAAAAATTAGATGTTATGAGACAGTGATGCTGAAAATTACTCCTTATAGCAAGAATAAAGAAACTCTTAGTCAGATCCAACTCCTACATACTGTTCTGAATATATTTTCAAATGAGGCAGAAAGAAAGTATTTCCTTTTTGTTTCATATGGGCTCAGGAAGAACAGAATTGAAGAATTCTTAATTTAAAATTTTAGTGATTAATTTATCAGATGATCATGTTTTACATAAATTAGGCAACCCTCCATCCCTAGGGCCTTTCTGCTGCTTTATGTCCTTCACTGATGACATTTCTCATTAGAAGAGTTCATGCTCAGATTGTGCAAAATATTAACAGTCTTCGATTATTCAATAAAAACTCTTCAGCTTAAACATTCAACAATTGCTTTGACTTCATCATTAGACTGTTTGTCCTCAGCAACTGTACATTGTCAGATTTGGAGGTTTAAGTTTATGACAGCACTAGTGACAACTTTCAAGATATGAGAGCCAGATTAACCCTTTAGGCATTTTAGGCATTTTTCTTGTTGCCAGCCAAAATTAATCCTCCACGGTCTTCCTGTAGTTGAGAGACAAACACTGGTCTTCAAACTAGAGTCTCATTACTTTCAACAGACATTTACCAGTAAACAAATGATAAAATCATGGTACTCTCATATTTATTCATCTTCAGTAGTCACATGTACTTTTAAAGTGTGGAGCCACTGACAAACCTGACACAAACCACTGACAAATAAGATAAAGTTCTGTGGAGAAAAGGAAGCCAGTGGACAGCAACTGGATAGGTCTTTCCTGCATTTCAACATGAGCTGTACTCTGTGTATGTGCAGAACAAACAAGAACACCAAGACAAACTACTTGTGCATGGTAGTGTACTAGACCAAGTCAACCAGAGCCCAGAAGGGAAAATTTTTTTGCATTGTTGGAGCATAAAGGAATAGCAGGACCAAAGCTCATAGGAATGGAATTAAAAAAACAATTGAAAAATCCAGAAGCTAGATACATAGCCTATGAGGTGCACCTGAAGAACTGCAGCATAAAAGCCACTCACCTTGTCTAGAAACACTTTCATTTCATGGGGTTGGAGGACAGAAAGCAGGATTAAGGACTAGGAAGAATAGTTTATATTCTAATGCAGGTTCTACTGTATCTTCCCTGAGGATGCAGTCATTTGTTCAAAAATACTAATCCACACTCCATATTTTTGCAGCACAGTTAAATAATATAAGCTGCTTTTTAGAAAACATTTTACAATGGTAAAATATAAAATAAATATGAAACTAGAAGGTTTTCTGGATATGCATGTTCCTGGTTTGAAAACACATGGCATATGCATGTAAGTATTTATGCATTTACATAGCACTCTCCATCCCACACACACAGACACCAAAAAAAAAGAGATATATAGTAAATTGCTTAGCACTTACATGGTCTTTTTCCACTGCAAATCTCAAAGAGCTCTTAATATTATGTAAGCACATTTATTCCTCATTTTCTAATTATTGAAAGAAAATGAAGGTATGATGCAAATAAATCAATCAGAGGTACCTGAAGGTTAAACTGGATGAAGGGAAGAAATGTTCCAATGTATAGGTGTGTTCCATCTTCAAACTTTCCATATACCATATATACTCTCAACTATAGAAAGGGTAAAGCTTTATTTTGAAGATACAAAGTTGAATAAATGAATGTTGTCCATAGAAATAGTAGTTTGCAAATAAGCAATGTAAATAGAAGTTTAAAGGCAGTTATAAATGTTGCTCAGAGATTCAAATATTAGCACAAAACTCTGCAAGGTGGTATAGAAAAAATGAGTAAGATCTTAAGTGACTCTATTTCACTTGATCAGACATTTTTTCTTAACACATCAAGTAAAGGGCCTCTCCAGTGTTAAGATGAAAGTAATTATTATGGCATTCACCAAGCACAAAAAGTGAAACCTAATCTGCAGAAGTGTCTCACCTCAAGTCTTTCTCATCTAACAAAACACCACCGAACACTGTGCTGTGTGCTCCAACTGCTGGCACCCTCACGGTCAGTCAGTCAGTGTGACAACGTGTGGGGTGGTACAGGTTAGATGTGATCTCTGGAGATGTCCAGCACAGCCTGCTGAGTGCAGGGCTAACTTCACAGTCAGATCAGGTTGCTCAAATCCTTGTCCAGCTGACTACTGAAGATCCCCAAGGGTCAGTGATCCTGTTGGCTGCCGGGGGTCTTTATGCAGCGTTAAGCATCTTCACCAAGTGACATTTTACCTCATTGTTTCATTGTAAGCATCATTCTGGTCTGGTTTCTGTGCCATGTTCAACCAAAACCGCTCTCAATAAAAGCTTAACATGTCTACTGGCAAAACTCTGAACCTAATCCATCTTCACTGTCTCTGATCTCTCAGCTGCCTTGGACACTTCTGAGCTTTCAGCACTTCCTTGCCTTCTTACCCACACAGAGTTTCTGTGACTGCAGCTGGACCCATTTCTCTGGGTGTTCCACAGTGCGCTCCGAGTTGGAAGCTTGGCATTGTCCACCTCTGCTCTGCTCATAGGACTCCACTGGTCTTATTCTTTAGGCCTGTTCTTTGTTCACTCTCTTGTGCTTCTCCTCAGAGAAACTCAAAGCCAATCATCATCTCTATGATGATGATTTAAGCCTACTCCAACCACCACCAAAACAAGAAATCTCACTGTGTGACTAACTCACCATCATCCCCAACTCCATGTGACCAGAGGGGAACTCAGTCTTTTATCCCTCTGCCCTTGCCTTCATCCTCATAATTTCCTAATACCTCCAGTTCTTAAAACTGGGGTAACAAAGTCATACTGCCTGTCTCTTGGCCTGTTGTGCCTAGGCACATTTTTACCTGAGCCTTTCTACATTTAATTTTCACAAATTCTTCTTCATAGCACCTCCAAGAAAAACAAGTATTTAAAACAAATCAAAAGAACAAATAAACAAAAAAAATCCACTCATACAAATAAACCAAACATATCTTTCTGTACTTCCAAATAACTAAATTCTTTTCCAGGCCCTCACTTCAAAAATACCTTTTTATCATTTCTACATTAGCTATTTCAGCCTTCTATGTATCTTCACTGGATGCATGCTCAATATGCATTAAGGCTATGTATTTCCTCTCGTTTACCCTCAGAGTACACTTTTACCCTCTAATGGAATGTTACTACATGCACTAAACATCACACTAAAACTGTACCAAAATTAAATGATATTATGTTAGAATACTGCTCAGGTATTGAGTAATTAAGAAAGGCAATTTCATGCAACTGAGCATTCTAGGTAAAGTGTTTTGGGGGGTTTATTTAAGTGTCAGATGAAAGTAATTGCTACACTCAAGTAGGTCAAGTGAGCAGTGCTTGAAAATTGGACAGGGAGTCAATAAGAGAAGGAACCATCTTAGCTAAAAGGTGAAGGGTATAAGTATGTTGCCAGCATAAGAGTGCTATACTTTAATTCAAACACATTTACACATTGGAATAGCAATAAGTTGCAGCTCTGGCAAATTCAATATTCTGTAAGAGTGAGTGCAAATAACATTTGCTGTTTTTCTTAATGAACCCAATTAAATATTATAAGAAGCAGGATCTTATCTCTACAGAAGGCTGCATTTAAAATAAACACTGTGACTTATTTATTCTACATGTGTTACCAGAGGTTTTTAATTTCATGCACACTGAACTATTGTTGTAGATTGCATTGTACTCAAATGCAATCATTTCCTTTTAGCTTTCTGGCAATGAGTTATATGTATTACATATGCCAGAGACTATGTCTTGCAAATTGTGAAATGGATGCCAGATCTCTGTACATTTGACCTTTTTCATGGGTATCTAGTGGTCTGTAGGTGAATAAGAAAGACCCACCACAAGCAAAACACGAGCATTCTTATTCTACATTGCACTCCAATGGGACTGTCCACTGAGGCACAAAGACAGACTCAAGGAAGTGATGTACACAGATTAATTACCTCATGCTCATATGTGGAAAAACTATGTACTGCTGCACTACATAACTTTCAACAGATGTTTTGAAATCAAATGCTTGTCAAAATTCAATGATTCAAAGATTCTTACAACACTCTGTGTCCATGATGGAAGACAAAAATACTTTATCTTCAAGCAAATAAATAGAATTCAGGGTTAAGACCCCAAAACTGTTAAACAAGGTCACGTTATATTTTTTCATTTACAAAAACTAAGAATAAATAGAAATACAAACAGGTTTTTCAACTCAGTGTTAACATAACTGGGAAAGTTTCTAGACCCATAGTGCAAGTCTAACTTATTCCACCTACTGCAATCAGCACATAGAAGCAAAACCTAGATGACAACCATTTCTCATGCAACTCCACTGACATTGGTGGAATGACACAGAAAAGTAAGGCTCACATTTGTGTGTTTGGTTGTTTTTTTTTAATTCTGAGCATATAGCTCTTGTGTTTACTGCTTCAGGCACACTATTACCAACCAATATTATCACTGCACACTTTAAGGATGGAAAGGACGCAATGAATAACCTTAGTCCAAAGATGTTCTCCTACACTGCTGCTCCCTCTCCCCTCATCAGTGGGGAATGAGGTGCTCATTGCCACATCCCCTCCCTGCAAAAGGACACAAATTATCCTGACAGGAAGGACTGTGGAAAGCCACCCTATTGGTAGCCCTGGTCAGCACTTTTAACCCTGGTGTCAGAACTCAAAAGGAAAGATCATCTTTCCAAGCTGGCAAATCTCAAGAGTATTTATGGCTCTTGGAAATCAACACCTAACCAGTGGCCAGCACGGATGATGAAGCGGTGGCCAAATATGCTCATGGTGAGGCACTGCCCTCAGTAATGGGGCACTTGCTCTAGTCACCCATTTCCAAATAAGACTGGGTGCACCATTCCATGTGTGGCAGGCACAGCATAGTGAGCCTAACCAGAAGCAACAATAGAAGCAGATGACTGTACCAAGACCTGTGACCAAAAAAAGACACGGTGCGCTTCTGATTCATTGCAGGGTGCGGTTGTGAGAGAAGGAGAAGTTGGCACAGGATTTCATAACTGGAGTTTGAAAAGAAAACACACAACATCAGACAGACAGAAAAATCTATAAATCATTCTCTAAAATCGAAAAATTTGACACTATCATAATTTTCCAGAACAAACCACTGCTATGGGAAAAGTTGTACTGCAGTTTGAATGTGAAGGAGGAATCTCAATGAAATTAAGATCTTTCTCCTGACAGAAAAATTTAAGTGACTTATATATGCTATAATTAGTTTTTTAACCTAAAAACAGCCAAGAGAAAAATGGCCATGAGAACTGAGAATGCAGGTCACACATCAGTTACCAAGACTTTGATCTAAACTCAACCAAGTTTCCCATGGCATGCTGTGAGCTTCAATGCATTTATGCCCAGCTAGAAGATCTCTGAGCATTATATACATGTATGAAAGGACTTTAAGAGAAATGTCACAGACTGAATCTCTATGCCAAGGCAGTAATTTTAAACAGCTAATAAATAAGAAAAATCAGGAGGACATCTGCTGAGACCAGATAGTACTTGAAAAAGTTGTTAAAAATAAACACCAAAATCTTACATGATATTTTTGATTTTACAAAATTACATTAGTTTTGTTCCTTAGGCATAAAATGCACATTGTATAGCCTTTCAGGAAAACACCACACATTTGGACAAGGTAACACGAACTATTTAGTGTCTGAAGACCAAGAGTGCGAATACATTGAAAAAGTATGCTCAATATTTGAACTTTTAGGCTAAGAAGATTGGAAAAAAGTGACAGAATAGGTATAAATTCAGAAGTCAACTAAAGTTCAGGAAGGACATATGAACTTTTATTTTTAAAATACATGATTCAGACCCCTATATGGGGGCAGGGGAAGACAGGACACAGGTCAGGTGAATGGCTCAGAGTAGAATATGGGAGTAGACAGAAGAAAAACCATTAGAACATCTAGTCTCTCCCTGGCAACACAGGGTTGTTCTCCAAGCACACTGTTGAAAATTTTGCTTCTCATTTCAAATGTCCAAGATACAGAAAGGCATCAATCCCTATAAAAATGTTCTACAAAAGTCACATTGTCATAAATAAAATTGCACGTTTCTATTAATTCAGTAGTTAATTCTCTTTAATATCTCAATATCCTAATACTTCCTTCCTCTATGGAAAGATACTACATACTTGGCTAAGATAGAAGAAGAACCCAAAGGTACCTATTTTGGTCACAGACACAGACCCTGAGATCCCTAGCAGATAAAACCCTAAGATGAGTGTCTGAGTGGGCTGCAGCAAGGTCTGCTGCTTCAGGATGATTCTGAAGGAAGAACTGCCCACTCCCCTTCCATAGGTCTCAACTGCACACCCCTTGGGATAAAAACCCGACACAATGGCCCCTGTGAGGCATGGCTTGAAGGAACTCCAAAGACAGAGCAGGCAGAGAGGATTAAGCAGCTCCTTTGCACTCCCACAAAAAAAAGTTTATGCTGGGAAACATGGCAAGTAAAAGCTAGAGCTTGTACAGACAGGCTCCAGCACTAAAGACTCTTGAACCATAACTTGATCATCAACAACATTAATTTTCAAGTAGAAAGAAAAACCAAACCCAATAGTTGTGATGACTACCAAAAGGGGAAGTATTCTGCCATAGAAATGTTTTATTCTCCCAAAAAATAGGAAATTAGAAGTGCCAAAGGGACAATAACACTGAAAATACCCAGACAGCTCACTGATTTATGTCTGCCAGGTTTGGCCTAGCATCAGTTGCCTTCTCCCAGACTGTACCTTTGCCAAGAGCACTGAAGAAGAGAAACTCACTGAATCTAGAAATATGGTTGTTTTCTAATGTGTACACAAGCTTGATGAGATATTCCTTGCACAGGTCTGCTCTCATTCTCTTCCCGAGACATCTACAGCAGCTTCAGCAGAGACAGCATCAAAGCCATGGGACTGCAAAGGACTATCACCAAAACTGCCTTATTTACTCCCCTGCCAATAACTCCTGAGTCACACATTTTGCTTAAAATTACAACAGTTGATTAAAAACCTGCAACTTAAAACAGAGCTCTTCACTTTTGAAAGCAGCCAAAGTTTTGGTTTTTATGTGCTGCTGAGAAATTCCTTAGCCTCTGCACTTTGATTCACAGCATCTTTCAAGTCACTGGGGAAAGACACATGTCCCACAAACATTATGAGGATACAAGTACAAATCCCTATTTTTCTTGAACTATCCTTCCATTTCAGTAAATCCTAATTGTTACCATCTCACTTGCACTTCCTTACATATCATGCTAGCCTGCTTCCTCCTCATAGCCTGAACAAAACCAGACAATTTTCAGGAAAAGGAAAAAATCTAGCAGAAATGGAGATCACCCACCACCCTCTCCCTTCCATGTTATTTGTATGCTAAAAATGGCAGGAAATTCTTAGTACCGTAAACCTTATTCTGATTTATAAATTTATGACTACTAAGATGACTTTTAGGAATGTTCAGATCCTACAATTTGCATTTAAGTCATCAGGAAATTGGGACATTGTTTATTAAATATTTAGACAAGATTTCACATGTTTCTCATTTCAAAATTTCATCTTACATCCAACTGAGGAACTGAGAAGCAAGATCTACTCCCAGAAAGCCTAAAATTCTCTGTTTTTTTCAACAGTCTTGCCAGCTAAACTCTGGATGTCCTTGCATTCTGTTAGACAGGAGAATGAGTCAGTCTGTCCCTAACTGGCTTTCTAAAAGGGAAATTAAGAAGTTTAGGGACATATTTGGATAAACACACTCACTGGATAAAGTTACTTAACTTTTTATACCTCTAAGTTTGCTATAAACCTTCAAAATCCTTATAGGCTAGATTTAAGAATAGCCAATAAAAACTATATAGGTTATAAATAAACTTAATGAAAACCACTATACTAAAACTCAGAGGACTTTGTAAACATGCTTATCAAAGCTTCATCACTGTAATACAGCACTACAACCATAAATCCATGCTATAAATTGCTAGTCATCCACAACTCTTATCGAAATATCAACCCTGTATAGATCATCTTTGGTTCAGAACCCATTTTTCTCATGGCCTCTGAACACAATTTAACAGCCAACACTGTAGCTCTGACTGAAGAAGCAATGTACAAACTCTGAGTTTATACAGTACAGCCCTCCTGAAAAGCCAGTGAAATCTACTGTTATCATCTGTATGTGCTTTAGGTGTCCCTGAGTGTAGGATTTGGCCTAGAAATAAAGTATGATTGAAATATATAGTACTGAACCTACAGAAGGGCATAAATACTGAGCTGATTTACCTTCCTAAACTCTCAGCTTACCAAAGGGTAAAGAGGTTTATAATACCATTTTGGGATGTATAATTTCTTGCACTTGCAGATATCCAACAGCACGGAGTGTAATTCAGTAGGGTTTTATCAAAGGAATGTACCTTACAGATTCAAGATCCTGCTCTCTATTCTCCTGATCTCTGAATTCCCATCTTCTTTAGCTCTGTATTAACTTAGATGCAAAGTAAGAAAAGCAGGCATTCCAATGCAAAGAAAGAAAAAAGGCATTTCAAACCAAGCTTTTATTAGTTTCATAAAATATATTTTTACATGACTTATATATCAGGCTGTCTTCCATAGATGCTTATAAGGATTATCAAATTTTAAGATTAGTCTAGTCAAAATTTCTTGCCTGCAACCAATCTTAAAATTAAGCTAATTTCATACAATATCAGCTTTCACCACCAGCATTTCATGAAGGTGTGTAGTTTAACACTTACATATGCAAAGATTTGAGTTCCAAAACAGTACAAACAAACTCGCCCCTGGGTATTCCAAATGCAAAGACAGTTGGTTTTATGATACCCAGCAGATATCCAGAGCATGTCTTGGAAAAAACTGAGAAGGAGTTAGCCGTTCATGATAAAAATGGCAACTTACAAAAGAATTTGCAAAGTGCTCAGAAAAAAAATTAGCTCTTTAGCCACCTGATAACAAGACTGTCTCCATGGCTACATCTTTGAAATAGATCTAGTACCAGTTGTATTTCAGAAAGCAGTTAAGAAAATGATGCAAGAAGAAAGAGTTCAGTTTTATTAGACTGTGGAAAAGACTTCTGGAACAGGATACACAAACTTTGCCTAAAATAAAACGAAAATAGGCTGCTGCTATTTAAGCTTAAAATTAAGATGAAGACTGTTTAATCTTAGCAGAAAGTTGGCTGGTACAAATGCACGCACAGTTCAGGATGACGCATCAATTAGGGATGAAATCATGATAACTCTGTATCCTTGGAAATAAAGAATCTAACATAAAAATTAGTCTGTCCAGTTCAAAATTTAGACATGGATAGAATATGATTCTATGCTTCTAATGTATGTGAGAAGAAAACATTCAGAGGAATATGATTATAGCATTGATAAAGTATTTAAAGCAGAATTAGAGAATATATTACGCTGATGTAGGAGCTGTACAGCTGTAACAAAAAAAAGGGAAGCAGTAAACTGGAGTGAAATAAGACAAATGTGTTTACCTGTGCAAAAGCATATCCCAGACTTTCTGTGAGTTGAAGTACATATATTAACAGATAGTCATATAAATCCTAAACTTCTAACCATCACTCAAAATAGTGACAAAGGCAGAAATCAGAATCTGGACATTTTTATCCTCTGAACACTGAGGTATAAAATTAATTTGGTTCATTTGTCACAACCTTAGATCTTTTTAATTTGTATTTTTCCATGGCCAACAGCATTGGATCCCAACATTTTGGAAGTCAAGGATGTTTTCATATTAGATTATTGGGAGATTGTGAAGTCATCTGAAGCAGATCTGCTCAGAGAAAAAGCTTTAAATCAACTTGTACAACACAAAGCAACATGCTTACTAGCACTTTACGAGGACTAAATGGTCTTTAAGTATTCCAAAAGAACTTGCAGGAGAAACTGATGAACTATTAGAAGGTGGGTAATTCCCCCCTCAAAGCAGACAGGGAAACGAGAGGCACAGCACTACTTTTTAACAAAAGAAGAAACTATAGTAAAGAAGAGAACTGGCCTGTATCTGGCAAACACAAAAAAGTCCAGCCAGTTGAGAGAAAAGCAGAATCATGTGCTGAGTATGCCCTCCTTCCTCACCTGTCCTTGAGTGACGCTTTGCTTCTCTATCCTGATAAATCTTGTATCTGAAACTGAAGCAAGACTAACTGAGCTTAGAGCAGTTCTTTTACTCTTCTCCCAGCATGGATATGTTTTTCATGCACTTTGATGTGCATAAAAACCCCATCAAGAATCTGACTATATACTTACAATTCTTTCAAATAGATATTGACAAAGGCTAGTTTTTAATTGAGTTTCTCAGGCCCTACCCGTCATCCCATTTTCTCATCCTTAACCTAATTTCAACCAAAATGCAAAAAAGAAGCAAAGACTTCTACATTATTAAATGCCTACAGAAATATTGAAAACGGGTATCTTTTAGTGCCCAGAACACTAAGCAAGAGTCCAGTTTGACCCCTATAAGAGGACACTGCAGAGAAACATTCTGTTCATCCTAACAGGGTGGAAAGCCTATTGGACAATTAAAAAATACAGTCATGATACAAACTTCCAAAACGCGTTTTGGTTCACTACACAAACAGCTTTTTTTCCACAGCAAATAATGCTGTTTTTACAAACCTCACAGAAACAGCTCCCCACCCTTACTGCACACAAATTCAGGAGCAATATCAGAACTTTGATTTGCCATTGCAAAAGCTGAATATTTGGATAGCTGCACAACATTGCAACCTTCACTTTTTCCTTCTTTTTTCCTAAAAATCAAAGAATGAGATCATAGGAACTCATGCATAAGTCTCTTGAAAATATCTACAATGAAGTATTTAGTCAAATTTTAAAGAAGTAAGTACTAGCATGTGGGGTCATAGTCTCAAAAGAGCTTAGGCATGCAGCCTTCATTCTCCTAAGAGAACCATGGCCAGACTTCCCAACGCATTAAGGTATGCAGCAGTTCATAAAAATAAAGGGGAGAGGAATAAAGATGCTGAGCTCATGGGAACAGTTAGGCTATAAAAATTATTCCTAATAAAGCAGAGCTCTCCTACCTCAAAGAAGAACGGGAGAGGCTGTTTGTTTTTCAAAGAAAAATGCTAAAAATACCTTCAATTACATTTATCTTAAAAAATGTTGGAGGGAACGTATCACAAGTCCTCTTCAACTGAATCAACACAAATAAAAAGCATTTAGGCAAAATGTACATGATGAATATTTAAGACACTGAAATATCTTCAAGAATTAGGACATAAAGAATACTTGAATTCTACTACAAGATGATACTGAGACCAGGAATTCAGAAAAAACCCATCCTGAACCATTTGAACACCATTTGACTTTCTTGTAGCATCCAGACTTCCATCTTAATTCTTTAAGAAACTTCTCTTCATGTTATCTTGTTTGTTCAGCTGTTATAATTGCAGAGGGAAAGAAAGAAGCTGATTATTTGCTGTGTAACACTTAAAAACTCCCTCCATATTTGACAAAACTCCTCACTTGCCTCAAGTATAAAATAGAACAATGACATAACATTGCAAATTATTACTAGTGTCAAGTCTTATTCATTGTCATTGCATTTAGAACAAATACATAAAACAAGAGAGTACATGTTAGAGGAATCCATAAGCTCTTTATAAACTAAGCACACATTCATATGCAAGTCCTGTGCATTGGTTTCTTATTTTAAAAATATATTTATTCTATGTGATACACCTGTCCTCAGATACTTCAGTCCTTAGTAATAAAATAATTCATTTTAATTTCCTTTTCTGTTCTTGTCATCAACCCTACAAAGAGTACATATTTTTGCAGTCAGTAGGGCAAAACATGTATTTTTGGTTGCAGCCCAAAAAGAATCCCAGCCTTCACTTTCTGTTCAGATAATGTTTCAGTTTCTCCATTCTCACGAGTTATCCAGACAATCTTATAACAGGTACATCACCTCACCTTTTAGTCAGCCTAACAAAATCTCACCTGCCAGAGCTCATGTTGCCCTCTCTGCTTGCAGAAACAAAAGGTAAACTCTAATCCATGTTTGACACCAAAGGTGGGATTGAGCTTGTAGATGAAGGTATGTGAGGGACTTAAAATTAAAATCTCACTCCAAAAGTGGTAACTTGTAGAAAACTGGGCTACTCCTTTCCATGACTTCTCTTGGAATAGGCAGCGTGAAACACAGGTCTGTACTGGGCTGTTGATTTAGAACACAACCATTTGCAGCATTTTACTTCTCCCTCACACTTAGCACTGACTCTGACCCAGCTTATTTGTTTCTCACCCACTTCATCTGCCCATTCAGATTTCTTCTGCCAAAAAAACAATTAGATTTCCCATTTCAGTTCGTAAGGAAACACTCTCTTGGGGGAAAATAAATTCAACAAACTGGCAAACAAACACAAAACAAACAAAGGAGCACGGCAAATTCACAGAAATACCTGAACATGACACATTTCATAGAAGTACAATAACTCCCATTCTGCACTGAGCTTGGAGCAAGTGGAATGTGATAAGCACATGTGTCGTGGCTTGTGGAATCTGTGTCAACCCTCACTAGGAAACACTTGGTAGTAAAAGATAAAATGGTTATGAAACTGGTGCTAAACCCACATGGTTAAAGAAAAAAGAAGAAATGTGAGAAAGAAAAACAGTTCTTGGATTACTGGTGTCTTTTCTCATTATTCATGTTGGGATATCCCTATTTATCAGCAAAGGGAAGGAAAAACATACAATGACAATTTCACAGGGAAGGGAAAAAATATGACTATTTGATTCTTAACTGTGTGGCTAAGTTTAGAGTTACAAAATGTGCTTACATTAAGAACCTGAGCTTTGTTTGAATGTTTACTTTATAAAAGTCCTGAGTTGAGAAGCTTGCAGAGTGAACCCTGTGATACTGTCAGTGTAAATTACAGGTTTTGTTTGCCACAGCCCTCTGCAATGAGAAGCTGGCCAGGAGCCAAACAAAAGTGCATAATTTAAAACACTCAATCACTTATATTCTGAGACATTTTGTTTAGTGTTTAATAAGCTCTCCAGGGATGGAGAAAGTACTAAGGCACATTGTCTTGACATGAGCTAAAATGGTCCTCTCTGGTCACCACGTTTCTAGGAGCCTGACATTAATGCAACAGATGAACATAGATCTTATATACAATATGCATACACATGCATATATACATGCTCGTATTTTTGCACATATGTATATTGATACACATTATATTTTACAATTTTGCTTACTTGATGTTCCTTATTGCATTCTGTCTTGCAACTGAAATGTCCTTCATCATTGAAATTTCTACACACATTTATACATTCACTCATTTACTCTCTCTGCATGACTTCTTGTTTCATGTATTAAGAGAGGACACAATCAAGTGCATCGCACACAAGGCATCGTGAAGGCAGTTCAGGTACAGTTCTTTATTTTACCTCACATCATGGAGAAAGAGAGCTTCTACTAACATAAAGACATGGTAAAAAGCTTGTTTCTTTTATTGATGATGAGATTATGACAATTTTACCAGAAATTTCTAAGCCCAAAAATTTAGGAAATTCTGCTGAGTCTGTAGATGCAAAACAAAGGCGCTGAAATGGTTAAAAGTTGTTTCTGAGGATTCAGCAGCACATATGAAAAAGCAGGGAAAATTATTGTTTTGAAATCAAACTTACCTATGATTAGAAATCAAAATGAGACATTATGACAGAACAAATCATTCTGTCCCTGCTTACCATACAGTTTACCTCCTACACTTCTGTCAGGCAACCTATGTCAAGAGTCCTCACAGTATGCTAGAATAAGTGTCCTAACAGAGTTTACAAGATCCTTTTAATCTCTATTTCCAAGACACTATGAAATAGCAATGGCTGTTGTTATGTCCTAAACACACATGAATCAATAAGAAAAAAATTAAATTGAGACATTTTGTATTCCTGGAAGGGAGTAAAGAGAAAGGAATTTGTAATGCTTATTCCCAGAAGGGGAAGAATCATAAAATTCCTGACCCAGTGACCATAATCTCAAAAAACACACATAGGTTGCAATTACTGTCATCTATTTACTTTGTTGGAATATTTATTTCATTAGGGTGCAGGTAAGCTATTTTTACACATTTTAATTTCCCCACACTAATTAGCCAACATCCAAGGAGTTTGCATCTTTTAAAAGCATACAAACAATCTGCTTACAAGGAAATGGTATAAAATAGCATCAGAAGACATTCTGGACTTTAAAAACCAAATATTTATACAGGATCTCATGTTGCATTCTCCTCTTAGAATATTTACAAACTTGAAATTATAATTTGCAATAAAGCTCCCAAAGCATTAGATTTGTTGTCTGTTTAGTTTATTCAGAGAGCTCTCCAGAGTATGCAATCCTTTAGCATCTCTAGGCAAAACTGCAACATGGAAAACGATCTACAACAGCATCAGCAATCGAGACAGGATGGGGAAGTAAACAAGAATAATGATCCCCAAGAGCCAGGGAAGACACTCATCCCAGTACAGCAAACCAACACAGCTTATATTTAAGCCTTAGAAAGAAAAAATCCAATTAGACTGGACAAAAGGATTTAAGGAATTCTAAATTTTGAAGAAGCTCAAATCTACTCTGTTAGAATTTGCAGAGAACATCTCACCTTCTCAGCATTAGAAAAGGAAGATTGAACCCCATCATGACTGTGATATCCAAATCAAATTTGTGACTCTCCTCGAAATAGTTCAAACCCACTGCCTTGTAACAGCAGAGGTGAGACACACAGCAGGCAGGTGAGCATGGTTAATCATGCCAATGGTTTTGCAATCAGATAAATTCTAGGTGGTCATACTTAGAATCTGCTAGATCATGACACATCTTCCTGCAGAAAGATGCATCAAGTGACCTAAGAATAAGGTTTTGTCAAGGAAGGTAGAGAAAGATTCATGAAGAGATCACTCTATTTCGAATTCTGTGAGGCAAATTTAATGGGATTTCAGATCAGCAGCTCTGTAAGTGGACAGCTACACCTCTGATCAATGTTCTCTAACGAGTGCTGAGAAGTCAATGGTAGACCGATCAGGATAAAAAAGGGTTTCTCTCAATGCCTTGATGGCAAACCTCACAAATACAAGTTTAACACAGGCTGAAGACACTAATTTTGTCTGCACCACTGCAAAGCTTGTAGTTGAGTCTACAAATAAAGACAGATCTTAATTCAGACCATGGGAAACAAGAAGTCCCTTCCCTCCCCCTGTGCTGAAAAGGTTGCTAGCATTCCACGAGGAGTTACTACTTGTGCACATGTGTTCCATGCCCAGCCAGCAGCCCACACATGCCTGGTTGAAATCTGCCCTCCTACAGGATGGTTGCCAGCCATGGCACACAAACAAGCTGCTACCTTGTTGCTCAAAAAGGCTGTACAAGACATTTGGAGTTTGCCACACCATAAAGATGCCACACCTTGAGACTACAGTTACTGGTGGTGGAGTACAGTGACATAAGAACTGTACAGTGACTCTCTTCTGGCACCCGAGAGTGGGTAATACTCCACATTTTCACTGAAGCAAAAAGCTCTACCTCAAACGTGACAAGTCCTCACAGCATTTTATGCTGGTGTGATGGTCAGTTCAAGGGAAAACTGCAGTCAGCTGAAGTGTTTATGATGCAAAATGTAGTTACCTCCTTAGCTGCTACTCACTCAGAACTGAAACACAACCAGAACTCTGCAAAGTGATTCATAATTAGAAGGCAGGGCCCCACAACAAGGATAAAAGTCCTTGTCCCTTCTGACCTGCACCACTGTAGTCCACACATAACTAGTCACAGGATTCAGCATGTGTGGAAGTGATTCCACCAGTTAGCTTACTAAAAAAACACCAACCAAACAACACCCCCCCCCATCAAATTATGGGACAATTATTTAAGTAAAATAAAATATAGAGAAGCTACCAAATAGAGTATTTTTAATAATTTTCCCGAAACTTCTTTAAAAATGTCTTCTCTTTCCTCCAAAACAAGTAGTACATTAATAATTTTTGTTGTACCAGTTTCCCTCCTCAGATAAAAAGGAAGGAAAAAACTAACTAACCCCACAGAGTTCTACAAATTCCAGATGCCTTTTTGCTAGCCTGAGTGACAACCAAAATAACATGAATAGGTTTCCTTTCAAAATACTTGTTTTCATTCCTTTTGCTGACAGCACTTGTGATGTCATTTACTCTAAAAGAAACTAGCTCAGATTTCTCAAGTTTTCAGAGCTTAACTTGTTAACCCAGAGTACTAATTATGGAGGCTGCTTCGGGGATATTTTTTTTATTTAAAACAAGTTACAACTGGCTTTTTATGTGTTTTTAGAAGTTTAACACTGCGTACTTTCTGAATTTAAATAAGATGGGTAAAGCATCTGTGCTTCACCTCCCCAAAATAAGCTACATTTGATGGCACAATGCAACCAACTTATGAGTATTTACTTACAATCTCACTTAAGATTTACTATCTCAAAATTAAATCACTAGACCACAAAATCCCAGAGCCAAAAGAGGTCAGAGAGAAGAGTTAATTAGAATGTTGTTTAGTCAACTTTCCTCTTCCATGCAAGGACTAAGATCCCCATAGAATAAGGGCCATAATATGACCAATCACTTGCCAAGTTG
Source organism: Serilophus lunatus (assembly GCA_013399895.1). Lineage (NCBI taxonomy): Eukaryota > Metazoa > Chordata > Aves > Passeriformes > Eurylaimidae > Serilophus > Serilophus lunatus. The sequence goes on along the minus strand of VXBA01000678.1, from coordinate 369,231 downwards.
CAGTTCTCCTTGGCCAACCAAACAACACTGAAAAGAGGCCACACTTCTGAAGGCAAATATGATGGGAGACAGTTTCCCAGGGTTTTGATTAATCATTTTTCAATAGAAAGAAAACAGACTGCTTTCCTCCTAAGCATTTTTTTTAAGAATATATTATTTGGATTGAAGAGTTTTCAGCTTCAGGCCAAAGTAAGTTCTTAAACATTTTGCACGTCAACAGAAGTTTTATAGGACCAGGTTTCCCAACAACACTCTCCTTTGAAATTAATTATTTAATTTGGGTCACAAAATTACCTGAGGAAACACAAAGAGCAGCCCACATTCTCTCCACATCACATACATTTTGAGATACTGCATTTTGCTTACAATTGTACACAGATGTATGCCTGGGCAGAAACTCTTCTTTGACTAAAGTCAGCAGGTTACCTCAGCATGTACATCACACTGGAAACACTATTTTGGATGATGCCCCTTTCCAGGACAGCTAGTCTTTTCTCTAAGCAGTAAGTCTTACGTTGCATTAAGCCATAAACATTCTTGCTAACCCAATGGTAAAAAAATGCACAAAACTGAATATTAAAACAAAGGAGGATTTCAATTTTTTCTCTTCTAAAAATGAAGGTAGGTTTGTGTATTTGCATCCAGATCTTCCCTCCTATTCTTTGCCTGAGGCTCCAAACCTCTTGTATCACCTCTGAGAGAGCAGAGACATTATGAAGGCACTGCAACATGTAGGCTATGCATAGAAAATCTGAATAAACGGAGCAAAAATTTTTGTCTTTAAATAAATCAACCCCTGAGAAGTTAAGTGTACCAATTATGTGGCTAACGTTAGGGCAACAAATTTTTCTTTGCCTTCCTATTGCCATATGCCTGTCATTTTTTCCCTACAGTTTCCACTCACTGTTTCAAACATATGTTGCCACTTATGTGCCAAGAAAGGAATCTCTGAATTACCCCCTTCAAGTATGATGAAATGGCAGACTGAATGGAGCCAGAAAGAGCACCATTAGCAGTTGTTCACACTTCTGTTTTCTCTTAACTTCTTCTTCTCCAAAGTTTATTCCTGCTATGCAAGGGGATGTAGAACTATAAAGCCATCTATGATTCATGCTGAAAAATATATAGCTGCAGCCACATACCAGAGAAGCAATTTTTTTCAAATTTTTTTTAAAGGCCACCTTAAATAAACTTTTTCTCCTTTCAGTTTCCAGATGGAAGATTCTTTTGTGAATTGCTTACCCAAGCATCAACACTGGTGATCCAACATTCTTTTCTTGTAAACTCACTGCTCAGTTTACCAGTGGTTTGCAGCCTCCCTCTCTGCATCCCCAGATTCCCAGGGTCAGCCTGGGCGCACACTTCACATTTCCAGAGAAGTGGACCTCAAGGATATCTATAACACTACCTGTGCTCTTGTTTTTGTCCTCAAGAGAAGACGTGAAAAGATCAAGTAATGCAGATAATTCTTCAGAGAAAGGTGGAAAAGAAAAGTAAAGGATTAATGGAGGGGGGAAAAATACACAACCAACCAAAAGGGCAAGTACATTTGATGACTTAAATTTGCACAATGCCAAGGCATTCACACTCCTGGGGGTGGTTCTTCAGCACCCTGGAAAACCAGTGACTGCCCATGAGGATACTGTATCTTCAGCACACTGTGAAAGTAGAAAAAGGCTACCTCCTAAACCTGGTATCATTGAACAGCAGCATTTAGTCCATCAAGAAATAAATTTTTTAAACAGGCTAAAAATAAACAAGTGTTTCCAGAAGGAGTCAATGACAAACAGTGCAAAAGAAGATGTGTTGGACAGCTTTAAGAGAAGTTTCATGGAATAAAAAGTGTTACTAAACTAACCTGAATTCAGATAAAACTAGTACCTTCACTATTTTCTTCTCTGATGCTCTTAAACTGATTATCAGCATCACAATTGCCATGTGGCAATACTTTATCATTTCTTTTCCTTTTCTGGCTTCGTTTTTTATTCCTTTGGTTGGTCAGTTCCAGGTTTTTGATTGGATTTTTCTTTTGGTTGGTTGGTTGGTTGGTTTGGTTTTTAGATTGTTGATTTCTTTTTAATGTGAAGAGATATAAATGGAAGTTTTCAGTGGAAAAAAAGGAAATCATACATTCCATGTCAGAAAATTATTTAAATTGCATAATCAGAGGCTAAAGAATTACCTTTTGCCTCCATTTAAATTCTCAAGAGCATAATGAAACCAATAAAGATGCACAGCCTGAAACCTGGTACTTTTTTTAATTTTGTAAGGCCACTGCCAATTACTTTAAGACGTAGGTTTATGCTAAGAATGGAAACCATCCAGCACATCTTACTTTTATTTACACCATTTTGTTACTGAATGATTCTTCCTGGATATGCTTGGTTATTTTTACCTATTTTTTAAACAAAATTGTCATCCTGGGGTTTGATGTTGACTACTTTACAGATGTCCTATAAAAACAACTGCAATTCATGCAGAAGTATGCTTTTCCTTAACTTACAGAGTAGTTGCTCCTAAAGTGGAATGATCTTATTTTTTTTCAGTGCCACAAATTTCCGCCCATACTGATATCAATCTCATATTTTCTGCAAGTTAATAGGTAATTAGTTTATTCCTCAACAAGCAAAAAATAGAAAATACCTCAAACCTGCACATATTTATGTTGACTCACAAATGAAAATTTAAAAAAAAAAGAAAAACTTCCGCCACTTACTTCCGTCATCAAAATGACAAAAAGAACCAAACAACACACTGAGAAGTAGTTTTTTAATTCTGACTTCCTTCAAAAAGTATCTAAAGGAGAGAAACACTCAGCAGGTTAAAGCAGCAAATGACACACTGTTAGTGAGTAGATGCAAAAGTTACTTGGTCTTTTTGTAGAAAAAGGAATATTCAGGCTTATGGCAGAGAAGCCAGAAAGCAGAAAAGTTACATAGCAAGCTCCACACACCAAAAGAAAGAAATCCTACAGGCTGATGCTTCTTTACCAAAACCTGGAGGGACTGTGTGTGGCGATGGAATCGATCTTGTTTTCCTTAACACATCAGTATATTCAGCTTTGAAATGAACTAGTAATCCTTTGTCCCAACATCTGCTTCACAACTGGGATAAATACCATGGCGAGACCAAAAGGGAGAGAGATGCCTACACGAATAGCAGCTATCAGGGAGAAAACGTCACACAACCTCCCACCCTCACACAGTTTTCTAAACAGAACTGCTGATAAGTGAAAGTAAAGCAAGCTGGCAGGATGCTAAACCCCACCTATTGTCCATCCAATGGATAACAGCTGGAACTTACACTCATCAAAAAGGCTGCTGAGTGCTCATCCATCCTCTGTCCTGGGTATGCATTTCCAAAAAACAAAGGTGAAGAGCTACACATTGTCTGTTGTGAATGGATAAAAATACAGCAAAGTTTTAAATCCTAAGCCCTTTCAGTACACGCCTGGCCTTTCACTTGAGGGTCTTCAGTATTACACACTCTTCTGTCTCAGGGGTCTGTGAGGGATCAAGGAGAGTCTTTTCAGGCCAACACTTCCAATATCAGCATCTTGTTTCAAGACTTTTATGGGAGCACTGGCCATCTGGAATTGATCTGGAGAAGAACTAAGGGGATTCTATGAAATGACCAAATCAAATTTATTATTTCTAAAGATATGCTGGGACAGGCACAATAACAAAAAAAGTTGCCAACAAGTTCCCACTCTTTAACAAATATATGTCAAATGCAAAGTCAGTCTTGATGGATTACTCATACCAGTGCCTAATTTAGGCTGGGAGCAGTGCAAGAGGGAAGAAAGGAACAAAACCCACAGCCTTGGGTTCAGTCAGAATTTTCAATGAAAAACACCTTCCAGTCTAAAACATACACCTACCCAAAGGCTGACTAGCAGTTCTAATTTGAAAGTTTGGTGCAATTTTACCCTGAAGCCACATATAAAAACTGCATTAAGACAACACAGGAAATCACATGTAGATCATCGTAACAGAAAGCTCAGACTTTTTAATACGGGGGTTTCGTTTGTCTGGGGTTTGATTTTTTTTGTAATGTGGTCTCATTTCCCACAGAGTAGGGACTTACCTATTTATTTAATTTATTTTACTTAATATGAGGTTTATGAAATCCAGGTTCATTAAAACTCGACTGAGATCACACAAAATTTCATGGCAATCAATAAAAGACCAAACCTTGGTATCACTTTCATGTAGCTTGAGAACTGTAAACTCCATATTATACTTCTTACAAAAAAAGGTCTTACTGAAAACCAGATCAGTTCTGAACTGGACCAGTTAAAATTACCAGACACATAACAATAACTTTGCACATATGGCCTTTAACAAGTGAATAAAAAGTGCTTAAATTAGCTCAGAAAGACAAATTTAATATTCCATAACCAAAAAAATTTCATTCCAGTATTTTTGAGTGGATCGTTTTCCAATAAATTAAAAGTGCAGACAGAGTGGAAATTGGCCTACCTCCTTGGAATTCATTAACAACAGGATTACACCACATGAAAGTTCAGCAAATCAGTTTATACTTACCTTTAAGACTCTTCTGGTTCTTTCTGCTTGTTTCAATACATTTAAATGCATTTACAGAAAGAAGATGAACTCTTCCAACAATTTAAAATCTTCTCCTCTTTAGCTGCAACCTGCCCAAGTGAATCCTACCTCTGAGCTATTATTTCACTTCACAGTTGCTGACAGGATGGTTAGGAAATGGTTAACAAGATTACATCTTCCATATGCGACTACCATCCAGCATCCCACCCTAAGGGGACAATTAACCAATAAAGGCTTTGTTCTGATTATGTAATGCAGATATTTGATATCCCACTCGAGGGCTCTTTTGGATGTAAAGGCAGCTATAGCATAGTGACTTTGCAATTAAGATGATGTAATATTACTTTGGAAGTAACAAAATATCTGAGCATGCCCACTGTGAACTAGAGAATTCAGAAGCCCAAGCACTTTTCAGTCTGAATCACTCAGCTGCTTGAGAGCTGTGTCTCCCTTTATGGTTTGCTTGCTCTGTAGCTCTCATAAACTTTCTGACTCCCAAGAACAGAATCACAGTTTTCTTCCAAACTAGTCACACAAAAAAACACCCAGAACAACCCAACTTCATTCGAATTTAACAAGTTCTCAAAAAGCAGAACAAAACCCTCTCTCGACTTGTATCTATGAATAAGAAAGCACAAAAATGTTTTCTTTAAAAACTTTTAAGCAATGCATAAGCCCAAAAACCAGCAGCCAACAGAACACATACAAGATCTGTCCAATTCCTTAGAGAGAAGTTAAATGTGGAAGTCTCAGTTGTATCAATACACCCGTAGTTTAAGAGTAATTAAGGTGTTCAACTTAGGATTTACATTCAAATGTTGCACATGAGCACATTCCCTTTACCTTCATTGTTCATCAAAGCAGAAACAGTAATAGCTTATGGGTGTCATAAAACCATCCACACAAACACATATTTTTAAAAGGACTGTCATCTGATAGGTTTTACATAGGGCTGCTTTCATATTTCAACAAAGAAGTGTTTTTTAAAAGAGAAAAAAGGTTACCAAAAGTAAAATATTCAAATATTCATCAGAAAACTCACACAACAAAACAACAACTATGAAAAAAAACAATAATTCTATTATCAGCTCAGTAAAATCAAGAAAATACTCTGAATGGTGAGAAAGGCAGAACAGTGTCAGGGTCAGAATAATGAAGGCAGATAAAAAAAATTCAAATCTAAAGCTCTACTAGAAAACAAAGTGAACATTTTTCTTCATTGTGAAAGAGGTGACTGCTCTCACTATGCTCAGTGCCATGCAAATGACAGTAAAAAGTTGAAATAAAAAAAATATCTAAGATAAGTCCATGCAGAAACGCAAGACAGTCACTTTCCTTTCTGAACTCGGATTAATGTCAAAGTGAAAAGCATGCATTTGAGATTCTGTGTGGATTACTTCCTGATTCTGGACCTCTTCCCTTCCCACTGACCTCCCTAAGGGAACAACAGTGCAATCAATAAGCTTCCCTGCATTCCAGTAGAAATGCTAAAAATACCTCTAACCATTCCTTCACAGCCACTCCAGTGGCATCTTCCCATGGTCCTCCCTCCACCTTCCAAAAATCCACAAATTGATTTTTTTCTTTCAACATGACAAAGCCAAACTGGAACCTCACCTGACAAATGTTAGCCTCCTTTGGGCTCCTGGATGCACTTAAAAAACAGAAACAAGCACAAAATAGCACAAGAAAAGTAGAAAAAACCCCCCTTGTTAATAGCTGGTGAAGAAGTTAAAGAAAAAAACAAACAAACAAATTCAGCAGGTGATTTGGTCTCTCTGTTATACTGCAGTTACAAAAAGAAGCAAATTATTATATTTGCAAAAGGATCCTCAATCATGATACCTCATTTTCTTTTTGTATTACTTACATTAATGCTATTCCCTGAAGCCTGTAGGAAATCATTACCAAAAATGGGCAGCTTTCCTGCTTATGACAAGTATCTAAAATAAAGAAGATGCTTCCAAGACAGCATCTTCCATGATCTTGAAGCAAAAGTATTGAGTCCAAGTTTGGTTAAATGACCCAAACTCTGTGACATCAATACATATGGAACACATACCAGAACAACATTCAAAGCTCAGGTTTCACAAAGAGCCCTTAGTCAATTCCAAAAAGTAGAAAAAATCAAAATCCATTGGAACCTCTGTCCATAAAAGTTCAGAAGTGTCCAAAACTCCTGAGTGTACAATTGCATATGCAGACTTCTCAGAGCAATTCCCTGAAGGTCTGGAGCACTTTCAGAACTGACTCCCATTCGGACCCTGCATTTCATGAGCAGAGCCACCAACGAGGGTTTCCACAAGCCTCTGGGCTAGGACAGTTTCTGTTCCATGGATAGCTATGCCTACCAGAACTGCTCCAAGAACTATAACCACTGACCACTGAGCAAACTATACTTAGCAGCATCTTTTGGGCATGACTTGCTTTGATTTAGATATACACAGATAGTTAAAAGTTAAGGCTCCACTTATATTCCCAAGCCCCAAGGTCAAAGGCTTTGCTCTCCATGTTTTTATACTTGTCGAGCTCTGTATAACCTTATGTCACACTGGACACACCTTGGGTTTCCAGCAAAATAACTCCTCCTATTTTGGTAGGGCTGGATTCATGTATGCTCACCTCTCTTTACCCAGCAGCAACATGAAGGACTGATTTGTTTTGTGTGAGAATAGCCTCTGCCCATCTACTAGGGAAATCCGAAAATAAAACCAAATAAATCCAGAAAAATAGAGCAAAATGGAAATGCCAAGAACTAACAAACTTCATGTGTCCCAAAACACGTCTTAGAGCAGAAAAAGCCAACCTGAATTAAACTAAGAGGTCACACACAAGTGGATCTCATTTAACTAATACAATATACATTAGGAATTCAGAAAATACTTGTTCTTTACAACTTTCTAGTTCTAAGCTTCTGTTTATTTTACATGGAATGGATATATTTCTTTATGAATCATTTTAAAAGTTAAAAGTCAATAGTAAGTGGTGTGATTTTCCACAAAAAGGCTGCAAGTATCATCATGAATATTACATTACAGTAACTAGAATTGCTTTTCTCCCTCTGTCCTTGCTTCTGGTAAGAGTTATGCACAAATATTTACCTATACATACAGTTACGTATTTATTGGGGAGGAGACAGAAGGAGTGAACAACTCAAAGATCAACAAATTCACAATGCTTAAATCTTTGTTCTGTAGAGTCACCTAAGAGTGCTAAGGTTTATGATATTTCGTTGTATCCACTTAAGAAATCAGCTTGCTCAACCTTTTTCTTTAGTAACAATACAGTCCGCTTATAAGATAAATTCTTAACAATTATCAAAAGGACTATGAGATTTTGTAGAAGGTGCCACTTCAGATTTCATTTATATGAAATTGTATCTCTACAAGAAAGAACCCAGTACCACTGTGTTTAATCAATTCTACACAGTTCATTGTGATCACACACTTTATAAATGCAATTTGTATGGACTGTAACTATCTTTCACCCAATTAATATTAATCTTCCTATTATGAGCTCCTGAGCTCATTGCCCAATGCAAATAGAAGCCAGAAATTGTGCTTTGTCAGAATGCTTTCAACTAAGCTACCAACAGAAAACAATGTTACAAGGAATAAAAATTTCATCCTTACGACTAAAAATAGGTAATTGAACAAAACAGATTAAAAACAAAGTACTCAACAACTAAAGAAAACCACAAAATACAGCAGATAGTGGGAAAGGTTGCAGGGAAGACTGTTTAAAGAGCATAGGATTTCAGGGACCAAAAAGGAAATGTCATCTTTCCTTCAGGTGCTGGAAGAGAATTTCCTTAAACCACTTTTTTTGCGCTTGAGTCCAATTCTCAAGCATGAATCAAGCTGTAGGTTATTCAAGCACTTAGTTCATCTCTTAAAAGACTTTCTCAGTAATATTCCATCCTGTTGACATAACACCCAGAGACATGAGATCAGTAAAAGTGTTCCCAGATAACGACACAACTACAGCACTGCCGAGTTGAAGGTGATGGTTCTCAAGGCTGACGTGTCTCACGCAAGCAGCCGTAAAAAAGTCAAATTAATACCCTTTTGTGTTTGTTCCCCTTCCTCACTCAGGGGTTTTGTGAAAATTTTCATTGCAGACTCTGGAGCTGTGGAGTGTCTGAGTCTGTTAAATACATTTCCCCAAGCCCAAGAGACTCCTTGAACAGTACCTGCTGTGGGCAAGACTAACACAAAGAACTACATGTGACTACACACTGGGAGATCAAGAGATTCTGTAAATACTTTTCCAGACCAGAGAACTGAACTGCACAACTAAGCCACATTTCTAAACTATGAATCTATCAGATAGCTCAGCAATTCTGAATCCCAAAGGGATCAAAGTTTTATGAGTTACATTACATCCCTAGGAATTCACAAACCAGCCTGTATAGGATACATCTGCCTCTGCATTATTACAATACATACTCCTTGACCAGGTATCAAAATCACCAATAAGCACTGTGCTTTAAACAGGGACTAGTGCATAGCTACTGAAATTACAGAGAATAAGAAGAGCCCTTTTAAATGCATTCTTTAGCAGGAATCCTAAGGGAGGGGATTTATCATGGCAGAAAATATGTCTTTTATGACATACGTTTTGTAACATAAAGGCAGCATCTTGAGACCCAAAGAAGGGCCTCTGGGCCCAAGAGCACGTTTGTGTGTTGCTCTACTATTGCACGCAGCCCAACAAAAAATGTTTTCTTTCCTTGCAGTTTGCCTTCCTTAGCATGCACTGACATTTTCTTACAACCTTACTCCCTTTCAGAGAAGCTTTTTAACAGGTACATTTTCACCGGGTTAATCTGTAGGAGGAAAGAGAAGCCTGCTCAACATAACTGTAACAATGAAATTTAGGACTCATGATACATTTTGGTTCTGGATTCTCTTTATTCAACCCCTACAAAAGAAAAAAACTATCACAACTTTGAACTCCTCTTTGTACATCAATGATGCCAACCAGCCTTCTTACAGTTCCTGTGCTGCATGCAAGTCTGTACTCACCTAAGTGTATCCCTGACAAACTTGTGCTCTCAAAGCAGCCTCATGAGGCTGCAACTTGCAACCTGCAAGAAATTCACTGAATACCAAATCCCTTCTACCTGTGTGCTGGGCTTTGCACCCCAGGCCATTGGTGGAACAGCATCACCCAGAAACAAGTGAAGAAACAAGACACATGAAGGAAAAAGCATAAGGGAAGAGATAGTAAATGATATGGAGGAGCTGAATGAACTTGCAATAACTTGATGTACTTTTTCCTCTCATACCATCAAAGCTTTGAAAGGAGCATCTTCCACTAGCACCACGTTCAGTTCATGTCAATGCAAAAAGTTGGGTCAGCTTGACTCAAACCTGTGCAGTTTTTATTCAAACAAGAACTAAACTGCTCAGAAAGGGGTTTGACCACTTTGAATAAAACTACTGAATTCACAGCATAGGTTAACATACAAAAAAGATCTGAGAAAGGGTTTCATGTGGAATCAGGCTTGAAGCTCAAAATTTTTCTGTCACACCACTTCCCTCAAGTTCTACAAAAAGAATCTTTCTTTGACTGAATTTCAAAGGAGATAGATGAAGAAAACTAGGCAACTAATTACACAGTGTCACACATTTTTCTGAAGTCTAATGATTAAAGACAGACATTTAAAATATGTTCTACTTCCAAGGTACCTTATTGCAACAGTCTTCACAAGATTACAACTCACTCGTGCTACTGCATTAACACTGAAATGACTGTCATGCCTCCAGAAATAGCCCAACTAGACAGGCATACTCGTGGGTGGGAGGGTTGGGGGTTATAAAGAAAATAATCCCACTGCAGAACCCATCACAAATAAAACAAAGTTTCAACCCTAAACTCGTTCTTAAAATACAGTATTATACAGAGTTTTCATAAACTAAAGAACAATATCTTATTTCATAATGGAGATAAGATTACTTGACTATATGGTTTATACAGATCAAAAAAAATTCTGTTAATCTTTGGTAAGCATCTCACAAGCAGACATGAAGCACTTGCAAGTTCTCCTTACAAGTCATTAGTAGTTAAGAGATTCAGTCATCAACTTCCCAATGCAGCGCCAAGCATAAAGGGATCTAATTATCCCTAATACTTGGCTAAGAATTCTATTTGCATCTGCCAGAAAAACAGAGAATAATGGAATCTGCAAACAATAGGGGAGTTTGGGAAAATATTTCTTCCTGATGCCAAAAAAAATTAAAAACACGCAGTAATGAAGATATGAATCTCTTTCCGTCCATGGTCCACAGTAAGAGACACATGAATCTGAAGAATGTTATCTTTAGAACTTTCCCCTGCTTCTGCCCCTTGCCTTCCACATGCATTTATGAGCTGTCAGTGCATTTCAGACTGTCACTAAGCCATAAGAGCCCCCATATTTCCTTATTGTAATATTCAGAAATTAATCTACACATTAGGATATAAAGCACCAAAATACTTCACTGATGAAATCTAAGAGACCATCAAACACAATGCTAGGAGAAATACTAAAGATAAATTGGATAGAAAGATTTTGAAGGATGCTATTAACCCAAGAAATAATTAGAGTGAGTTTTCTTCCACTGAGTTATGTCAAAACTCCCACAGACTTCAGAGACAAGGATGAGCACAGAGGGGAGAAAAATCCTTGAAGTCAAATGAGTTATTAAAACATTAAACACCAGATCCCGTTTATGCAAGGCATCAAAATTCAACTTGTCAATCTTGTATGTGTTTCAGTTCTACAGTTATCATGTGCAAAACTTAGGTAGATCACCTCTAAAAAAACCAAAGTTTTAATTAAAATACTAATAAAATCTTTGACAGTGTTTGTACTTCCGTAGATCTCTATTTATGGAATACAAAAGTAACCTAAAGATTTAGACTCCAGGAAGAATTTCAGAAACCCAAGCTTCACTGATATCCACATGATGTAAATGTGAGCAAGAGCCTGATTTAGCCAAGCATTTCACTATATCATCAAAATCAGGCTTCTGCTGAAGTCCTTTCCTTTCTCAACGAAAATACACAGGGCTATGTTTTAAGTGCTTTGTTGAACTGAGGCCCAAATTCTAATTTCCTTTATTTATCTTAGATACAAAATGGCCAAAGGAAGAGGTCAAATGCTGAAACAGATAGGTTATGGGTTTAAGGACACTGGAACTGCTGCTATGAATTGCCATGGGAAGAAAAGGGGGAAAAAAAAGTAGTTTAACGATGAGAGGAATTCAGATAGTTTAAGATAAAGTCTAAACAACTGCCTCAAAGTCTTTTATCTGATTTGTCCTATCGTTTCCCTGCTTTGTACAATCTTCCATCTTTCCAGCTTCTATTTTGTTCAAGTAAAATTCTGAGAGTATGAGCACAATACCACTCGACAAGCAGAGAGACTAGACAAAGGTCACTGCAAGCAGGCTGCAGAGAGCAACCCTGCACTGTCAGGGGATGAACCAAATGATCCAACAAGATTTTCATTTGGTCTCTAATCTCTACAAATTCTGCTTCTTTTGCTATCACAATACTTACAAGTGCACCAATTCTGTGCAAAACTGTGTCTAGTAACTAAGGAAACAGAATTCATTTTCAGGGTGCAGTGGAGAATGAGGCAGGCATAGCTGCCTGCCCAAAAGCTTTTTTTCTCTTTGGTATAGTCCACCAGTGCCAGGATTCCACCTACAGATACTGGAAGACACTGTAAAAAAGCAGTAGAGGAAGGGTTCTCTGCAACTCTATTCATTGCCTCAGATATAAATAAGCTTTTCATGTTATAGTAATGCAAAACTTGGAATTTCTAATCATATAGTTCCTTAACAGGACTTGGAACTGTCCTTCAAGTTGTGACAATATAAGAGAAGGAAGTCAGATCATTACACACTCAGCTGATGCTCTTTGATAAAGCTGGTTTGCAGAAGGTCACAGATGTGCACTTTTGTATTGCAGAGGAGAATTAATTAAGAAACTAGAAGTTCATACTTTGGCCATCCCCAGATGTAAACACAGACTTATAAACAGGAGGACTTGCAATCCCTAGCCTCGCTCCCAGACTTCCAATAAACTTATCACCAGCACTATCTGAGCTGTGTTTCTTGCAACTCCAGAACAGAGCTGGACTGCAAGGAGGGATTTTTGATTACCAGGTTTGAGAAGTCCCCTTCTTCAAAGCAGCTTATGACCTAAAACAACTGTTTCATGTGGGAGGACAAAAATGCAGGCAATTTTCACACACACAAAAATAGGGTGTGTGCAGGTGAAGTGGAAGATGCAGAAAAATGGAACAATTGCAAAAGGAAAGAAAGAACAGAAAAAAAAATTACTAAGTAAAATACAGAGACAGTAGTTTTCACTCTAAGCATTTGTATGCTTGCACACACACATATATACATGTGAAGAAGAATGCACTCACCTCTTACTCCTAGCAACCTTCCACAGAATAACATACCTGACTCCCTCCCCAAATTAGAACTATGATCTCCTCAGCCTGCTCCAAGACTGCACCTGCAGTGTCTTGTCTTCTTAAACAGAGTCCCAGAGAAAGGGTGAGTTTGTAGCTGAAGATGTTCCTCATATCAAGCTCTGGATGACCCTTTCGATAATTCAAATGATACACATTGGCAACATACTTTTGAGAAAAACTAGACAAAAAGTTAGTTTCCAAATACAACAGCCAAGTAACTCAATAGGCCAATTTGGGCGAAAGGTTAGTTTGGTTTTGTTTGGATTTGGTTATTAAATCTTCCTAGAACAGCAAGTAAAATGCTACCCTGGTCTGTCCATTGGTGTATTCAAACAAGACATTTCTCTACCTCCAAAATCATTCCACAGAAGTTTACAAAGGGGACACAGTAGGATCATCCATACACATAAGCAGCACAGTCCTGGGGAAGTCTTTACCCAGTAAGAATGCAAAGGGTTGCCGGGAATTTTCCAGCTGAAGAATAAGTACCTTTTTCAGGCTACACTCAGGGTAAATATGTGCAAAGTAGCTAAAAGATGTCTGTCTTGTTAATGAAATGCAAACACCTTAATCACCATTTGTCTCCATATCTACAGACAAGACCCTAAAATATGCCTTAGTCAGCATTATGCTCAAGTCTGGCATAACTCACAAAAAGCTGGCAGCTTAAGCTATAGCAACGTTTATTTTAAATTTAAAATGCTGCAAATAAATTAATTGTGGCTGCAACTACTTTAATAGTCTATATTTTAATGTATTTTCAATATTTTAATAGTGTAGAATGCCTTTCAATGGTCTAATTCACCCATCAACATAAAAGGAGTTATTTCATTGACTCCCGTTAACCCTTAGCAGAATTTCAATAACAAATTTGGTGCCTATTTCAAGTGTTTCTTCCTTGTGTTCTCAATGTTTATTCAGGGTGTACACTAAAGGACAGAATAAAAGAGATACATTTTAAGCTCTTCAACTTAAATCCTACTTTTTGGCTTCCTGCCTCTTTCCTAAATATTAAAACAAACGACTCATTTCTTTAAGATCTTCTTACTAAAAATAGTTGTTTGGACTGCTTAATTGTGTTAGCTGAAACACAAACATATGAAAAAGGAAAGGGTTTTGTAGAAAAAACATTGAACAGAAAAAAAAAATCAGATTTCATCTGGCCTTCCCATCATCACTTAGAGAATTGTTTTGTAGTTACATCATCAGGAAATAAAATACTATCCTCTGAGGACCCCGACTCTTTACCGAGGGAAAAAAAGAGGAAGGCTCGAAGTTCATATCCCCCTCAGAGGAGTTCAGCTAAAGTCAAATTTTTTTGTCATATTAAAAAACACGAAAAAAACGAAAAATCTCCCTTAGAATAACTAATTAAAGAAGAGGACCTGGAATTCAATTTTTCCCCTCTCCAACTCTTAGGCTGGGAGACTAAAGTGGAAAAACATTGTCCCTAATCAGCGAACAACTTCTAACGCCTTTATTATCAGCAATAGAAAGGAACTGCCCTAACCCAAACCTTCCGCGCATTCTTCTCGGCCATGAACTAGCGGACACCCGAAACTTTTCACACAGCGCTGAGCGCCAGCGCCCATGAGCCAGCTCTGCGGCTGTCGCCGAGGTCCCGGAGCGAGAAGGACGAGGCTGCCGAGCGCCGAGCCCGTATTTGGGCAGCCCTGACGTAATGCTCCCGGGCTGGGCCGGGCCGGGCTGGGCTGGGCCGGGCTGGGCGGCGCGCAGCCCCGCGCTCATTGTTGGCGGCAGCGCGGCGATGCTCACAGCTCGGATGCCGCAGCCCGGCGCACCCAGGAGTCCCATGGCCCCGCAGCGCAAGGTAAGGGACACACAGCGGGGGAAGCGTCTCGCTTTTTCCTATGGAGATGCTTTTTTAAAAGAAAAGTTGCTTCCAAAGGAAGGGGTGAGAAACAATGAAACACCCCAAAACAGCACTAGGAGAGATAGAAGGTGTGTGGGTACTCGGATATAATGCGAGCATTAAGAAGTGTGTTTTAAATAGTTCCTACAGAGCCAACAGATGAGGAATTCATTTAATATTAAAGAAAGAGGGAGGTATGAATTGCACACACTTTCCAAATGGTTGGATAAAATCATGACTGCATTTAAAGCTGTGGAAAGAGTCCAAGAGTATTGTAATACATTAGGTAGAGCTACTGCCTCTCTTTATGCTGCATTTACATGCATGCGCTATATATTAATAGACATGTATGCACATAAATCTCTAAGCATTTACTATACTTCTGAACAACTTCTACCTTAGTTTACAGAGAGATGTATAAATTGCCACAAACATTACTTTGCAGTACGATTTTGCTGTCTGTTAAAAACAATTGTAACTAGTTTAATTACTAACAAACTTTTCAACTCCTACACACTGCTTCCCTCTTCTGTGTGTTGTGTGCAAGTGTCAAATCATAAAAGGACAGAGCTGTCAGATTTTGATGAAAAAAACTTTAAGTCCTGGTCAAACACATGATGAGGCTTTAAAAAAATCTGAAAATCCCCCCGGTATCTTCAAGGCTTATTCTGCAAAATGCTCAATAGTATTGCAGTTATTAACTCCAGAAAACAGAGAGTGAAACCCAGTTCTGATAAGGCTCTAAGCACCTTGAAAGATTAGACCTTAGTGCGTTTATAACTCACACCTGCAGAGTACACAAAATTAAACTGGCCTCTCCTTGATTTAGGACCAAACCCAGCCAAATCCTTGTTTATAAGAACAAATGCAATGAAGTCATTTTTACTGTTCTACTTGCAAATTCGAACTACTGCTCTCCAGAGCCTTGTGTGTAATTTAAAACATTAGAGAAGTTAGACTCCTTAG
The DNA here is from genome assembly GCA_013399895.1 of Serilophus lunatus. Lineage (NCBI taxonomy): Eukaryota > Metazoa > Chordata > Aves > Passeriformes > Eurylaimidae > Serilophus > Serilophus lunatus. Next base: position 353,348 of record VXBA01000678.1, on the reverse strand, counting down.
GATCTACAAACTCTTCCTAAACCACGTTTTTACTGTATGTTTTCATTTTCCTTAATACAAAATTAAATCAGAATGAAATGCTAGGACTGCAGAATGGGTTCTTTTTCCCTTTATTTGATGTTTTAAATCCTGCAAAATCCTTGCTCAACTATATATTTAAGAAAAATCAAAGCTGATACAGTCATATGTATTGTTGTAGTATCATGCATACATAGACTTAGAGGCTGTGGCAAAATATCATGTGGGAATATTTTCATCACTTTTATTGGCTTTAAACAATAAGAAAATATTAAGCAGTTATTTTCTACATGCTTCTAAAAATACAAACATATAGACAGATATTTCAAAAATAGTGCAGGTATTTGTGTATCATCAACCTTGGCATTTAGATAAAAATCACATCCATGTTTGCAATTGAATCTTTCTTGTAGCAGACCAAGTTTACACCTCTGTTGATGCCTCAAGTATGCCTAGCTATAGAATCAGGGAAGAGGACGCTGTACAGTATATACAGAATGAGAAGAATCCTAGCAACCAGAAGAAATGTAATTTTATAGTAGAAAATCAACACCTCAGATCATCCCCTTACAAAGTCTTCTGCTCGCTGTTCTCTCATGCCTGCAGACTTGCAACCTGTCCCGGCACTTTTAGAATCATTACTTTCCCAAATATCCAGTGTCAGGTTAAAAAGTAGAAAACTTAGCTACTTTATGAAAAGATGTGTTACAAACTGAAGTTAAGTAATAGTCCTCAAAACGTATGTCTGAGAAGGATAACCTGAAAGATTACAACATGATAAAGAAAAAATATTAATAAAAATGCTACACATATAATAAATATATGAATTTGTAATTCCGCAAGCAGAAAAAGAAAAAAGCCTACCTATAGCTAGGAGACTATTTCAGCTCCTCCAAATCCAACATAGAAGGGTAACTTTTATCATTATTACTGCTTTAGGAGCATTTAAGGTACCACCTGTACTATGAATACTGCTAGCCTAATACAAATCACAACATCTATCAAAAGCCAGAACTCTTATTTCCCATAGACTGTCTTCCTTATATTGAAAGGGAAAACATTTTCACTTGAAGCTTACAGAGCCAAGCTTTGATCTTATACCAGTAAAACTCAAAAAAATTACACTGAGGTATATAATGATTAAACTTTTATGAGTGTCCCCATCCTCTTTTGTCCCCCCATGCAGTATCAGACTCCTTTGTTCTTAGCATGTATTGAGTATTAATTGACAGGTATTCCTAATTTTAAGATATTAAAATGTAATCTTGTGTTAATTAACAGTAAAAGGAGACGGTGAAAGACATTATCACATAATGCAGTTGTAAACAAACGTATTTCTTAATTTAAATTTCTTTTTATAGTAATTTCTCACAATATCAAATATGAAAACAACTATGTCCTCCAGAAATGAAAGTCAACTTCCTATCAAACTGCGTGGACCCTTTGTTCCTTTCCTGTCACTTCCCTTTCCTCCACTGATTAACATCTGCTGACAACAGAATTTTTAGAGGTTTGATCCAGAAGACCAAGGGATCTAACTTAAACTTAGTTTCTATTCCCCATCAGTACCAGGTAAAATCAAATTATTTCCTCATTCGTGCTGAGGAACAGCATTTTCATATTATTTATCTAATACTATGACGAATTACCAAATTTGCTATCATCATGGGATAAAAAGCAGCCTGGTTTTACTCCCAGTGAGTTTATCCTTTGTGGTAGTTGTTAAAAAACTGGTAATGTTTTCAGGAAAAATTCTTTACCGTGTTGTAGTTTGGCATGGGAAAGTGAGCCACCACTGCACCTCTGGACCTCTCTGGCAAACAGCTTTTCTCAAATCCTGGGTGTGGTACTAACCTGGATCCAGTTCATTAAAGAAGTAATTAAAATATTTAAGTCAGAGAATCACAAGGAGTTTACAATTTGGAAAGACGTATCTTTAAACACCATCAAATAAAACTTTAGTTCTGTCTCGTGAATAGTTTCCCTTAATACTTGAGCCTGTCATCTAGTTGATTTGAACTTAAAAATTATTGATAAGGCATAGTTTCTTAATTGCTTAGGTTTGTTTTTCTCATAGTGAATGGATTCTGCCATGGCACCATTGAGGCTGAGGTTAAGCTTTTTTGCTGTAGCTGAAAGCTTAGTTCAGCCATTCACTAAACTGTAGTACTTGGCTCCAAGAAGGTAAGAGACACTGATGAAAAATTCTAAATATACTGGCCAATCTTGTGATGTAAGTGAAGTAATGGGCATTTTGACTCAACATCTCGCAGCATATTATAGGGATTTTGAGGTTTGCTGAGTTTTCTGTTAGCAAGACAAAATTCACTTGGATCTCATGTGCAGTGCACAGTGTTGTTTCTGGAAGTTCAGTAACTGCACTCACACCAATGGCCCAATGGAGCACACTCAGGCATTCACAGCTCACCTTTCTCAAGCGTTTACAAATTCTAGGAAAACACATTTGAAGATTTTCTCAGGCAGTCTGTAGCTGCCAGTCTAAAACAGTACCAAAGACACCTCACAAAGCACTGCCTCCCCACCAGAACAGAGCTGAGGTGACAGTGAAGAGGTGACTGTTCATGCAATAAATGAATGCTGGCTGAGATAAGGAGAGGTTGGATGATGAACTTAAGTGACATGGTTTAGATGATGGGATGGTGTTGGATAGGTTGTTAAGCTAGGTCAAGGTTGGACTTGATGATCCTTACGGTCTTTTCCAACCTTGTTAATTCTGTGTGTAATTCTGTGAGAAAACACCCAGCAACACCACTGCATAACCATTCTTTAATAACAGTAGGGAAACTGGGGGTGAAAGGCCACACCAATCTTGCTAGACAACATTTCAACACAACTCAACTCCTATAACCTTGGTCATTCAAGCTGACAAATGCACATACTGTTGCAGAAGTCACCCTTTCTGCTCCAGCTCATTGTGCAGATGTCACTGATGTAACACAAGTGCAGCTGCTCAGGTAAAGAAGCACAACTTGAGCCATTTTCCTTCATGTTCCATGCTCACAGAACCTGAGAAACCAGGGCCCACAACCACTCAACTGCTCATGCCCAAGCTTCAACAAACCTTTACAGGTAGGATACACAAAGCTCCAGGGAACACGACTGAAAACGCGGACAGGAAAAAATACTCCTGACAAGAAAAACAGTAACCTTGCCTACATTTCAGGGATGTGAAACAATGCATCAGGCTTCATTAACCTTTACAGCTTTCCAAAGGCCTCGGAAGGAATAAAGCAATTGCAGTTAACTTATAGAGTTCTTAAAGATCTGCCTTAAATCTAATATTGAAAGCATTTTCTTTCAAATTCATTGCAGAGAGCTTATTTTAAACTTTGTCCTTTTTTATTAGAGACACAAAGCTTATCTAGTGTTTGCATAGCAACTATCACAATGAGAGCATAAAAGAATGAGGAAAAAATTTTAATACTGAAATGAAGCAGTATGTTGCTACTACCATAAAAAAATCTCCACAAAACTGGCTGGTTAAAAATGGCAAGTAATGCGCTCATTAAACTCACATTTTGTCACATATTGGATTTCAGCACATGGACAAAAACCATCTAAGAGTTAAATTTAAGCTGACAGAATGCTGTCAACTTTCTATGGATTTAATCATTTTTTTGTACAATTTACATAACTTGTCATTAAGTCTAATTATGAGGAAAATTAGGAAATTTTATCACATTTAAGCTTGGCCTACCTGAAACTAACATCACCCATCACATTCCCATAAATGACTCTATTCTACTTAGCTACACAGAGGTTTCTCAGAAGCAGCCTAATAAATGCCACAGCTGTTTTTGTTTTCAGCTTCACAATGCTCTCCTTGGTCAGGCACATTCTACATCTCAGTAGAGACATTCCATTACAGATCTGTACCTAGAAAAAAATAGAGTGACTTATATGAGCCTAATTTCTCTTTTATATTTTGGTCACTTGAGTCTGAAGGTGCAATAGCTACATATTTGGGGCAGACAACACCTAACCTAAATATCTGAAATCCAGGGCTGTACACACTGACTTGGATGTAAGAAGATGGGGAAAAAAATGCAATCTGTTAATGCTCAAAGCCAAAACATTTTCTTTACTTGCAAAATAGTGCTACATACTCTTGCATGCAATCACCAGCAGCCCATTATCATTCCCAAATTAAACACTGAATTGCCCTCAATGAAAAAGCCACCATGAACCCTGGCAGTGTTAAAACTTCTAAAATCTATGTTTCTAAAAACATATCTAATATATAAATGAGTATGTTCATTTGTATGCATATGAGTAAGCAGAACACGGGGGTAAAGTGAAGTCAGCAAGTACAGGTTCAGTGCAGGTCACCTCAAGACAGACAAGTAGCTGCCTACGAGGGTGGTGTGGGGACGACACCAGCTGGTGGAGAATGTTTAGGCTTGCACTAGGAGATGCACAAATCAATTCCCTTTTGGGAAAGCACCAGACAACAGCTGACAGGAATCTTCAAGCTCACATACTTTGCAAACCTCTGTAAAGAAGGAGGGAAGGAAATGTAACGGTATACAAAGGAGCAGCTACTTTGGAAAGTGGCTGCTTGCCCTTTTGCTCCCACCCCTTCATTTAAAGGTCTGTATGATGACTGTCAGCTCTGTAAATAGCAAAATTTCCCTCTTTCCATCAGGATTAACTGGGTGGGAGGAATCAGAAAATGACATGGTAATGTTTTATAACTTGTAAATGACCCACTCTGGAATAAGCAGTTAATCAAACTTGCAAAATCTGTCCAGAGATAAGTATCACTTTATTTTCAGCATTTGAAACCACATTCTAAATTAATGACAAAAAATAGAATGTATTACATCACAAACATACTGTACATGAAAGCTACAGCTCCTTCATTTCAGTGACATCTGAAATAAGAAAATGCAACCTGAACATCACAGACCATCAGCCAAGAGGCAAGAAAAGAGATCAAATAAGGCATGTAGCCAAGTATCCCATGATACTGAGTTATAAACCAGTTTGGGGTACAAGGCACAGAATGTTCAACTGAATCAACAGTTCTTTGAAGAACAGGGAACATTTGGAGTCTGAAAGTCTTCATATGAAGGGGCAGAGGAAGCATACATGCACATGACCCTCCCCTTTCCTAAAAAAGCCCTTTTTTATGACAGCTTTTGAAAGGCAAAGAATATTGGAAAACAAAGCATCTCTCTAGGCTTTAGGAAGACTGCTCAGACCAATTTCAAGAGAGTTTAAGAAATCATTAGTCACAGAATAGCTATCATTGGTTAAATCTACTTTTTTCATCCCAACAATTTAGATTTTTCCCCCAGGAAATACAAAAATATTTATTTTCTAAATAAAGCAAATTACTCCAGCTGCTGAACACACATGCAAGGAGCTAAAAAACCCCCCAAATACCACAACCATCCCAAACACTGAGTAGACATATGACTAAAGGATGCAATTTATTTCACTCTTAAGGAGGGTATTTGATCTTTAACACAGTGAGATCCTAAGGCTGCATAAAAATGGAAAAAATCTCAATACTTCATAACCAACAGATCTGAGAGTAAAAGATTTTCTGTTAAACAATTTATCACAGGTGAAGAGATTACTTAAACTATTGTTTGCTATTTAAATATGTCAATTAAATCTATGAAGCAAACACAGTTTAGAACTATAACCATTAAAAAAATTCTTAGACACTGTCATCTTCAGGTCTGTAATGTAGCTTCCTGTCCTGTAGTCTAAAAACAATGTATTTGTCCTCTTTGAAGAGAATCAGCTTGGAGAAACCATGTATACTTAAATTCTGAGCAAGAGAACCCATGCTAAGGATTAACAGCCTTTAGAAAAAACATGCATTGATCTTCAAATACTCCAAGACCAGTGTGGCCAGAGGCCTAGTGAGACAAGAGAAAACGCAGTTCCTAACCTTTAGCAGCATTAGAACAGGTAGCAAGAAAGTGAATTTTCTCCCAGGTAGCAAAGTCGCCATTAACTACAGAGCTTCAGTACCTAGAACTGTACTCAGAAGCAACTTCTAATGCATCAGAAATAGTTCTAATACAATTTCTGAAGGTCACACAGTGCAAACCAGGAAGCTTGCAGGACTGTTCATCATCTGTAGCTGCAAAGCCAACTTTAGTTACCCATGCTGCAATGCCTTGCTCCCATCTCTCTCACCTGTGTCCTCCAAGATAAGAGTGCTGGCCAAGTCCATCTTAGAGCAAATGGGACACCTTTCACATTACCAGGTCTATGGGAAAAAGATTTAGCTTCAAAGTGAAATTTCCGTTTCTCACTAGCATTATTGCTGCTCTCACTACCTACAGTCCTGGCTACTAGAAAAAGTTGCAACTGCATGAGCAAACCTGATAAAAGCCTTTTGGCTGTTTGGAAATCCTCAAATGCACTGCTTGATGCAACCTAGCATTCCAGAAGATTTAAATACCTCAAGCTAAATTTGCAGTAACAATTAAGATTTATGTTTTCTGCTAAAAAAAAAGAAGGAATGGGGTGCCACCCAAACCCAGTTCCAAACACACAGTTTATTACACACATGTACAAAGCTAATCTGAGAAATAAACAACACCAGAAAAAGGGCTTGCTTTTGTCTTAGAATATATACAAGCATGTACATTAAAGATTTTATGGTTGTGAACAGGCCAGTGCCCTCAAGAAGTCAAGGAATTTCAATCCTCCTGCAAAGGAATGACATCACCTATATAATTTCTGAGGAATATTTGTCTAATTGTTTTTAACTAGCCCCATTCCTCCAAACACCAACAAACTATCAGTCTTCCCTGACAGCCCCATTCAGTACTAAAGTACTTTCATTTGACTTACAATACTTAACCTATGTGATTCTAAATAAAATTTCAGCACATAAATTCTTGTCTTGTGCACTGAGCACGAGGGGAGCATAATAAAGTTTGCAGCCAAGTTTTTCACCTGTCTGGAAGCAAATGGCCACTGTATGACTGAGCACCTTACCCAGGACTGGCTGCCATGGGGAGGATGCCTTCAGTTCAAAAGACTAAGTGCACAGGGCAGTGTGGAAAGTTCCAAGTCTCACCACTGCTGATGACTGATAATATATAAATAAGGCCACGGCTAGCATAAGAGATAGGCACAGTGCCTATTCTGCCCATGCATGAAAATGTGGCCCCAGACATTTATTTTTATATATAAAATGTGTGTTAAAATTGTTTTAGAGAACATCCAGTTCCTGTAAGTGTTATGGGAAAATGACATTTACGACTAACCAGTCTCCTCTGAGTAACATGATGTGTTATTGTTGGCTGAGTGCCATTTTCTGTCATACCAAAAATATTAACTAATTGAAGTTAAAAGAAAGTTTGTATAAATTGGATCCCTGAGCAATTATTATGCCCAATTCTGGTCACAACAGCAGTACCAGTACTGCTCCAGGTGAATCAGACACCAGAACAGCACCTATTTTCCCAACTGCCCTCTCATAAAACGTCCATAAAAGAGCTCCTTGAACCTTGAACATACACACTGTGTTATATACAGAATAAAAGAATCACAAGACTTATCGATAGAAAGAGCTTAAAGAAACCTCAGACTGTTCTCTTAACATAAAACAACTATTATTATTAAATTGAAGTGTAAAAAGATGATTTAAGGGTTACAAACTTACACAGAGCTGAAGTAACTGACTCGTTCAGAGAATCAGAACTTCTGCAAACTCCTCAGTCAATTGGAGGATGCAGAATAAGCAGCCAAAGGAAGGACTCAGACCTCCAGCTATTACACTTCCATCAACAGCAAACACAGCATGGCAGTGATAACTGCATTTGCCTTGTACAAACTAAGCACACATGGCTGAGATCAGCAGTGCTAGTAGCAGCCTGAGCAGAAATGTCCAGAATTTGGGTAGGCTGTGCTTTCTTGTTCGTGCCTAATCTTCCCACGGGGAATGGGGGTGAAGACAGGCAGGGCTCTAAAAGGCAGGTTTTAAGGAGCTGAGTTAACTCCTGTTACAAATTTTCCCTCGGTAAATCCCAGCAGCACTGCAGGATCCCAGCAGCACACAATGGTATCGATTACTAGTCCTCCTTCTCTGAGCAGAAAATGTAAATCCATCCACCTGCGCACAGGGTGCAGGGGGTGGATTGAGCCCTCTCTTGTTTATCTCTGCAGTACTGAGTGGTTTATAACACTGCTGATTTAAAAACAGGTCAATAGCTGCAATCAAGCAATAATGTTCTATCAGCAATGCTTGAAGTATACACTTAAAACAGAACTCAGGTTCATAATGACACAGGATCTACCAGTTTAACTTGGTGGTACATAACATCAAATAAGAAATCATCAAATGCAAGCATTTCAATGACAATGTCATTTAAAAATCACAAATTATAAAACCTAGCAGTTGTCTTGGTTTATTTTGTGTAGTTATTCTACACTTAAAACCTACTCGAGTTAATACTAATTTCCAAAATTAGTTCTGTTAAAAATAAGTTTACAGTGCTTTTCCATTTTAATAAATCCGAAGTTCAGGCACAAAATTTTACTTGTTAAGAATGAAGACAAGACAGAAGTAGGACCTGGATAAGTAACTAAGAAGTTCTGCCTCAGTCCTGTTGCTTTGACCCCTACACTGCATCTCTTGTGGTTCATCTTTCCATTTCCTTGTGAAAGGTTTCCATCTGAAAAACTGTAACTTTCTGGCTGACGTAAATTTGAAGAGTTTTAAATTCTGGTGTTGCATCTGAAATTACTTGATTTATTTCTGACATTACAGGCAGTGTGGAGAGAAAGAGAGTGAGAGAGATGGGGGAGGGTGGTGAATATGCACTATGGTAGTATGAAAAAATCCCAAACCACTAACAAACCCAAATGGTGTTCCCATGAGCTAGTTACCTTACCCATGCATTTAGATTCAGAACAGAAGAGGATTAGCAGCCATGCTACATGCACAATCTTAATAGTTACTGATTTCAAAGAATACCTGAAATAGATGCTAAGTTTAGAAAAAGGCAAGAAGAAATCATGGCACATCAGAGTCCAGCTCACAACCAATGTGCCATATTTTTCAACACCTGAAATTTAGGACCCAGAGTTTTTACAGATAACTTCAAGTAAATCTTAATAATATTGTAGTCTTGTCAGGTCAGTGTTCACTTAAAGCTGTTTTTCAGGATAGGCAGTCAAGGAAAAAAACAAATAGGGCAGCAACCTCTTCACTCCCACCTAAAAATCCCACTCCCACCTTCCCATCATAACCTCAAACATTACAGGTGGCTGCCATCAGAAGATTAGAAACAAGCATCAGAATGAATAATTATCACATGCCACGTTCGAATCCTCAGTGCCACAGAAAGCAGTGGTGCTTTTTACACAAGATTCATGTTTTGATTGGTGATTTCCAAGAAAATATAGATATGGGAAAAATGTAATTCAAGACAGAAAATTTTTCGGTTAAACTGAGGTTTCATAATAAAACAAAACTGAGTTTTAGTGCTGAAGTAAAATTACTCAAACTAGAAGTTAATCTGGTCTTAAATTAACCAAAATACATTCGCTAAAAGTTTCTCACACCACTTACTGTCACCAAATTTAGACAGCATTTCATAACATATGAGTGCAAATATCCCTATATCACCAGGAAGAATTTTCAGCAGCTCAGTAGTTGTGAAATTGGGGTCACAAAGACCATTAGTGTCTGAGATTAATTAATTTTTAAAGCATGTATTATCTGCATATGGTTACTCAGCATCACAGCTAAAGACATCTGGTTATCCATTTGAATTTTTGCCTGTTAACCCAGAACTGGCAATAGCATTCATCATCTATGACTTCTATAAAGACTTGCAAAGCAAGTCAGCATTTTAAGCATCAGATAGAATAGTAATTACTTTGTGACAGTCTGTGGAGTAACAAGCAGAAGGGGGTACCCTTCACTAAAAGTTCTCATTTTATAAAATAGATTTCTCTATTAGGAAATTGGCCTTGCACAGTCTCTTGCAGTGGAGACACCCTCTGTGCAGGTTTGCATCCTAGTAGAAGCTAATTATTTGAGATTTTCATATGTAAATAACTATACTGGAAAACCAATTTTAAAATAAGTGTTCACATTCTTTTGGGAAGTGCTGACTGATTCAGATAAAGCCAACAGATTACACAACAGCTATGGTATGTTGTTGCTGCTGTAATTCCAAAGGCTTTTGACTTTCTTTATGACAGGCAAAAAAGAAGCATTAATAAAGATAATAGAGAGCCATAAAAAAGCTGTAACATATTTCTTCATAAAAACTGCACGTCAATAAGTAGAACTGTAGGTAAAGGAAAAAAATAAAAAAACGCACAGCCACCCCAAGACCAGAAACACTTTAACAAACCCAAATTTTGTTTCAAGAAACTGTGGAAGGCACAGACTGGCTTTCCTACAAAAATAAATATTTAACTGCACTGGTGTCAAAAAATTAGATTTACCAGAAATGATGAAGCATGTTTCTCTTCTTATTAAAGGCCAGACCATGCCTTATTACTAACTGGGAAGAATGCCTCAAAGGAAGAGGCATGACTTCATCTACATTTAAAAGCTGTCAGCTTAGTGCTTTTATTTGCATTGTACCAGGGAAATTCAAGCATATGTCCAAAAAACTGTAGAAGCAAGTCTCCCTCATGTTATAACCTCTAATAAGCCATGTGTTACATGTAGGGAAGGGCAAAGAGCAAGAGCTAGTAAAAATATATATCTTTATGATAAAAAAACCCTCACAGTGATTAAAAATCACAGTCATTTCTGTAGAAAAATGTGACACGCATATTGACAATGTGTATATTAAAAATTCCTCATTCAGTGGAAGGAATGATAAAAGCAGAGCTTTACAAACCATCATAAATATTTTACTTGCATCCTTACAGAATTCAGCCTTTTCTAAACATTGCTTAAATAAAAAACCCCATCATTTTTATTGTTATTATTCAAAGAATAATGATTTGTTCTAACACAAACTAAAACAAATAAAAAATAAGAGTCTTGCAATCGTAGTCTCCCATGTTTTCTTTGGTTTCCATGAAACTCAAAGGAAAAGCTGCCCCCTTAGAATCCTGTAAAAACAGAAATGAAACAACATCCATGTAATACCCATCACTCCAGGAAAATGGAAAACACCACTTAAAGACAAAATGTTACCACATGACACCAGGATGGTGAACTGCTATGGGAGTCTCCACATCTCGTAGAGAACACACATAATCATTAAATTTGCCAAATATAACACAGTGTAGATGAAACTGTATGCGCTTGGAAGAAACCCTGGAACACAACTGCATGCATGGCACTAACACCAAGGAGCTGTAGCATGCACACTGAGGAGAACAATCACAGGGAACAGAGGAGAGCTGAGAAATACATTCTTTCAGGAAATAAAGGAGTAGTCGACTGGTATTGCAAACAAGTACAATATTAAGCCACAATAAAGCAATAATTTATAACAGAAGCTCTGAAGAAAAAGTAGTAAGACACTGCCCTGACTCTGTTTAACTAGCTAACATGTTCATAAAAACTATTTCCAATGTCTGTTTTTGCTGGCCTCAATTCAGGAAGGGTTCTTGTAGTCCTGGGAAGCCAACTGCTTAGAACAGTGTGAAAGCTTTGACTAAGTGATATACCTACCTTTGCCTATTACAAAATTACTTGATCTTGAAACTTAACAGGCAATGAAAATGATAAAAACATTGTATTGGATAGAGGAGTGCCTATTTATTTTCCTTTAATAATTATTTATTTAAGCCAACTTTTGTGACCTCTGCATATTTTCAGTAAAATTGCTCTCTCAAATACTCTGGATACTCTTCTTCAGAGAGAGTGTACTTTGGATGAAGTTAACACAAAGTATTTTTACCCTGACATAAAAGTCACTAAGTGTTATTATCACTTAAAGCTCTTCTTAAGTTAAGCATGTGATTTGCTTAGTCCAAATAACACACATAATCAAGCACTGGCCAGCAGAAATCAGGTTCCCCCCCAAATAAACGCTGACCAATACTAAGAAATTAATTTACAAACACAAGCAAACAAATAAAGAACACCAAACCCCCCAAACATTTTAGGGTCCTCTTCCATTCCTAAGTGCCTATGTGCAGACACAGTCATTGTAACCTACTGAACCACGAAAGCAGAATTCAGCAGCCAAGGAAAGATTCTTCTGCAAATTTTAATGGCCTCTCAGTTGACTTCTTACAATAACAATCTCAACTCTATACAAGAAATCACTACCTATTCAGCACTGTTTAGGGTATTTTCTGTATAGGAATATATGACTAAGATACAGTTATCAAAAACAAGTTTGAAAACTTAGTAACACAGTATCAAAAAAATATGCCATGCTCCATACATCTCTTTTTTCTTTTCGGAAATACATTAAATCCTTTAACTCACACTTTCTGCACTATGCTCTTAATTTGAATTGAGTGATTTTATGTATTTTTTAAAAAAGAAAACAGATCTCAGGGATTACAGATATTTACTTGTGAGTCTGTTTGAATCTTAAAACTGCATTTTATCTTTTGAACAAAGGAAATATTTTTTAATACCTTAAATCTTTTGGTATGACCAAAGAAAGAGAATCTCTTGAAACCCCTTAGTAGTTTATACAATGATCCAAGCACCAGTAATTTAGGTACTTTTGTTGAAATTGCCCATGCAACACAGACTTGATCATACTCTACTTGACTGTCAACTTATTTATTATAGATGCACAATTATCTGATTTGCATCATAAAAGATCATACAGCATCCCTATGAAAATCACAGTTGCTTGTTACTGTTTGGCCTAAGAGCTTTACCTCTAAAGTAATTTAAGGGCATGAGTAGCTGGAGCATTAGAGTTTCATTTGTCCAGAGAGGTATCAACTATTTAATATGAAAGGGTTGGGTTAAACACGGATTAATTTAAGTATTAACGACCACAGCTAAACCTGCCTTACAAAACTAAATTATATAGAAGCAAGCTAAAATAAATCAAATGCCAAAAAGTCCAAGTATAACAGTATTAATATGTCTTAACTTTGTGCACACACAAAAACTGAGTTCATACCAAATGAAATTGTTAGTTGTGCTTCTGTTATGGTTTTATATCTATGGCAACGGTAAATCATCAATTGAACTTCACTACTAAAGCATTTAGAGACAAGGGTGGGGAGGGAAGAGAGGTTTTTCAACTAAAAAGAATTCAAACTGAAAGTAGCACTGAAAAATGGACAAAAGTTTATGTACTATCAACACAGCAAAAAGCTGCCTTTGAAGATGCAGTCCTCTCCCCATTAATTTGTTCTGCCAACCAGCAACATTCCTTCAAACTCATTTCAAAACTCTCTCCTTCTATATTTCTACTTTTTCATGTCTGTTTTCCCCATTATGTTAATTGTCTGTCATAAAGAATTTGTGTCTGCTTCAAGTCTTTCATATCGACTCTGTTTATGGCTATTTCCCATTCCATCAATCTTTCATACAAAGCACTTCATTACATTCAATACAGTGCAACTTAGGCACTAAAATAAAATCAGCAGGAACTGCAAAGATGTTATAAGAAATTTTATAGCCATGGGCTTCTATACATTATCATCATTAAATCAGACAAGTCTGATGGACAGACGTCGAATGGCTGAAAAACTGCAATGCTGCTAAGGGGATGCTGCTGAAGCAGCCTATTGCCCAGAAATATATGCCTTCAGTCAGTCAAGAGCTAATTAAGAGCTGTGCAAGGGAGGCTCTTATCTAAGCTCTTACTGAACTAAAAGGATGGCTGCAACAGGAACTTGTCAGTGGGAAGCTGTAAAGACTCATCACTTGCACGAGGGCATCACAATAATGACCACAGACCAATGTGGAACAGGAATCTTACGTTTCAGAAAGCAGCAACTTCTAGACAATCACCCATTATATTTTCCCCCTCTGAAATACGATGTAAGGGATGTCAGCTAATGAGTGCTGAAACAGTCACTTGGTACAGGTACAGTGCTGATAACACAGGGGATTTCCTCACATGATCTACACAACTCAGTATGTACTGCACGTATGCACAGCAGTGCAACACACAAATCCAATCCCTTATTACTTCGACCAAGGCTTTCCAGATTCTTGTTTAATACCAGGATATACTTAGAAGTTGGCTGTAAAAAAAATGTAATTGAAAGGAGACATATGTGCTGGCCAAACCTACTAATACTTCAGGTCAACATCACAAACATGTCCTTGACAAAGAAAAGTCTACATGAGAACCTAACTACTTGAGGTATTTGGAGGTTTCTTAGGATCTTACAAAAACAAATGCATAATCTTATCCTAAGTCTCTAGTAAATTAAGTATGTTGCATCTCAATAAAGATTGAGGATTAACATAATCTCATAAAACTAGTTTTGGAAAATCATCATGAAAACATTCAAGAATCATGCAAAGGCAGGGTTGCACTTTGGCATATCTGCAAGGTTTGGATATAAGACCAAATCCAAGATTTAACAGACATCAAGTCATCTGGGCTTTGTTAGGTCCAAAAGGCACAACCTGAATACCTTGTTTATCTGCTGACTGCACTTTTGTGAGTATGTGTGTGTGTGTGTGTATTTGATACAAGGTCACAAGGCCTGCATTTTCACTGAGGACCAACTCACCTACAGGGTTTAATTTTGCTCTGATGTGCTGCTCAAAAATTCATATTAGGCATTCTGACTAACTGCCTAGTGTGGTTACATTTCCTTCACACACTTGAACATCCATAAGGTTTAATCATAAAACATCAGGATGGTTTATAAGTAGCAAAGTTAGGAGGTTTATGATGCTGTAAATTGTACCTGCCCTTGAAGGCTGCACTGATTTAGTTTCTCAAACACTATAATAACTACATTTCTTTGTGCATACCTAGCAAACAGCCATGGCAAGTGCAGTTCCAGTGCAGAATGCCAAAACTGATACCTGTCAAAAGTTGAAAATGTAATCAAAGATGCACAGTTACTGAAGTAGCTAGGTCTAAATGAAGTGCTCATTGCAAAAGAACTTCTGCATAAAAAGTAAGGCCAGTGGGCACTTCCAAATGATGCTGCAAGGAGAGATCTGCTTGTAGGTACAAGTGGGTGTCCTCGCACAACTGGCAGTGATGTTGTAATATTTCAAATGTGTTTTTAAATGCCCACTAAAATGGCTACAAAATACAATATTGTTTCCTCCCACAGATTGAAAAAGCTTCTTGAACAAGAAACAGCATATCAGGCAAAAAAAGAAAAGGACAACAACAAGAAAATAGCTAAACTGAAAGAAGAATTAACTAAACTGAAATCTTTTGCTTTAATGGTGGTGGATGAACAGCAAAGACTCACTGAGCAGTTGAATGAACAGAGTATAAAAATTCTAGAATTAACCACTTCTACAGAACAAGCACACGAGAAGCTGGCCTTTGCTGAAGCAAAAATTCAAGAAGAGAAGCAGAGAGCCAGCAGGCTGGAGGCTGAACTTCAAGCCCAGAGCAGTAAGACTTCCCAAGACCAAGAAGCAATGATGGCCAAACTCACCAACGAAGACAGTCAGAATCGTCAGCTCCGGTTAAAATTAACTGCCCTGAGCCGACAGATTGATGAGCTGGAAGAGACCAACAAATCTTTACGAAAAGCAGAAGAAGAACTGCAAGACCTAAGGGACAAGATAAGTAAGGGTGAGTGTGGAAATGCCACGCTTATGACCGAAGTAGAAGAACTACGGAAACGACTTCTAGAGATGGAAGGAAAAGATGAAGAGCTCATAAAAATGGAAGATCAGTGCAGAGAACTTAATAGAAAGTTAGAAAAAGAAGCATCGCAGAGTGAGAACCTTAAAGGGGAAGTTGATAAACTTAACAAAAGAATTATGGAGCTGGAGAAGCTAGAGGATGCTTTCAATAAGAGTAAACAGGAATGTTACTCCCTGAAATGCAATCTAGAAAGAGAAAAAACATTAACCAAGCAGCTGTCCCAGGAGCTGGATGGTTTAAAAGCTAGAGTTGGTGAGCTTGAAGCAATTGAAAGTAAGTTAGAAAAAACTGAGTTTACACTTAAAGAAGATTTAACGAAGCTGAAGAGTCTAACGGTGATGCTTGTGGATGAAAGAAAGACTATGGGTGAAAAAATAAAGCAAACGGAAGAAAAGCTCCAAGCTGCAACTTCTCAGCTTCAGGTGGAACAAAATAAAGTGATGTCAGTTACAGAAAAACTAATTGAGGAAAGTAAAAAGGCACTGAAATCAAAATCTGATGCAGAGGAAAAAGTGTCCAGTGTTACAAAAGAAAGAGATGAACTGAAAAACAAACTCAAAGCAGAAGAGGAGAAAGGAAGTGATCTTGTTTCCAAAGTGAATATTCTAAGGAAAAGGCTTCAGTCACTGGAAGATGTTGAAAAGGAGTTTCTTAAAAGTAAACTTAAGGAGAGTACTAAATCTAGCACCTCCTTGCAGCAGGAAAACAACATAATTAAAGAGCTTTCTCAAGAAGTTGAGAGGCTTAAGCAGAAGCTCAAAGAAATGAAGGCCATAGAAGATGATCTTATGAAAACTGAGGATGAATTTGAGACTCTAGAGCGAAAATATGTCGATGAACGGGACAGGGCCAAGCTCCTCTCAGAGGAGCTGGAGGCTGTGAAAATGGAAATGGCTAGGTACAAATTAACAGAAAAGGCAGAGTCCAATCAGGAGCAGAGGCTTTTTAAGAAGCTCAAAGAAGAGGAAGCTAAATCAAGTCATCTTTCCAGAGAAGTAGATGTACTGAAGGAGAAAATGCACGAATACAGGGCAACAGAAGACCTCATCTGTCACCTCCGAGGTGATCATACAGTCTTACAGAAGAAACTCCTCCAGCAAGAAAACAAAAATAGGGAATTATCGAGAGAAATTGAAAGCCTCAGGAAAGAACTGGAGAGGTACAGATGCTCCAGCAAGAACTTTAGGCCTGGTCACAGTGGAAGGAGAATTTCTGATGTGCAAGTTTCTACTAAAGAAGTTCAAACAGATCCAGCAGACAACCAACCACCCGATTACAAAACACTCATGCCTCTGGAGAGAACAGTGGTAAATGGGCAGCTCTATGAAGACAGTGACAACGAAGACAAAGGCAATCATGACGAGGAACAAACAGTGTCTTTCAAAAGCAACTCATCCATGGCAAATGCTGTAAACAAAAAATTATGGATCCCTTGGATGAAGTCCAAAGAGAGCCATCCTCAAAATGGAAAGCTACACACAAAGCAAAACGGAAACTGTGCACAGACTGGAGATCTAGTGCTAAGCCACACACCTGGCCAACCTCTTCACATAAAAGTAACCCCAGATCATGGACAGAACACTGCAACGCTTGAAATAACTAGTCCTACCACTGAGAGCCCTCACTCCTACAAAAGCACAGCAGTTATCCCCAACTGTGGCACTCCAAAGCAAAGAATAACCATTATTCAAAACGCATCCTTAACACCTGTAAAATCCAAAGCAGGAGAAGGCTACATGACCCCAGAGCACGTAATTTCTCCTATTACTATGACTACTTTTGCAAGATCTCAAACTCCTGAATCGTGTGGTTCTTTAACTCCTGAAAGAACAATGTCCCCTTTGGCTTTACCTGGCTCAAGTTCTCAGGAACAAACTCTCTCCTCAGAGCCCTTGGAAACGGGAGCCAAGCACGCTGTTTTTAGAGTATCCCCAGACAGACAGTCAGCATGGCAGTTTCAGAGATCTAACAGTACAGGATCAAGTGTAATAACTACTGAGGATAACAAAATCCACATTCATTTAGGAAGTCCTTACGTCCAAGCTCTCACCAATTCCAAGCCCATCAGCCCTTGTACTCCAGTGCAAGACAACAGAACTCCAGCACTAGCTAATGGCCTACCCAGTAAGCCCACCAATAAAATCACCAGCAGTATTACTATCACACCAACAGCCACTCCTCTTCCACGGCAATCACAAATTACAGTAAGTAATGTCTATAACTGACCCCCATCCATGCTGACACCCTTACCAGCAACCCATCCTGTTTTTCATCCCAGCAAGGATTATTTGGAACAGCTTCTTTACTTTGGGAAAGATCTGTGCATGAACTATACAACAGTATATGGAACTAACGTTAAGTTTTGCCTGCTTAGTGTTATCAAGTGTGCACTTACTGTATATCTTCTCATTAAAATACAGTTATGTAAAATATTTAGTCTTGCACTTGTATAAATGCATCTTTATGTATTGCCATTTTCAAAATAACTCACATTACTTTTGACTGCAACTTGCCTTGGTAAAATATTTTAACATTACAAAAACCAGTAAATAATTGATTATTTTCATCATTGCTTGCTGGATATTTTTGTTTGTTAATGTGTGTTTAGTATTTTTCTGCATGTATGGTAGAATTTGAATTAAGTCATAATACTGCCTGCTAACTTCAGATAAGACTTGATTCATCACCTTCCCTGCTATTTCCCAACTCCTCCTAGTTCTCTCATTTCAGATAATTATCAGTACATCACACAAACATTCAAAATATTATGTGTTTTATCTTAGTAAAAATGTATGATACATACATGATATGTTCCAGAGCACAACCATCACTTTTTCCCCCCATCTTTTTTAACACTGTTAGGTTACAACGTTTTTTAAACTTTCCCGTAAACCTTAACTAAAAAGTTAAATGCCCATATATTTAATGCTTTGGGGAGGTATTATTATAAAAAAAAAAAAAATCAAGCTTCTTATCAAGAAGGAAGTTTGCAAGTAATGAGAAAGCCCCCATTCATTTAGCCTTAATCTGAATTCTGCTTATGTTACTCAGAGGGGAAAAAAAAATCAGCAAAGAACCTTGGCACATGCTTTCACATAACAAGGAGACTTCTATCATTTTAAGTCCTTTTGATGGATAGGAACCTAAATGTTTACAGCTGTAGGTAACTGTTTTTAGAAAAGTTTCTATGGAAAATCAAAGTCCACCACCCATACACACTTTTCCTCAGTAAAATTAAAAATGGGAAGAAATAATACAAAATTATAAGATCTGTGATAGAAATGGATATTGACATATGTATTACAGTTGAGCAGTGGCAATTTTAAAAGACAAAATGTGGACCTGCACAAGCCTCCCTCAATGTCACACATAACCTGAAGGCTTCTTAAGAGTTCCTTCCTACTTGTTTTGCCTCACTGTACCTCTGTGGCTGTGTAAGTGAGATCTAAGACCTGGATCAGAAGAAGCCCATAGTCTTATTCTGCAAAGCAAACTTCGACTCACACCAACTTCAGCAAAAGCAATTGATCGAGACAGCAGCCAGGACTCAGGAAAGTCAAGACTGTAAGATTTTAGAGTGTGTTAATTACACAAACAAGTTACTTAACTATATTCAGGTTGCACATTCTTAAACTCAGGTCTCAGCCAAAACCAAAAGGCAGTACATCCAAAACATGTTCTCTGGACTTCTATTCCTTGGGATACTGCACATCCTGCTGGTCCCTACCTAAGATCTCTGCAGGAACACTTAACAAGCATGGTACTGAATAACTGTGTCTGAAGTACCCACTTGCCAGCATACTAACAGAAACCAAATTCTCTAAAAATTAAAAGGATTAAGAGGTGTCCTTCAGAGGCACTAATATTTTCTTCAGTTAGACTTAAAAAGCTTGTAGAAAAAAAAAAGTAATTTCATTTAATATCTGCCATAGAAATGTGTTGATCATTAACCACCTGGCCATCTAGTACAATATCTTAGAAAAGAAAAGCACAAATCAGGACATAGCAATAAGCACACTTAAGTCTTTTGGACAATTACCAAGCTATTATGAATAAGGACATTCAGACTTTAAAGCTAGATTTTGAATACAAGACCCAGGTGAGAGTTCACATCACTTATAAGTTTAACTATTAAACCAAAACCTCACCTTCACTAAGGGATGCTTAGACTCCCCCACTGATGAAACATTCTCTGTGTAGATCTTAAGTGATTTCAGAGAACATTTTGTCAGTCATTTCAACAGATGAAAACTCAAATAATGAGTTTGCCTAAAAATAAAGTTTGCAGAACAAAACAGGTTCATCCTGTTCAAATTCCCAAGACCCATTTCAAAGCACCGAGCAGAGAAAATAAACACCTGGATGTATTTGCTAAGAGCTGAAACTTAACTGTTTAAACAGAAATAAGTTAACTGTAATTTTATCATAAAATAACAAATAGAAAGCACAGCTTAAAGACTCAAATTACTGACTTACAAGTTAACCTCAAGTTGTTCAGATCACCATTCCATATTTCAGATTGTTTCCATTTTGCTGAGTGGGAATATCCACCTGCTTCCTTGGCAGACAAAGAGAATACAGCAGAGCAAGGAGAAATTTAAGTGATTTATCTACAAATTGATCCAAACACTGAGCAAAAATATCGAGCTTAATCATATTAAAATTCAAGTAAGGCAGCTTTTCTAAGAGTTTCAAGCATTCCATAAATGGTAAGTATTGCTATTAATTTGGAGGCTGAGACACTTTTGCTTTCAGCTTTTGCTCCAAAGCCTACAATCTGACAGGTATGTAATGATTCATTTAAATGTGAAAGGGAAATAGGGTCACACAGTAAGAGACATATATCAGAGGGATTAAACAGTGAAAGAGATCTTAAAAGCAGTTTTCAGCAGATCATAATATCAACGCTTCTTTCCAAAACTCTTGGCAAGCTTCTCCTCTCAAGTCTAAAAATCTACCCTTTCCCCAGATGTTAAATTCCCAAGAAAAGAAAGGGAGGATTAACTGAATAAAAACCAGCAGCAGTTACCAGCCCACTGTCCTTCATCTTTTCAGAGAGTGATCAAATGGATGCAAGCCAGGGCAGCACAAACACTTCGGTACCCAGCATTTTTAAGCCATTCTTTTTATGTGATTAAGTATTTCAGAAGAAATACTTGCAATTTTTGTCCTTACAGGGAGGAAAAGCAAAATGAAGAGAATAAAAAGCAATAATGGTAATCTGAGAGCAAAGTGCCCATCCATCAACTGTGAGGTTGCATAGTTCTTCAAGTTATTTAAAAACCTCCTGAATGTCACTAATTAGGAAACAAAATTGACAAAAATTGCAGGAGCAGTCAGCTAATCTTCCTGATCCAAACCACTGTAGACAATACAGTGTCTGGGGACAGAATGTAAGGCTGGATTGAGAAAAAAGATCCGTATGTCAGCATTTCATGCTGTGCTTCAGAAGGCGTGCTCCTTACACTGGGGAAAAAATAATCAGAAACAGAATTATACTGCACTCCTTTCTGAATAAGATTGAATAGATGCTGCAGGGTTAGGTGATGGAAATGGAGTAACCATCTGCAGGATGACTTTGTCCCTAGGAAACAGATATTGAGACAGGCAAAACAAAAACTGACAACTGCCTAATCTCCAGGCTTAAGCAAAGACTACCAAAACATTATGTTACCAAGGAACAGAGGAGAGAACGATCTTATGGTTCAAGTGGGTGTATAAAGGTGTTTTAAAATTAACACCAAGCAATGTAAGTGGGAAATAGCTCCAAAAAACCACCAACCTTAAAAATTCAAGCAGCATGAAGTGTTTTCACAGATCTGCAGCCAGTGGCCCCAAGATGTAGCTGAATTCTCTCTGTGCTGTAGCCAGCACATCAGTCAGTGACCCACCATACTATGCACACCCAGAATGCCTCAAATATCAGAGTTGCAACTGAACATGGTTATCTTCTGACTACTAAGCAAAGTACCCGTGAGAAACAGGTTTTGAGTAGAAGAGGAAACCCTTATTTTATTCCATGTCTCCCCACTTGCCACACAGTGTCCTGACATCCCATGGTCCTCATACATGGATGGCAAAAAGAAGCTCCCTGCCCTTTCCCACCCCTACCACAACCCATATCACAAACTAGAGCCCTTTCTGTCATGCTGTCACCACTGTTCAGGAAGGCAGCTTTGTGAATCTGGTCAAGAAACTAGATTTGGAAAAAAATAAAAAAACACAAACCCAAAAAACCCAAAACACAAATAAAATAATCTACGCTTCACAAATCTTCATTTAAAAAAAAAACAAAACAAAACCAAAACAAACAAACAACCCCAACAAAGCAGTATCCCTTTCACAGCACAGCTTTAAAAGAGAGCTACATCAGCATAAGTGAAGGGACAAGCAAAAAAGGATGAGTATTTTATACTGCAATTACTGCCAAGGCCCAGGTCCCATCACCTTTAATGCTGCTACTATTTTCTGATGATACAATCTAGGATGCAAATATATTACACAAAGCACTTCAAATATACAACAAATATTCATCAGTCCCATCGACATTCTTCTGGATCTCTTTTGTGAGAGAATTGACTGGTGCAAAATCTGAGCAAAGCAGCATGGATTGTGATTAGTGTCTATATTTTCTTATCCTTGATTGTCTCATACTCATTGTAGGTCACGTTTTATCCTGTAGAAACTTAAGCTGGTTAAAAGGTAGAGAGTTTTTTATTTTAATTACAATTTTTATATATGTTAGAAAATTATACATATATTACAAATAGGACTCTAATTAACGCATCTTTTTATGTGGCCTTCCCAGAGGAAAACAGCCTGCTCACAGACAGGAAAAAAGCCATGATGGTAAAAGTGGAAGGTTCTTTTTCCTTTTCCATGCAGAACACATTTGGGTCCACTCTGGTTACCCCGTAAAGTTTTTCAACATATATATTAACTGATGTGGAGGAAACATAGTCAAAGTTTTTGAACAGACAATATTGATAATGAAGACGTTCTCATATGGAAAGCTGTGCAGGAGTTATAAGTGCAGTCCCAAACATCTCTGAAAACCTCTTAACTCCTAAATACCCAAACCCAAATATCCCCACCTGCCCACGACCTGCCCAGGGTGATACTCACTGCCAAGAACCTTACTCAACAAATGGCAGTGCAGCTTTACACCGAGTGAACTGCTGATCCCACACCACTGTATTATGTCTAAAAACAGACAGCCAAGCGCTTGCAGAAGCATTTAAGTGCTGGCACCACCCTCTGCAGGACAGAGTTACTATTGCAGTGTGTTTAGGACTCCACAAGTGAAGGCCACACACCACTTGTGTTCCTAGAGACCCTAACAAGGTCCCTGAGACCTCTCCAACATCCAAGGGGCAAAGGAAGACAACTAACAGCAAAGGACTATTCACTCCAAAGAACAGCCAGCCCCATGATCATGTTGGTCCACCCGCTCCAGATAAATCCTTGTCCCAGGAGAGTTCATCCACAACACTGCCCTCCCTCGCCCTACATCCTGCCAATTACCTATTAAAAACAAGCCTTTAAACTATCCAAAGTTTAACAGACCATCACATTTCCCATTGTAGACATGTCCCAAGGAAATCAAGGCACAAAATAGAATTTTAGTAACTTCTGCCTCCAACCCTGCTTTTTTTTTCCCCACTGCCAGCAAGTACTTTGTGTCCAGGAAATAAGATCACAGTGACACATTTGAGTATATTAGTGCAAATTGTGTCACATACATGAAAATAATTTCTAATATTAATACAGATTTTTCTGTCAAATATGTCCTACTATTAAAATCAAGAGTGCTGTAATAGATCAAATAAAAGCAGAAGAGTAGAAGAGACAGAAAATTGAGCTCAAAAGGGGGCTCAGGACATTTTCCAGTCTATTCCTTCCCTATAACTTGATTTAAACCCTTCCAAACAAAACCCTGTTTCACACAGTACTAAAACACTTCTGCAATGACAATTTCACAGTTACCCTGGGCATCTGCAACAGGGCTGGAGTACCCTTGCCATTAAGAAGCTCGCTAATTTCTAAACTAAATTTACATTTGTCAAATTGTAATCCAGTATTTGCTTTCCTACCACCCCACTGGACCTGAGAAACTTATTTTCTCTACAACAGACGTTCATATATTAGAAGACAATTATCGTGTCTTTTCTCAGTTTGGTTTTCTCCAAATTAAACAAACCCATTTATTCTCCCACTTAATAGCTCAAGTATTACAACTGTACAGATTACTAATAATTTTTCCTCTGCTGAGCTGTTTATAATGGTGTGACAAGGCAGTGAGCCAAGCCAGACAACACTGGCTGAGGTCTTACCAAGGTTAGGGAGCATAAGGATTATGCTGCTCCTGCTCACACATCTCAGCGAAGGCAAGCACACAACTGCACTGCATGAAAGGGAATGCAGAGCAACTGAGACTTCTCACTTTGGATTCCTAGGAGACAAATGCCAGGACCTAGTGAAGGACAAAGAAAGAAAAGGAAATATCTGAGTGCCCTGTGCAATTGAGGATGCCTGACTGGACATTTCAGCCAAAGCCATCGGGTTTGCAGACCAAAAGGAATAGTCACTAAACTCATTCTCCTTTGCAGACCTGCCTTACATTCTGACTGCATTCAATCATCCAGAAACAAGCTTCAGTCTGGCAAGAGGCACATTTCTACAAACACAGACGTGGGTTTCTGTGCCAAAAATCTTCAGCACCATCCTCTGGCCATTTTCACTGAAGCTGAAAACTATACTCTTGCTCAAGTTTCTTAAACTAAAAGTTTAAGCAATAAGAAAGAACCTTATCTGAAGTAATTTCTCCTAGATCAAGTGCTACAATGACTGTAAATAGAAAGGCAAATAAGAAAACTTACAGCACAAGTACTACATGCTCCCCCCATAACAAAGTTTGAATAGGAAGAAAACCATATGTGATACTTCCAGAAGGAAAAAGATTAGGACCAAAAGCAGGAGATCTACTTCAACAGCACAAATCCAGGAATATTTTCTCTCCTTGACACTCCCACAGACATTTGCCTTAGCCCACTCCCCAGAAAGCAAGCATCGTGTTGTGTCAGAATATCTCATGGCCCACATAAATAAGCCGCCTCTGTGCCCATGGAAGGGGAAAAAAGGTGTATATGGAAAATATACCCTGGTATTTCAGAGAATGCTTTCTCAGTTGACTTCCTGAAATTAAGAAGGGCTATTTTCACATTAATTTGTGAAAATTTTACAGTTGTCACCTATGCAGTGTCTGGCCCCATCCCTGGAGTACCTGCTGTTACTCACTACAAAACAATAAGAGTTCTCACTAACATCCTTTCTTCTTCCAATTCCTGTTACAGGTGATTGATGCCTACTTGAGAAGTTAAAGATGAAGTTAAATGATCCTTATGAAAATACAGATTTCTTGATTCTGAGATCATTGCTTGTCTAGAAAATTACATTTAAATCTGCTTATTTCTACAACTGTAAGCACTATGGACAAAAACTTTGCTATTTTCCAAGTCCAATGCCTTAAACTAATATGGTACTGTTACATTTACTGACGTACAGAGCATATAATCTTCTAATTTAAAAAAATGTGGTGGGTTTAATGTCTTTGGGGATAGTTGCCTTAGTTGTTGGAGTAATTATTTGCCAATGCTTCTTACTTAACTGTGTTTAGACACATTAAGTAAAGGAAAACTGCACAACTCGGATATTTCTGAGTAACATTTTGTTTCTAGAAGTGTTTCAAGACCATTAGTGGGAACTCACAAGGCATCTCCAGAGCATGAAAGGCAGCTTAGCTTGGTTTTCAAGGATAAACGTATCTCGTTTCCTCTTCTATCCCTTGGAATGACAGCAGATAAAAAAGTGACCTCCAGGTGGGAATTCAAGAAGCCACAACTGAACACCAATGATGAACACAGAGCCAGCAAATTCAGAATACAAAGGAGAGTCAAAAAAAAAAAAAAAAGAGGGAGACTAAAAAGCATTCATTTTGAAGGAGAAAATGAATTGGTAGAAAGGGTGCATACATTTGAAGAGATTCTTGGTATGCACACAGATTTCCCATACATAGAGAAAAGCTACAAATCAAACTGAAAAAGCACACCAAAATCTATGTGTAGGGCCTTTTTTAGTCATTCAAGTCATTCATTTAGTCTGTCCAAAAAGCAAAACAGACATCCCAAGACATAAGAAAGCCACAGCCAACCTATCTGCCTACATGCCTCTACTAAGTGCTAGGTGAGGAACTAGGAGAACTTTCAGTACACATACAACTAAACCAGTGCAGAACTTTATATAGTTTATATATACTTTAATTTATTTACTTCCCAGTGCTTTCCAGACCTCTGGCACAATCTACAGGCCAGGGGTATTTTCACACCTAAATTCCCACTGATGTAATTAAACTTAGAGTCTGAATACCATTTAGATGCACAATCTCTAAAAATCTACAAATATCTACTTGAAGTACTAACTCAGCTGCTCAATCAACTACAGACAGAATATTCCAACACTTTGTACCTTATGGAATCTCTGAACTGGAACACTTCTCAGAAGAAAACAAAACAAACCCACAAACAAAAACAACCAACCAAACACAACCCTTTCTGAGAGATACAATCACACTTTGGCACACAAGACTTTACGCAAATATTTTTATCTATTCATCTCCATACACTTAGCAAAGGACAGCTAATGTAATTCTTTTTGTAGCTGGAAAAGGAACATTTTCTATCATCTCTCTAATTACATCAGAGTAGCACTATGAGTAATAGCCCATCCAAACATTTTATTCAGAGTTCTGTGCTTCAGTCAGAGGCAAAGTCTTCCAATTCAGTACTCCAGGAGAGCCACATGGCAGTAACACAATCATCCTCTCCAACACCAACCCCTTCTCTCTTAACGTGGCCCTTTGGTAATTGAAACAAAATGCTTTTTAGTTTGAGGGTGAAGGGGAGTTTCCCTTTTCTATTTTTCCCTTTCATACTAACAATATGAATGCTTAAATTCAATTCTACGATGTAAATGCATGCTAATTTTTTTTGTTCAGTATTTAACAACGAGTTTCAGAAATACTCGGGTGCAGTGCAAAAGGAAGACTTCGCTGCCACCCAGAGGTGAAAATCTTTACAGAATACGGCAAAATAAAACGCATCTCCTTTTTCCCTACCCACTTTCAAAGGCAAACTCTTTCCTTTCTCAGTGCATTATTAAAAAAAAAAAAAAAAAGGCGACAAATTGAAACGTTCTGACTTTAAAATAACAATATGAAACACGTTTTACACACACACACACTCAGGCTATAGAGCTCCTCTCTGGTAGTGACCAGCAGGAAATGCTTCTGAACCCCAAGTACCAGGCAGACAGAGCAAGCCCAGCCTCCAGCAGTCTGTAATTTATGGCTATCCCCAGCTGAGTCTACATCACATCTTTGTGTCTACACTTCCCCCAAACCAATTTATATCATCACCTCGAAAATTGCCTGTCCCAATGAGTTTCACAGCTCATTGACAAAGGAAAATACTTCTCACAAATCTTCAATCCACCTCAGGGGATGCCCTCTCAAACATGTCAGAATTTCCCTATTCACCATATGAAAGGTTTCTGCTGTTGTTTATTTTTCTCACCACAATCTGTTTTTCAAACTTGAAAAGGTCTAGTGTATGTTATTAAACTTCATGAAGAAAACATTTCAAAAGTGACAGACTTTGCCACCTTTTCTGCATCTTGCCCTATCCTTCATTGAGCTGCTTGGACAAAACATTCACAATGAGGACACAGTTTGGATTTATAGTCTAAAGAACGATGAGGTTCGCTTTTTCTATTCTTTTCCTAGTAACTCCTAACCTGCCTGTTACCTTTTGACATCTGACAGTCGCTGAGCAATGGGGACAATCTAAGAGTGACTCCAAGATCCGTGCTGTGAATGACAGCAGAGGGCAGGAGAACCACTTTTCCCTATATACACTATTTTTCATTTGTTAACTCCCAACTGACACACATTTTTACCATATTGTTACACAATACCATGAACTACTTCTTGCTTCTGATACCCTCACTTTTCTATCATATGCAAGTATTATCATTTCAGCACTGCCTTTCCATGCAGTTTTTGAACACGTTGAATATCAGAGGTGTCTGTGAGACTCAGACGTCTCCACAATACTGTGAAATTTAGCTCTGTGGCTTGCTTCCTATCCACTTGCCACTTTCTAACCATGAGTCCTTTTCCACAGTTTCCACACAAACTTTGGTCTCACAAGATTCTTTTGTTAGAGACTGCTACCAATTTTTATTTAAATCATAATGCAACACAGTCACAGCTGTAGCAGCGAGTGAAAAGTCTTTCCTCAGCCATGGGCCAACCTAAACTCCAGGAAACAGTTCCTGAGGGTACAAAACAGCCTAGCTGGATACAAACTGCCTATGCAAAATGGATGTTCCTGCGGACTAACGCCCAAGCCACGCCTCCAAATTGCTCCAGAGATAAATCCAATGTTGGCACTACTGACAATTTAAGAGCTACAATGCCTGAGAACATTCACAAATACTGCCCAGTCAGTTCTTCATTAGACAATCTGATAGCATATACCTGTGTAACAATGTCTGACTGACATACAATAATATTATCCTTGACAAGAAATGCGGATGTTCTCCCACCACAAAATTAGTAACTATGTGGGAGAACACCTTATTTCTTACTGTCATTTCCACGCTTTGATCAGCTCAGCAGTTATGCTTCAGAATCTTTTGTGAAGCTTTACACTGAAGTGGCACCACGTTCCTCTGGCATCACCAACCATTTCACTGGTGGATTGCACATCACTAAAAAGGATTCTGCAATTCTAAAAATCATCTCCTTCAGACCTCTTAGAAACATACCACATCATTTTGGGAGATGGAAAGAATAGTATCAATCTCTGTTCTCAAACTCCAACTCAGCTCAGGTAATTTTTTTCCCTACTCATGATCCATTAAGCACATCTGTGACGTTCAAACTTTGTTATTAAAAATCCATGAGCACATACAATGATCTGATGTTGGCTCAGCTTCATTGTTTTGAGAAATCCTGTCATATACAATTACCTATGGGTAAATGGCACACTCCTGAATTGTGATTTTTTTAAATTTTTTTAATAAGCCCAAGTAGGCCTTTATGGCCACTAGGAAGTTGTTTCTCAAAACTTGTTTTGATCTAGCTCATTCTTAATCATGCCTAATTCACCAGGGCTTTGACATTGGTTTCTATTGTCCCAATTTGAACACCATTTATGTTTTATGTTTTAAAAAAAGAACACTTCAGTGAAATCTTTTACCCTGAAAAAGGTATACAAAAAAGCTTGTGATGCAGAAAGCTTTTCTGAAGAGTAGTGTGTTTAATCCTGATATCCATCAGATAATGGTACCTCTCCAACAAGCTTTTTTCCTTGACAGTTCTTCATCCCTTCTCAGTGCACTTATTACTGAGGTGGGTTTTTTGGTATATTTACTTCTTTGCAATTAAATATGACTGTGATGGATTCTTGAGGGAGAGTTCTCTCACAAATACTTTAACTTTGTGTACACTGGTCACTGCCAAAGAATGATCTCCCATAGCAAATTATGAGCTACTCAGGACTGAATCAGGACTTGCTTCTGCATGTGGAAATTCTCTTATTATTCACCCAGAGAAGCCACACAGTTCACAGTTTGCACTGAATCACTCACTCGGCTCCTGGGGCTGATGTTCCATCAGACAACTGTGAGGAAATCCCTCTTACTTATACCCTGGATTTCAATTCATCCAGATTCTTTGATATTTACCAATCAAGTAGGTAAGTCAAACACAAAGCTTTGCTCTCGTTACCAACAAGACAAAGGAAGTTCAGACAAACAGTTCTAAGAGCAAAGCACTCGGATTTACAAAGTGGAAAACAAACTAACAAGCTAAATATACAGTGTGTTCCTCCTCCCTAATGCATGACTCCTTCTCTCGGTTTGCTCCAAGATTACCAATGCCTTCCGTCGCTCAGCTCCAACTCGGATCCCCAAACCGAAGCCTCCGAGCACAACCAAAGCACCTGTCAAAATCCCTGCTGCACATCCCAACAAACCACCTCAAGGCAGCACTTCTGGAAAGATCCGCATTATAAGGACCGTGTCTAAAGCCTGCCTTCAAAGCGGAGGGAGAAGGTAAACAATTTTCTATGATGTATGGCATTAATGTGGATTTAAGCTCTCTGAATCTCAACAGCACTTGTTTCCATCGGGGAAAAATTTGAAACTATCCACATGGTCAGCACATCAACAGTCACCAATCACAGGACATCAGCAGACAGGCAAATTCCCAGCAGCCAAAGGTAACTGCATGTCTGCAGGGACCGAGCTCTGCCCCCTCTTTTTCTGGTGCAATTCCCGTTTTTGGCTCTCACAGTACAGAACCACGTGAGACACAAGAAAGTTTCTACTATAAATTCAGTTTTGACATGTTCCATAAATAAAAACAGTAAGGTTGTCCCAGTAGATTCGTAAAAACGTGGTCAATCCCATGAAGAGGGGTTGTGGGAGGTGTCACTTAGTTTTCAGAGTTGGTCTAGTCAAGAAGAGTTTCGGTACGGACATCTGATGTTTGGTAATAAAGATGGAATGAAGAGAGACATGCAGACAGCTGCTCTTGCATAACACATTGAGCCTGGAGAACTGCAGAGCTCCTTGCTGTGCCAAGGATCCCTTCAGAAGCATGGCTTGAAGGCAAACAATCCTCTGGTCAATGAGTTAACTTGGGTGACTATGTCCACTCGAATTCACGCAGATGTTACACGAGGAAAACAGATGCAAAAATCAAGATAGATATTGTTTGCATTAGCTATATAAACTTCTACCATTTGGACTACAGCATTTAGGTTTCAGCTACTTGAGCAGTATTCTGGAACTGATCAGAATTAGTATCAAACTTAACAGAAAGTTGTGACTTACAAAGATGTACAATTCTGCTCTTGCATTCCTTCCCAATTTTGCCCTTCTTTTCAACTGCTCACTTTCAAGTAAAATATGTAACTGCATTCCTAGTGAAGGGCTGTGTTTTTTTTAACCAGCAACTCTTTGCACAAGCAGCTCTAGTTCATCCCTGAGAGAATTTGCCTTTTTGCTTTCAAAAGACTTAAAATTCACTCAAAGTTTCCTTTCAGCCAATGCCCCACAAAAAAAAAAAAAAAAAAAAAAGAAAAACCAAAACTGTAGGATCTAGGTCTGCTGTTTTCACTTTTCTGAAAAACAGCAATTGTTGCTGCTGCGACAAGGAAATTTCTCACTGTTCTACAGAAAGTTAAAACTAACAAACTATTATTACTGCCAGGAACCCCTCACAGGAATCCTGTGATACCTACTAACATGAGTTACTGTTTTAGAATATAAAAATTAATTTATTTCTCTGGTATTAATGTCTCCCTCATTCTTCTTCCTCTAACAGAGTGCATTCCAACAGTCTAAATGGCTCAGCAGATAATTCGTGGGAAAACTCCTTTCACATAGGAGTTTCTTTAAGAACTGCCAAATCCTAATTCCAAAGTAAAGCAAAAGCCGGTGGAGATCACAGTGCCATGGCCAGAACTGCAATCCTTTTGCTGCTGGAGCAAGGGAAGATTTTGATGCATCCAGTTACCAGATTTTTCCCTTTTATTTCACAGCTAAAAGTTTAACTTAACCAGTGAGACAGTACATGCCAGCACTGCTGTGTGACTATTTTTGCAAATCTTCAAGAAACCTATGCCTCTCTCAACAGTTTCACAGGAACTTCTCTAGAAGCACTTAAAAAGTGGAAAAGTTTAGAAAGATGAGTCTATTGAGAAATTATTTCAGCTTGTGTCTTACAAGACACACCAGTGACAAAATGCAGATATTGCACTCTTCCATAATAAAAAGAAAAGGCTTCCAGTTTTATTCACTAAATCTGCAGCTATCAAGTTCCAAGACTCCATGTCATGTACGCTCTGATCCAAATACAGCTCTCAGAAGCAACCCACCAAACATTCTGCAACCTGCAGAATTAAGTCAATATAAATGTGAAGAAATGTAGACTTCAAAAAGCAGCTGTCAACTTGGCAGGCTTACCAGAAGGATCTTCTAATACCTGACCTAATTCCATCAGAA
The DNA here is from genome assembly GCA_013399895.1 of Serilophus lunatus. Classification (NCBI taxonomy): domain Eukaryota; kingdom Metazoa; phylum Chordata; class Aves; order Passeriformes; family Eurylaimidae; genus Serilophus; species Serilophus lunatus. The sequence continues at coordinate 321,450 of VXBA01000678.1, read as the reverse complement.
GACACAGCAATTCATTCATGAGCCAAAAAAAAAAAAGATACAAACCTCTCCATACACAGGTCCACCAAGAGATCTCAGCTCCAACCAAGCAACAGTGCTCTTTTCACTACAATGAACAGTCTGCTTCTCAGTAGCAGCAAATCACACTTTACAAATTGATGCTACCTGGCACCCTTTACAGCCAGTCCACAGGAAGAAAAGAAAACCTCTGGCAAACGAAATCAATTCCCAAAAGAGCATCCTTTGCTTTAGAGCCCACAGAACACTGCCAGACTATCCTCCATGGTCCCACATCATACCTCTCACCTGTTTGAACTGCTGACATACAAGAATTCCTGTCCTTTGCTCCTCTCTTGTGATGACATGACTAATTTCTACATATGAGGGATGTGGCCCACATAGACTCCTACTTAAGGATCTAAAACTGAGAAACTACACTCCTAGGGGATTAAGGGAGATAAACAAAGCATGGAGAATGAAAGACAAGGAGTGGTAACATAAAAGGAGGCAACTGGAAGAATTTCTGACAAATACAGGTCCACCCCTCTCCCTGAAACCACTTGGGAGATGTGGTCTGCTGGCTACAGGCAAGATACAGACATTTAAAGTGCTGTGAGAAGTGTTTGTTCTTTCTGTTCATGGAGAGAAAAGGAAAAAGTTGGTGGCCTTCACCAATACAAAACAAACTCCTCAGTATTCCCTACCCTCTCCCTTGTAATTCTGAATGCAATATAAAAATCATACTAAAGACTGGACTGAGTTGTGACATGATCTGGAAAGAGGGAGGTAAGGAAGTCCTGCAGTTGCATGACATGGGACATGTAGCACTAAACAAAGTAGAGAATAATCCCAAACCACTCTCTCCACACTTCTCCTCTCAAAGGTTTGATGAAGAAGTTATTGGGCAAGATTCTTTAGTTTGTGTCATGTGACAAGGTAAATAGATGGGTAATCCCTTCAGGGTTTTCTCCGTGGGTCTTGTGGAGTTTTTTTACATCTATAAGCCACCTGCAGCAGGGGAAACTTTCATGTCTCCAAGTGAGAGTAATTACCTTTAATCTTTAATACAGATTCTAAAATAATGATTTCCAATGACGTGGCCAAAAGCAGATTTAGAATTACTTATCTATCCATATACTAGAATATGTATTTATATGTATATTGTGGTTTTGTACTCTTTAAGTGAAGTGTATGAAAGACACTCATCTCAAAAGCAGCCTTTTCTAACTACAAGTTGCTAAAATCTAAGACTCTTGAGAGCTGAGTTATTGGGAAGAATGGCCTGTTGGTCACAAGTTATTCTAGGGTTAACCTAGAAGGTTTTGGCAAAAGATCCGTATTTAAAAAATACATTTTGGATTCTGCTGTGCACCTACAGTTGAGGCAGAGATGCCATTTTAAAACAAGTCAAAAATGAAGTTGGATAGTAAATATTTTTTTAACGGAACTTGACGTTTCATAGAAATAAAACTGATCAAGTCTGTCAGAGGTGCTCACTAATTTTCTTGTATTGCTGCTTACATTGTACATTGTAACTCCTGATTTCCTCTTTCATGCCAAAATATTTTAATGCATTTCACAGTATCCATAGGATACAGTCAAAATTAACCCTGATTTTACATGTTTTATGTGAAAAAGAGTTGAACAAAATAAAAGTGATAGATGTTACTTTACTGATGGTTTGTTTTAGCTTAATCCAACAACAGGCTCCATGAAAAGAAGTTGCCAACAAGTTAATGAAGGTGAGCTACAGACAGCAGAGTCCATGGTTTGCACAACACTCACCTGTAATCATTACTTGTAACACATTCAAAGAATGAACAGACATCTCCAGAGGTTACTTCCCACCTGAATTATTTCAGTAGCTCAGAAATACAAATGCAAAAATTCCATGGAGTTTTATGCACCTGGAAGAGTTGTCATTCACAGTCCCACTTCAAAGTCAGATGGTTTACCCATTATTTCCAAAGTTTATCATCAAAGTCCTCCTCTGTATTCAGCTTCTAAAGGAAAGCTGCCAACATTATAGTACTCAGATATCACCCACCTCAAATGAAACCTTTGGCTGGCAGGATGTGCAGGTAGGCTTCTAAACAAAATTCCTAGTGAAGAGCATTTACTGTGGAAATTGGACCTGCTAAGAAACCTAAAATAAAAATGGAATGCTCAGAAGCCCCATTAGTGCTCATAACCCCTCTTTATCACACAGACACAATTTTTATATTGCTTTCTAACTAGTCTCCAAATACCTTTTCACAGGAAATAACCAACAATTATTAAAACACTCAAGAGATTTGGAGTCTTCCCAGAGATGCAGATAACTCTCAGTAACACCCAACTCTTACAAATACTACATTAAAAAATAAATTTTAAAAAAATAATCAATACAGCAGGGCACTATAAAGCCTAAAGTCATTTTATCTGCCCAGACCTACTTACATTTCCATACCAAATCTCAACACTACAGATAAAGCACTTTACAGCCTGTGGTTGCAATACACGTTGGGAAAAAAAAAAACAAATATAGGGGACAGATATTACAGCCACCAGAAAAAAGAGACAAATCAGTCCTAGTACTACACTGCATAGAGCAATAGCTGGAGAAAAGCTGTTTACCTTGTGCCCTTTCACAGCAACACGTGGCAAGGTGATGTGCCACACTCCAGGGAGCACGTGGGTGATGCTTTCCAACTAACACAGACACTTTTCCCTCCAAAGGCTCTACTATGGATTTACTGTTTCCAAGGCCTTCCAGAACTGTTAAGCTCACGCCGGTAACAGCAATGAACACACAAGCACAGCATCCCCCGAGCTGGACCCACAAGGACCGTACATTTTGCAAAAGCCTCTCATCAATCAAACTCGGTTTGGAAAAAGTCCGGTTTAGAAGCGAAATGAACACAGGGGACAGCTCTGAACTCAAAGCAAGAGTGCTTCCCATTCTGCCTCCTTGCTTTTTAAGCCTGGCTGAAATGTGTTTTCGTGGGATTCCTGTCGTTCCCTAAGCACTGGTGCCTCCCTTCGCCGCTCCAAGGTCCGTCCCAGGTCTGGGGGGCATCACCCGACTGCACGGATCCTGCTGACAAGCAAACCCGCCACGGGCAGCAAACAGGAACAGCACGAACGGGAGAAAAAGCCAGTGAGAGTGGAAAACCGGGAGACGTACATTAAAAACGGAGGAGGGAAAGGCGGGGGGGAGCTGGAGGGA
>VXBA01000678.1:251122-318217 GCA_013399895.1 Serilophus lunatus | reverse complement strand
AAATAAAAAAAATAAAATAAAAAAAGCGGGGGAAGGAGGGCAGGGTGGGAGCTGTGTGTCAGGAGAGCTGCCCGCGGGCCGGGAGGGGGTGCCGGGGTACCTGGAGCGCCGCCGGTCCCGGGGATGTCCCACCACGGCTCCTCCAGCGCGTCCCCCATGCCGCCACCGCCGCGCCCCCGCGCCTGCGCACGGACAGCGGGCCCGGCCGGGCACCGCCCCCCCGCGGGAGCGGGGGCATCCCTGCCGCGGGAACGGGGAAATCGCTGCCCTGGGGACGGGGGGATACCTGCCCTGGGAACGGGGGCATACCTGCCTCGGGAATGGGAGAATCCCTGCCTCGGGAATGGGGGGAATCNTAAGCCCTGCCCGGGGAAGGGGGGAATGCCTGCCTCGGGAATGGGAGAATCCCTGCCTTGGGAATGGGGGAAATCCCTGCCTTGGGATTGGGAGAATCCCTGCCTTGGGAATGGGGTGGAATCCCTGCCTTGGGATTGGGAGAATCCCTGCCTTGGGAATGGGGAGATCACTGGAATGGGGAGATCACTGCCTTGGGAACGGGGGAGATCCCTGCCTTGAGAATGAGGGGATCCCTGCCTTGGGAATGAGGGGATCCCTGTCTTGGGAATGGGGAGATCCCTGCCTTGAGAATGAGGGGATCCCTACCTTGGAAACATCGTGGGGGCTGGTCGCCTAAAATAAGAGCAGGCGTTTAAAATGTAGGCGAGGGAGGGTGGGTTTTTTTGTTTGTTTGTTTGTTTGGTGAAAAGTATAGAAGAAGCGAGAAAAAGCAAAGTATTGCCCTTTCCTTCGTAACGTTCTGTAATTGCCTCGTCCCGCTCCTTTTCCGACGGAGGTTATCCACGGAACCTGTCCCGCGAGGCCGGGATGTGCGCGGGGGGATCGGGAATGCCCCCCCGGCTCTGCGGGAAGCGCAGCCCGCGGGTTAAGCCGGGCCGTGTCTTTTCCCACAGGAGCCGTCCCGCTGCATCCCAGGGCGTTCCCATGGCAGCGCATCCCGAGCCAAGCCGCGGATCAGCCGCTCCCGCGATTCCTCCGGGCTCCCATCGAGGGATCCTGTTGTTCGCCTGTTGTTTTCCCCCGCGCACGGGTGCCGCTGGATGCCGCCAGGTGTTTTGTAGCCCTTTGGGAACAGCGTTCCGCCCCAAACTCGGGAATTGCCCCGCGGGTGGCACACCGCGGGCTGCGGGGGAAGCGAGAGCAGAAGAGCCTCAACCCTCCCGCTCCAGGGGCCGTCCCGCCCACCCCGAGCCCTCCCTCCCCGAGCCCTCCCTCGGCGGCAGCTCGGGGAGGCGGGGACGGGAGCCTGGGAAGGGCCGGGCTCCGGGAGAAATCCCACCTCCCGGCGGCGCTTTCCGGCCGGGAGCGCGGGCACGTCAACAGCGATGGCGGAAGGGGAAGAGGCGCCGCCGCCGCCGAGCAGCTGGTGAGTTACGGGGGTGGCGGTGCCTCCCTCCTTCCGTTCCCTTCCTTCCTCCCTCCCTCCCTCCCTTCCTTTCCTTCCCTCCGCCCCGCGGCCGAGGGGCAGGAGCGGGGCGGGGCCGGGCCCCCCGGGCCGCCGGTGTGTGAGGGGGCGGTGGGAGCCCCCCGCGAACGGGCACCGAGCGAGGGCCTTTGGCCGAGCCCGGGCGGCGGCCGCGAGTTAAACCGGGAATGGCCGGGTCTGTTCTGCTGCGGGAATGTGTGTGTGTCTGTGTGTGTGTCTGTGTGTGTGTCTGTGTGTCTCTGTGTGTGTGTGTGTGTGTCTGTGTGTGTGTGTGTGTCTGTCTGTCTCTGTGTGTATATGTATGTGTCTGTGTCTGTCTCTGTGTGTCTGTGTGCTCCTTGTCCTTCCCACCTCCACGCTTTTCCAGCCATTACTTTACAGACCTGCTTGTTGTGATCCTTCCCAGTCTGATGTTTTTGCTTTTAGGTTTTCTTTGCTGCGGTGGATTCGTAGTTTTTTGCAAACTGTGCTTGGTTGTGTCACTGTTGAGGAGCTGGGACACACCTGAAGGTGTAGCTGGAGTCTGTTCTCTGCCTGGGATGGTTCTACAAATACAGTTGTTGGATCAAACAACTTGCTGTCATTTACTAGAAAATGAAAATTAATTGGTCTCAGTTTTTAGCCTTTGCTTTTTTACTTTTTGTTAGAGATTCAAAATTAATGCTCTTTCTCTAAGCACAGTGTTGCATAAGCATTATTTCTAAATACAGACTTGGCTGCTGAGACACATAATTACAAAGCTGAGGGCACACTCATGGGCTGTGCAGTCTTGACACTTTGAAATATAACCATGGACACTTAATAAGAACCGTGTTGAAATACCTCTGGAAAAAAAGATCCTTCAAACCTCCCATTACTAAGGTTGAAAGAATATTGGTGTCTCTGAGATCGCAACAAACTTCTCAGACTTTCTGTTAAGGATGAGGACAAGTGTGTTTTCCAGAATTTCAAGGCAGTGTTGGTATTTTAAATGGCAGCTTCAAAACCATAGTAAATTTGATATGCTGGTAGCACTAGAGAAGGCAAACTGGAAGGCATTGGTTAGAAGAGATTTTTTTAAGTGTTAATGGGAACAACTCAAGAGGTTTGTGCTTAAATGCCACATCAATATTTGAGAGTACATCCTGTTAGCAGAGCTGTGCGCTGGGAGTAACCTGAAGTTGTGTTCCTTGTGTAGAAACTTCACGTGGCTTTTTGGTCCAGTTTCAGTTAAATACTTTCTTTTTCATGTGTTGATTTAAACTGTTGTATTCATATATCAGTGCTGTGAACACTTGTTGTTTTTCTAAGTATAGCATGTAGTTCCTGTGTTAATTTGACATGCAATGCTTTTGGGAGGCAAAGGGAGGGGGAAATGTCACAAACTAATTATGAGATCAGCCCCTCAAAATATGTACTGACTGCTTGGTGGTCAACAAAAACAAGGGAAATTTGCCACTGTACAATCAGATAAAAAAACCAACATCACCACCACCCCACACTTTGAAAGATGAAATTGCCAGCTTGTTCTCAGTACGTACTGGAAGTTTATCAACAGTTTTGATTTAAAAATGGGCAAAATAAACCTTTTTCTCAATGGTTATTCCTCGAGCTTCAGGGAACTTGATCAAGTACTGGATTTTTATTGTAAGATGCATACTTGGAGAGGTAAGACCTGAACAAACTAAATATAAGTGTAACCACAGATGGAATCGTCTCCATACATTTAACTTTGCATTGGAATCATCCATTTTATGGGTCCCAAAATACACTCCAACTGCTTAAGACAACAGGATAACAAACCTAGTTCACATACACCTTTTCCATGCTCAGAATCTGCTTGTTAGTGCTTGGAGCCATGGTATTTCTTCTGGAAGTACACAAACAGATCCTTTCCAGTTGAGCATGAAATGAACACAGTCAAGGGAAGAACAGAGGCAAAAAATGTCATAGGATTGTTTTTCTCCATAATTCCATTTGGGGGGGAAAAAAAGAAGATCCAGTGGTGTTCTGAATACAATGGATAATGTGAAGTAAATGTGAGGGATTGATTTTTGTTTGTTTTTAGTAAACAAACACTCATTAATTTCAGCTTAATCAGGCTCTTGCTGAGGCTCTTTCCCAGTAGTCAGGAAAATCCTGAATTAAAAGTAGGAGCTAGAAAAAAGAGATTATATAAAAGCATAAAGTTGATTGTAGTCTTCTTAGTACTGTATGTAGTTTATTGATCATTTCCTATTACCTTTTCTCTGCTGTTCACAGACCTGCATTTTTAATCCCCTCATTAGTATTTATTAATAACCTTTCAGGCCATGGCTACACATCTAACCAAGATTTTGAACAGCATCTAGAAATAGGCAGTGAAGCCATGGCAGAGCAGAAAGCCCAGATGTTCAGGTCTGGAGGAGTTTGCCCCTCAGGAGAAGTGCTGCATTCTTTTCAAAGAAACTGTAATAATTGCCCATATGAACAAAAGACTTTCTAGCTGATCTTCACTCACAGAAGACAAGGATCCAGATTGCTGGCAGCTTACTGAGGTATTTATAGAACAGCACTGACAGAAATAAGGTAAAACACAATCACTTCCATACTCTGCAGTTTGCAAGTTAGCCTGAATAAAATTAGGAAAGAACTTTCTTAGTCTTTGGCAAGTCCTCACTTCTAGTCTGTGAGCAATCTTGGGATCTGATGGGGGAAGAGAGGAGCTCATTGAGTCACACCAGAACAAGGCAGTTCTTTTTCCCTGCCGTTGTTTCATTTGACTCCATGTAGACAATGTATCACATCCCTTCACCTGGCAGATGGAAATGTCAGCTTCTTGCTTTTTAAGGTGAAGCAGTAAAAGCAGTATTTGCCTGCCATCCTTCCAGCACACAGAGCGTGTGCATGGCAGTACTTGGGAGAAGTTTTTGCCAATGGTACCACATTACCAAGCAGCAGAAGCACACATTTGCACAGAACATGTTGGAGTTGATGTTTACAGCTTCTTAAGCTGTGAATAGTGGGTACTAGTAACTGGTAGAATTGGGACTTGTGGGTCTATGAAACGTTCTTTGCTGGGTAATTTTGTAATTAATGGAGATGTGTTTTTAAGTGTTGTTTCACCTATATTATTTTTTTCCCCCAAACAGAAACAAGTACTGCAATTCGAGACCTTTCTGCCTCTTACAGAACGTGCACACAGCTTTTGCATTAATGTCCACAATATTTGTGGCAACTAGTTGTATTTTGTGTGCTCTAATCCAAGGCCTGTTGCTCTCTGGCCTGTTGTCACATGTAATGTTCTTAGAAATACACAGTTTGTCTCTGAGCCTCTAATTCTCCTCAGCTGGTAGGTGACAGTGGCTTCTGTTGAAGTTCCACCATCCCAGAGTTCTGTGAGGGCTGGGAAGTCTCTTTGTGCAAATGTCCTGGAAATACTTGATTTTTGTTCAGGGGTAACTGATCTGTTCGTTTGGCTTTTCCAGTGTTGGTTGTTATACACTGTTGGCTGGCAGGATGGGTGATGGAAGTGCAGGTGTGCTTCAGTATTCCCCTTCCCCTCCATTTCTGCCTCAAGAAAGGGATTATCAACCCATGCAACCTCTAGTCCTACAAGAAATGCTTTGGGATTTTTTTCTTAAATTTTTCTGCAAAATTACTTGAAGAAAGCAGACAGTTGTTTGTACCTCAGTGCATATTTGAAGTATGATTTAAAGTGCTACCAAAAAGTACTGACAAAGGAACTGTGTGATACAATGCCAGGAAAATGCTTACTCTTCAAACCTGTAAATACTTGGAGAAGTCTTTGGGGAAGGCTAGTTGGGAAGTCCTTGGAATAAGGCTTGTTTCTTGTTCCTAGGTGTCTGCATACATTCTTACAGATTCCAGATTTTAATCTCTTTATCCAAAAGGGATAGAAAATCAGAAATGCATGTTTTCAGGAGACCAAACTTGTGAACCTTTATCAAGCAGTTAGTTGTGGATGTATTCAAATCAAAGAAGTAGACAAGAGCTCAGGAGATGACATCCTCTCTCTGTGGGTATTTGAATTGACTATAGAGAATGTAACGTGGAGTAATTGGGAATGATACTGATAACACTTTAACATCTGTTACTCCTTGGGTATAAATAGATGTGCTATTCCCAAGGAAGGCATCTTTGCACTTGAATATCTGTCCTGGATCAACAGCCATGTTCTGTTTTGCTCTGGCTACAAAACCTCCTGGATGTGCGTTTAAGTCATCAGGTCTGTGAAGCAAAGCCTTTCCTAAGGCAGATGAACAAGCCTTAGGTAGAAAAGAGTTGAGAGGATGCAGAACGGGAGAAGTTTTTGCCTGTGGGACCCATGTATCACTGCCACTGCTGTTTTTCTAGTGAACCTGGTGTTTTGCCACTGCTCTGCTACATGATACTGCAATTCCTGAAATCATCAGATGTGGTTCTCTCATTATTGACAGCATGGAAACATTGAAACAGTCTGCAGAAGCTATCAGGGAGATGGTCAAGTAATCACCTGAATGCCTACCTTCTTATCTCTAATGCTTGTGCACTTCTCTTGTCTTACTGGTGCTGTCAGTCATGTAACTCCCATTACTGTTTGACAGTTTTGTGAATTTGTGTGTTTTACTGCTCTCTGCAGTATTAGTAACATTTTTGTATGTTGAAACTCAGCCCTGTGCATATATCCACACTTAGAATACTGGAACTTTATACTTAAAGTAACCTGAGTTTGACTAAAAGCTCCTTTCCTGTTTCAGGGAAAGATGAGGTTAAAAGCTGGCTGTTCTAAACCTTTGAAACAAGTGTTCTGTTTTCTAGGTCATCTAATGCTTTATTTAAGCGAACTCCACCATCTAATTTAGGTGTAATGGTTGCTTTGTGCCTGTGTGAAAATTTGCTGAGACAGAAAGTTGCTTAAAGTTGGAAACTGCAACTGAATTTTCTGATACGTTTTGCAACGTTGTCACTTAATGAAAACAAAAAAGCAAACTTTTTTCTTGTACATAAATTGGATGGAATTAGAAATTGAATGAGCAGCCTTGAAAGTAAAGGAATAAATAAGATTTTCCAAGTGTGTGTGGGATTTGCCCAACAGTAGCCTTCAGTCTAAATCTGTTTAATAAGCACTGAAAAAATTACATCATTGGTTTTTAACATTGCATATCATCATTTTAGGATAAAAGATCTCGCAGACGCTCTGGAAGAAGGAGGCTGTGATCTTGAAACTGTGAGAAACATCATTCAGGGAAGGCAATTGCCTCCTGATCTGAGGGGCAAAGTTTGGAAGGTAAGTATGAGCTTAAACCAAGCAGCAGTTGTGTTTAAGATAAATGATTTAATTACCAGGCATCTCTCCAGAACAGATGTAGTACTGGAATTTTAATAGGCATGTATGTTGATTCAGTTTTAAAATATTCCTCTTTATTTAGTTAAGTTACTGAGTTCAGTAATTGGACAACTACAAAAAGACACTAAAATGTTTAGAGGGCTTTTCTGTTTTTGTTTTCAGATTGCGCTTAATGTTGTAGGAAAGGGGGACAGCCTTGCATCCTGGGATGGCTCTTTAGACCTCCCTGAACAGAGTATAATTCATAAGGATTGCCAAGAGTTAATTGGTAAGTTTAATTACACTGAATTGGCCAGTTCAATTCTGCATTCTCAGTTGTCTTAGGAGTTTGGTATTTGAATCAAATAACCTGAATGTTGTTTACATTTTGGAGGAAGCTTTGAGGAGGCAGATGAGAGACCAGAGAAAAATCAATAAGAAATTGCAAGAAAACAGTAATACTTGTACCCTGACCCTGGGATGGGTGATGTCATGGAAGTGGAAAGTATTAGCTCATAAATGATAGTTTGCATTGTCAGAAAGCTTCTTCAGTTGAAAAAATTGTAGTTGTTTTCCAAGCTCCATCTTTGAAAGCACACATTCTTTGTATAGTGTCCTTCAGGTTTTTAATTGTGTAATTACTGGTTCTCAGTCTGAAAAGCTGGTGTAGCACCAAAATGCATGTAACATTTAAGGGAAGAAATACATTAAAGCATTTTGGAGTTCAAAGACTCTTAAAGAAAGACATTTTTAAGTAGCATTTTCAGAGAAAATGAAAGGTTGTATTTGTGAAAGCAAAATGCTGCCAGGACACAGGAAATAACACTCCAGTGTGTCTGTGAGGAGCTGCCACAGGATCTGTTTGGCAGCTCTTCACAAAAAAGGCTAAATCCCTGACGCTGTGCAACTGCATTAATATCAGTGATCAGTTGGTGGAGTCAGTCCCAGCTCATAAAATTAGGATATTTCTCATGAGATCAACAAGAGAATCTTCTGGTTTTTTTGCCTGTCACACTTTTATATGTTCTTGTGTGATTGAAAGTTAAGGCAGGGAATGGAATTGCTGCCATTTCTAAAATGCACTTCTACACTTCCTGGCTCTCTCTGTCCTGTAAGGGAGTGGGAGTAGAATTTCCACTGTGTCATTTAATCACAGTCTTTTTGGGAAGATGGCAAAAAGTCCTAATTAGTGCTCGTTATTTTCCTGAGTGGCAGGGGAAAGGCCATGCCAAATATTGACTGGCTTTGATGAGAAAGTATTCAGGACTTCTGTAATAAAAAAAATTAATTAACTGTAATGAGACTCATGGGCTTCTTGTAACTGAGGGGGAAAGATGTTTACTGGAAATGTAATACCACTGCATTAACGTAGTGTGGAAGTATCTCTTCTCCCCATCCTGGGCATAAAAAAATGTGGTTTGTAAGTCTGTAAGCCTAGATGATCTCCAGCTTCTGATTTGGATAAATTTGCATGACAGTGGGCTTTGGAGGAATTCAAGGTATGCGTTATGGGCTGTTCTGTGTTGAAGTTCAAGTGAATTCATTGTAGAATTGACCATAAGTTTTGTGCTGGGCACATCAAACAGGGACAGAAGAGAGGAATTCTGTGCATTAAAAGAATCTACATCTTTATTTCATATAGATCCTGGAAACCCCAAACTTCTTTCATCCTTTTCTCATGGTATTTAAATGATATTTGAATGCCTTATCCCACTGGGATTATAAAATCACCTGTACTTTGTTAGCTTTTTGAATGCCTTTCTGTGAGCATTTAATCCAAACTTCCAGCTTTCTGTTTGTCTGGGGTTTGTTGCTTTTTTCCCCTGGGCAGTTCTTATGGGTGAGATCGTGCTGTGAAATCATCTCATTCAATTTCTTGGAAAAGCATTAATACAGTTTGTGCTGCTGTGTTATTCCAGAGCAGTTGTCAGTGGCAGCAGAGGAGAAGTCAGTGTTGCTCCTGGACCTCGAGTCTGTGATTACATTTTACTGTAAGTCGCGCAATGTTAAATACAGTTCTTGCCTCGGCTGGATCCACCTCCTCAAACCTCTGGTGCACCTTCACCTGCCCCGCAGTGATCTCTACAACTGCTTTTATGCCATCATGAATAAGTTCATCCCAAGGTAAAACTCCTCCTTTTTCCCTGTGTAATGTATTTCTGAAAGGATGTGCATGCTGGTTTTGGCTACAGTTGCAGTGTTGGCAGCAAAGCTGTGAGATTCCTTCATGTGGTAATAAACTGAACCATCTTTCAGCACCTGTTGGCCTAAAATCCAGGAGATGGTTGTGCTGGTTTAAGATGTAAAGTGTTAGCATGTGATTGATGTAGACTCAATGTGCCTTTTGAAGAACAACTGTTGTTTAATGCAATAGCAAAAATACTTCTTTATTAACTGATTTACATACATTATGTGAAAGTGGTTCTCTTCATTTTTAGTATCTAAAGTATTTCTATCCCTTTATAATCAGTAATTCATAAGCACTAATCAAATCTCAAAATCTCTTTAGAAGTAGTTTATATTTTCCCTGTATTCTACTGAGTTGGGACTGAAATGATGTTTTTAAAGTTGCTAGAAGTTTTTAATAAAAAATGTTAAATTGGAGCTTTTCATGCTGTTATGTAGATGTTCTCATGAAAATAAGTTTTTATTTATGTTGAAGTAGTATCATGATACTCCTGTGAGACTGCAGAGTCTTCTGGGTAAGACCTTGTGAAATAATGTATGGATCAACTGTAGTTAAAGATCTTAGTCTAATCCCCTGGAGAGGAGATTCCAGCCCAGCTGATGGGTTGTGCCATTATATGGAATGTGTACGTTTGGTGCTGTGGCAGGAAGCATTTATTGGCCCTGTCACTTGGCTCAGCTTGTGTCCACTTCCCTTGTGAAATCCTGTTGGTCTCTATGAGGGGACAGTGGAGTTGTGCTCACCCAACTCCTGTGCTTTCAGGGGGTCTGGTGTTTGAGTTTCTCCACAGGAACCGAGGTGTAGACTATTTCCTCCTCCTTTTTTTCTCTTCAGTGGGAGAATGAAAGACACAGAATGGCAATTTATAGACATGGAAATCCCTGCTTGGGTCAGTTTGGTCTCAGTTTGACATTTGAGTGCTGGACTATCATTGCTATTTGACAAAAGTTGTATTTTTAACTTTTTTAACTTCTTGCTATTTTTTATTTTTGAATCATACATTTTTTGAACTATAATGACTATTCATTGGGAATTTAACAAAATATTGAATTACTTATATTTTTTATTTCATTTATTAGAATTATTCTAAAATTATATTATCCTGCTAAGGTTATCAAGCATTGGTACCATGCTTGCCTTTTTTGAGATTTAAATCTGTTTTAAATACGCCTGTGTTATATAATCTGTAAAGTATTGGCAGTATTTCATTCTTTCTGCTGCCATATTAACATGGTGGATTTTTCAGTGTTTGTATGATTTTTGTTGGTTTGGTTTTGGTTTTGTTTCAATTCCTAAGGCAAGGTGACTTCATGGTCACCCCCTGCAAACTAAAAGAACAACAAACAGGAAGTTACATAATCAGATATAATGAAGAATTGCTCCTGTAAGTCTGAAAACTGCAATGTTACAGGAGGGGTTATAATTATTTTCACTGCTACTCTTTAGGGATTGTTTTATGAAGGGAAGACCATTTCATCTGTTCAGACTGCTGCTTCAGTACCACGAGCCTGAACTCTGCTCCTTCCTTGACACCAAGAAAATGACTCCAGACTCATATGCACTCAACTGGGTAATAAAGTGAAAGTAGGGAAACATAATGGAAAATAAATTTCTGTTAAAATTTAAGTACATGTTGCCAGTTTATGCCAGAGTAGTACAAGTGATTAGAGCTGCATATATTGAAGTAAATTGCATGGTTGAATAGAATGTGGGCTCTTTGTCTTCAGTTGTTTAGCATGAGACATGAGGTCCTGTTAACATCACGTTTTTGTTGTACTGGATGGGAATTGATTGAGCCAGTGAAGTTGGGAACTTCTTGGAATAAGTAAGAATAAGAGCGGCTGACATAGTCAAAAAGGAAGAAGCCCTGATAATTATGTTGATACTGGGCAGCTGTATGGTTGTGGATATGGATAAACATCAGTATGACACGTCTTCTAAAGTCAAAATAGAAATTGTTTTAAAAACCTCCATAGAATAGATATATTTTTGTCTATTAGAATTTAGGCACATGTATTTTATAGCCCTTGAAGCATTAGTCATTTCCTCTTCAAAACTACCTCAAGCTGGGGGTAGTTGTAAAGATGCTTACCTCAATCATTGCTTTAGAATGTTTGTGTAGCAGGACTACAATATAAAGCAGCAGAATTTTCATGTTTCAGTGCTACTACAAAGTCATGCTGTGCTTTCACAAGCAAAGTCTGTAATGTAATAAGACTTTGACCCATGAACTCTTCTAGGCCGTTCTTTGATACCCATTGGCTTTGTATAATTTTTTTCAACTCTGAGCTTTCAGTTAAAGAAGATTGGCATGATTTATTAAACCATGAGATCTGTATTTGTTGGAATTCTTTTAAGGCTGCTGCCAATTTTAGTATAAAAATGTGCCCAGGAAGAATTCTCATGTTCTCAGAATCTGCCTTTTGCCAGTCATGAGCCTTCAAAAGAGGTGACGGGTCTTTCCTTAGTAAATCTTTGAAGATATTTATTAAAAATTTAGTGCTTAATTAGGAAAACCAAATTTTCCTTCTGAAGAATAATTATAGTAAAATTCCTTGGTTCATCTGTGAAAAATCTTATTAATAATACCTCTGTATAGAATATGTAGAAATATTTGAGCGACATACAGAGATCTGTCATTATCTTGTTCATGAACATTTTATTTTCAGTTGCATTTGAGTCAGAATGGAATAGATCTTCTTATCTTTTGCTAAAAAGCTATACTAGGAAGTGTTGAAACACTGAGCTTTTAAAAGCTGTAGCTCTGTTGATCCAGGATTTCTGTGCATCAGCAAGTTCATTAAGACCCCAGTGAAGTCAGCTGGTATGCATTTGAGTTAGGTGTGACTGTAAATATTGGCATGTATGAAAAGAAGTTCCTACCTTTTTGTCCTCTTTGAACTTTGCATATCAGAGAGGATGTATTTTCAAGTGGGAAGATGGGAACAGGCCAAGAGTTTCTTAAATGGTAATGAAAATTTTCTGTTGCTTGCAAGCATTTAATTACTCAGTTGTAAAGCACCAGAATCTGACGTTAAGTAAGTGGTGTTGTCAAACTAATGAGCAACCATGTTCAATTAGCTCAATTCTACTGTGAAAAATAAAAATAATTATGTTTGCAGGATCCTTTCAAAGTCCTAATTGCTATGCTATTTGGGTAAATATATTCTCCTATAAATTTATTGTTGGTATAATTGGTATTTAGCAGTGTCTATGATCTAAACAGTATTACAGCTTGATTGTGTTGTCTGTGGTTGAATTTGCAATGCTGACAGTGTACAGCCAACTTTGCTTTCACATGAGGTGTATTTATTGACAGATACTCTGTGGTGTTATGCAGTTTCCATAAAAATTGGTTTGGAGGGTAGAACCAACCTTCAATACATGGTGGAGATGTATGTTTTACCATAATATTGTTGAGTTTGTTTGCTTTTAGATATCTTGTATCTCTGTTAAAAATGTAAATCTGATAAGATTGTGCCTGGTTATTGCTTTTTCTCACATTGTTTTCCAAATTTTTAGCTTGGAAGCCTCTTCTCATATTACTGTTCAGCTGAAGTCACTCAGGCAATATGGGATGGATATCTACAACAAGCAGATCCATTCTTTATTTATTTCCTAATGTTGATCATCCTTGTCAATGCAAAGTAAGTGTATAGTTCATTCTTTGGAACACTCTTTGCTGACAGTAGTTTAATCTAGCCTTTTTTCATTTTAGTTTTACTGACCTAATCTATGCCTATGACTTTACTGTTTCCAGAGACGTTATCCTAGCACAAGAATCAGATAAAGAAGAAATGATAAGTAAGTACTTCTCTTACATAACTGCTAGCAAAATATTTGCCATATACTATAATTCCCATTTATTATTATTTTTAATTGCTTAATTACCAAATTATTTATTTCCATGTGATTTTTGTATTAATGAATCCCCTCACTCACTAGTTCCTTTCCTACTGTTTTTTGCTGCATCGCATTTGATTGTCCTTAACATTCTTTCCTTGTGTTTCCTTTTAGTATTCCCACACCTAGTTTTATACTTTAAAAAGTACTTTAAATTTTAAAGTTTGCTTTTAAGTTTAAAGGACTTTAAACAGTCATCGTATTTCGAAGCCCAAAGCAGGAGTTTTCAAATCCTTGTTTAAATCTCCTGCACTTGTTCCTTTTTCTGGATTATTAGCTTCATATGCACTTGATTTGAGCCTAATTCATTGTTCTTGTCTTACCCTCTTCTGTTTTTAGGAAAAATACACTAAATTTCTTGTGAATACACTTTATATTTTTTAAGACACATAATATAATTTATCCCCTAGTAGTTAAAACTGAGAGTGCTTGGAATTTTGTGTGTTAACCAAATACTGCACAACTACACCCTTGTATTATCCTGGACATATAACAGACCTACTGATTAAGTACTCATTTTAGAGGGTTCTTGGTCAGACCTCTGTAGAAAAAGCTGACTTAGAATTGTAACTGAAAGCTAAACCTGTACAGAAGTAAGAGTGTGGTAAAAAATAATTTGCATAGAAGGTTTGAAATTCAAGCACAAGCCTAAGTTTCCTATGGATAAGGAGCAGTTCCTGTGTCTTCTCATTTCCATCAGGAGAATGGATCAATATTAATGTTTAATCAATAAACAAGATTTTGTTATGCCTTGTTAAAAGTAAGAGGAGTTATGATTTGAAAAGATGAATGTACCTTCATTTTGATGTCTGCAATAGTGTTGTGCTTATGTTGTCTTTCTCAGAATTCTTAGAAACCTCACCAGCCAATCTTGATTTGGAGGATATAGAAGATCTCTTCTCTTTGGCACAATATTACTGTAGCAAAACTCCAGCTTCTTTCAGGAAGGTAATAACAGTAATTTTGAAATTCTTTTCTTTTTGATGACTGTTTAGGTGCCCTACATTAACTTTGAGTACTTCATCATCATTTTTTTTGTTTTACAGTTTTTTCATGTTGTTACTGTGGTGTTATTCATTGTTAGGCTCTGTTGTGGTTTAGATTTTCATGTTGAATTCAACAGGCTCTTTGAAAGATAAGAAAGTTAAGTGAAACATGTTGGAGAGAAGCTTCTCTGCAATATTCTTACTTGATGACTGATGACGGTGTTTTGCAAACCAGTTTTTTTAAGAATTGGTGAAGCAAAACTGTCATATGGACACTATTGCATTATAGTTGACTGCACAGCAGTCCTAGCTGTACTTGCAATAGCAAAGAGGAAAAAGTTGCTCACTGGAGATAAAGCTCTTATCAACTGCAGTGTTTTTGCAGCTCTTCCTTACTCATGGTGTCTGACTTCAGTGAATGAATGAAATAAAAGTATCTGATAGCCACTGTCTTGGACTTGCATGTGCTTTCTCTGAGATGTGTAGGCAGGTATGTGAGATTTTTTTTTGGCCAGAAACAAACAAAAAAAAAAACCTACCAAGGAACCAAATCCAAACCTATACAAAAAACCCCAAAGGCACTGCTCATGTTGGCATGATGGTCAAGGTGCTGAATAAGCATGTTTGTAATGGAAATTCAGACTCAACATGATTTTCAGAAACATTTCAGTTGATCAAAAATTTGATTACTCTGTGGACAGGATACATGTGTCGAGCTTAGTGTTTGGGACTTAGTGGATGTAGTTTAAAATAAAACTTTCACATCTAAAGACAATGGCTTCAGTTAACTGTCTTTTTTTCTTTGCCTAATTAGGACAACCACAGTCTTTTTGGCAGCAGCTTGCTGGGCCTCAAAGATGATGATACAGACTTGAGCCAGGCTCTGTGTCTAGCAGTTTCTGTGTCTGAGATTCTTCAAGCAAATCAGCAACAAGGAGTCAGTATACTGAATTAACCTTCCCCTCCAATTTTATAGAAAAGGAGAAGAGTCACTTACTACTAGCAAATATTTGTAAATGCTAACAGCACAAATTAATATTTTCTATTTCAGGGAAAATTTTTTTGTCTTGAAGTTGTATCCCTTGTAAATGATCTGTTGACTTCAATGAATTTGTGCTGTAACAAACAGAGATACTGTAGAGATACAGCATAGAGGAGCTTATTACAGCTGATTTAGTCTGAGGACTGTGAGCTTAAAGAAGTATCTCACTAATTTGAATTCCTTTCCAAATGTAGCTACTCTAGAGGAAAATTTGAAACTCACTGCTCAATACCTATGAGAAAATGCCATTATGAAATATCAGTCTTTTGTGAATGAAAGGCTTAAACAAACAAAAAGAAATGATGAAAGCTATTTTGGTAGTAGTGAATTGCAGATGTAGGTGGATACAGGGACTTCACTTTGAGTGTTCAATACCAATATAAGGATCATAATATAATTAGATTACAGCATTTCTTGCTGACTACCAACTTTTTGTAGCAGTTTCTAGGGCCCAGTTTTGTCATGCATGGTTTCTTGGGTTTTTCTCCTAGTCCAAATAAAGTTAGGCATCTGTTTATATCCTCTTTAAGTCATGGGATATGATGCTAATCTTAGGTGCTGTGCTGATTAGTGGTGGACTGTTGGATTGCCTTGTTGATGTGAGCCCTCATACTCAGTGTTTGCTCTCAGTAGAGGTGACATAATTACACTGTGTGTATTACACTTGGGTGATCCTTTCCCAACACTAATCAATGTATTAAAGGGAAGATGGTACTACAATACTGTTGGTGGTCTGGCAACTGTGGAAGTTCAGATAATCAAACGAAGTAAGGTTTTTCAGTAGCTGTTAGCCCCTTTGAGCAGTTCCTGTAGTATTGGAGTTAGTACTAAAATGTAATTGAATTATGACAGTAATTACACAATTTTAAAATTTTGTAACAGGCCAAATCCTTCTCTTTCAGGAAGGAGTGAGGTTCTTTGTAGTGGACTGTCGTCCTGCAGAGCAATACAATGCTGGGCATTTATCAACAGCGTTTCATTTAGACTCGGATTTGGTTCGTATGCTTTTGTTTCTTTACTGACAGTTGAATCCTAGGTGAGATAGAGAGAAATGTCTGTATTGGAAATAAAGCATCCTTAGTGCAGGCTCTAGCATGTGGAGTGCAGCGTCTAGCTATGTGATAAAGTTTCAAAAGTTAACTTCTTTAAAACGAGTTGGTAGAACCGTTTTACCGAGACATTAGAATTTGTGATTCCAGACTTCCTGGTTTTTGGTTAGGGCTGGAAAACCGTGCAAACTAAAGACTAGACATTGCTTGGAGGATAAATCTCTCTTTAGCATCATAATTTCCAATGAAAGGTATCATTAATTTTAACAAGGTACATTTTTTTCCTTCATCTTTTTCTCCACAGTCAGTCTCACTACAGCCTGGTTATAAGCAACATATGTTTTGAAAAGGATTTGATTTCCTCCTTAATTTTTTTTTGCAGTACAATATGAGAGGAAGTGCAATGAATTCGGGACTGTACTTTCCATTTGATTGTGAACTCCTAACTGAACAGTCATATTTTTCTCTGTCCTTTTTTACACCAGATCACTTCCATGCTGACTAACTGTGTTGTTCACTTCTAGATTAACCCTCAACTATTTTATTTTAAAGTCTATGAATGCTGTTTGGAATGTATATACCTTAGTTAAGAAGTTCATTCCTGTTCTTTACCTCTCTAATTAAGATGATGTATTATTTAGTGTTATTTGCACAAACAAAATTATACAGGAGAGAAAAGGAGGCTCAGGGGAGACTATCTGAAAGCAGGCTGTAGCAAGGTGTGTGTCAGTCTCTTCTCCAAAGTCACAAGCAATATGATGACAAAGTGGCTTCAAGTTGCACCGGGGGAGGTTTAGGTTGGACATTAGGAAAAATTTCTTCACCAAAAGAGTTGCCAGTCACTGGAACAGGCTGTCCAGGGAAGGGGTTGAGTCACTATCCCTGGAGGTATTTAAAAGACGTGTAGATGTGGCACTTGGGGATGTGTCTTAACAGTGGTGGGCTGGCAGTTTTAGCGTATGCAAAATACATAAAACTTACTGTAAGGAGGGAGATGGGGGGAAAGAAAGCTCTTTGGAATCCATCTCATTTATAGGTAGTCTTAGACAGAGGAAGTAATGAGATTTAGTATCTGTGTAATAAAGCAGCAGCATTTGGCTCTAGGAAAACCCCAGCTTGACTTACTGATGGCTAGGTTGGGATTTTTTTCCCAAGTCTTGGTGAGGAAAAGTTTCTTGGAGAGATAAGAGAACCTTACTGGCATCTGAAAATTCTAGTTTTTTTAAAGGGTTTCAAGTCTGTCAAGTCTGACCATGTTGTGCTCAAGCATTTGTAAATGTGGAAACCAGGCCCACTGCTGTATCACCAATTTGTGCAACATAAAAGTTGCAAAGACTTGTTCTGCTATTATTTGATGCTTGCCAAAATAAATTTAACAAATGTTAGTTGCATTTCTCTCCTGAGGAAAGCAAGGTTGAGTGAGAAGGAAAAGGACCATTTTCAGTGCTCTTTATATAATATGAGGTTTCTGTCAAGTAGTCGGGGGGGGGTGGGGCTGACTTGTACAGTGCTGATGTTGCCTTCTTTGGTTGTAATTTGTTGAGCACATTCTCCAAGTTTGTCTCTGCACAATTGGTGTTACAAGATGTTGGTGTGAAATGGCACATTTTGGTTTTTTGTTCCACAGATGCTTCAAAACCCATCAGAATTTGCACAGTCTGTAAAATCCCTATTAGAAGCACAAAAACAGTCTATTGAGTCTGGCTCCATAGCTGGTGGGGAACATCTCTGCTTCATGGGAAGTGGCAGGGAAGAAGAAGATATGTATATGAACATGGTGTTAGCACACTTCTTACAGGTACAGTGGAAAAATTAAAAATCTTAATTTAAAATCTTAATTCTTTGAGTTTACAGTTTTTATTAAACAAACTAACCCATGTTTCGTTACCATACTTGAAAAACTTAATTTGCAGACTTTTGATTTAACCAAAATTGTCTTTTCTGTTGCAGAAAAATAAGGAGTATGTAAGCATTGCCAAAGGAGGATTTATGGGTAAGCCTATTAATAGTGAACTTTGGCTTGAGAAAACTTGGTATGTTAATACTGTCAGTATTCTTATGAGGTTTGTGCTAAAAATCATCTAAATTATTAGCAAATAGTTCTCATTTGTCAGGTTTTTGTTTTACATGAGTAAACACTGTGCACTTACACATTTGTGGTTACCCAAATTTCTGGATGGTGAAAAGTGAATGCAGGAAATGGGAAAATTCCCTCTTTATTCTAACTTACCTTTCTTGATGTTTTAGCCCTTGTAGATTGCAGATCTGTATGCAGATGCAACTTTATAATTACTATTAATTACTGTTATATTTTTTTTCCATCAGCAGTTCATATTTCTGCAGTTTATGGTTCTGAAAATGATCAAGCTCTACAAAAGTAGAGAGATCTATGCTACAATAGGAGTGTAGAGGCATTACTAATAAATGTGTCATAAGAACTGTCTTCAAGATCAAAGCAGTGATTTATTTTTATTTGCTGCTGTATTTTAATTGTTTACTAAAATAAAGATTATCCTAATGCGTTTGTATTACTGAAAGAAAATCCAGGGATTATTATACTGTTATCTGAATTTATTTGTTTTAGTAAATCATGTGCAGAAAAAAATTGTAACCAGATATATACAATATTTTCATCAACAGACTAAGTCCAATGTAATTCTGAATGTTTTTCATGGCTTTTTAACAGCCCTCCAGCAGCACTTAGCAGATATCAATGTGGAAGGACCAGAAAATGGATATGGCCACTGGATTGCAAGTACTTCAGGCTCAAGAAATAGCATAAACTCTGTTGATGTAAGTGCACAACTTGTGCAGTGGGATGGGAGCCCTAGGTGTGCTGAACTTTTTCTTCCTATTCCTCGTTCTGTTCTGCCAAATGCATTACTGCAAATCATGACTGTTTTCAGTTGTGTGTCTAATTTCAAACTATATTCACTGTCCACTTGGAGGTGACATAAATGTTTTTATCTTCTTGAGGGGAAGGGCTTGTAGAGGAGAACTTACTGTAGTCATTCTCCAGCAGAATACATGTAATAGGCAACTCTTTTCTTGGCTGTTACTCGCTCTGGAAATAAATTAATATAAAGTGGCACACAATTTCATGGTAAAGCTCAAAATTTTGTTTTCATTTTCTACGGCTTATATGTTATGCATAGAATTTAGCTTTTAATTTGGATACAATATATTATTTATAGGACTCTTCCCTCCAGATTTTCATAAGAGTGCTCAGTGTTATTTGATAGAACTATACAGAAATACTTAATTCTGTAATGAGCATCATACTGAGTAGATCACTACTTTGTAGTCTGTCTCTTAATAAACTAGGGATGAAATAGCATTATTTTTATATGATTAATCCTGAGAGGATTAATCGTTTACTTTTGCAGGGTGATTCTCCTAATGGTTCAGGTGATGGAAAAGGAGTGAAGTCCCTGGTGAATAAAATGACGGTTGCTTTGAAGACCAAATCTGTGAATGTGAAGGAAAAAGTTATAAGTTTTATTGAAAATACATCTACTCCTGTGGACAGGTGAGTCATTTATAGCTCACTGTGAATTAGCCATGAGGAATGGCTTCCTTTTTTTGTATGGCTATTTGTAAGTATGAAAACTGGGCTAATTAGGAAAAACAGTTTCCTTCCAGTTTTTAAATTTTTCTACTCCTACCCTCCTCACAGTTTTATCATGACCCAGAAAACCTACTGTGCTGCCTTAGTATTGCAAGGCCAGTGTGAGCAGCCTTTTTTCTTGGACATTTACCTAGAATTTATCACTGCTGGGTCAATTTGTCTTTTTGTAATGTGTCAGTTTTGTATTCAGTCTAAAAGCAAAGAATGATTTCACTCTAATTTCAGCTCCTCCCCACTCCGACTATAATGGAATGGATTACTGACAGCAGGATTCTGGATGGGTTGTTTTGGTCGGTTGGCTTTGTTTTGGTTTCACTGCTGCATCTTGTCAAATTGGGTTTAATTTTTTTGAAGATCTTGATTTTTCAAGGCCTAATGTAAAGCTGCTTTTCAAACCCAGAATCCGCCCTTGTTTGTTTTTCGTATTTTCAAGTACTGCTGGGAACAAGAATGTACAAATGTGTTAAAAGGCACTTTCAAATTTGGAAGTCATCATTCCAAATACTTAACTAGATACAAGAGTAACGGCTTTCATCTGTCAAAACTGGAAAGAACTACAACAGGCTATTCATTTAAAGTCCAGCATTTGAAGTTGTGTACCAAGACATTGGTATTCAAGAAACTCAGAGACCTAGTGTTTTTTTGATACCAGGTTTTAAAATATATGCCAAACGAACAGGAATTTTTAATAATTTTGGACCTGTCAAAAGGTACACATCATTCCTTCTTTTTATATTGGGAAATGTTTTTTTAATTAGTATTATTTCACAGTTAGAGGCAAAAAAAATCTTAAATAGCATTTGCTAGTAGCTTTTGTTGTGTGAAGATTTAAACTGAAAGAGGGTGGACTTAGATTAGATATTAGGAAGAAATGCTTTACTGTGAAGATGGTGAGGCCCTGGAACAGGCTGCCCAGAGAAATTGGGGATGCTCTGTCCTGGCAGTGTTCAAGGCCAGGCTGGATGGGGTCTGAGCAACTTGGTCTAGTGGGAGGTGTCCCTGCCCATGGAAGGGAGGTTGGAACAAGATGATCTTTAAGGCCCCTTCCAACCCAGGCCACTCTGTGAAATCAAGTAAGGCTTATATATAAGCTGTATAAGCGGGGAAAGTGCATCTTTTAGTAGAATTTTTTACAAATATTTCTCTGCCTAGTGTCTAGCTGTCATTCAGCATTGCTTTTATTTACAAGCATCCTCCTTGAAGAAGATACATTGCCAATATAGAGAATTTCAACTATTTACCTAGATTTTTCCTTTGCCTTTTTTTTTTTTTAATTCTTTTGTTCTGTCCTTTGCCCCAATGTACTATAGAATACCTTTCAATATTTCCTGGCCAGACAGAGCAAGCCTGGAGCGGTAAGCTTGATAATTAAGCAGTCTGACTAAAACCACCTTTCTTGTATTTAGCATGGCATCACAACCTTTGTAAGCATTGGTTACACTGACAAGATTGCTTGCATATTTTTATATAATTTTTTCTTGCATCTGTTAAAGCTATTGCTTTTTACAAGTGCTAGTCAAGAGACTAAAGGAAGAAAACAGAATGTATTGGCAGTGCTTTCTTCTCTTAGATTCTACTTTGTTATTTCTGTTCTCTTCCTTGCTGTTGCTTTGTATGGATTGTTTTTTTCTTGTTATTTCCTAGACACATTTTATTAGTGACTTGTAGAAGAATGCAGGAGCAATTCCTGAACAAATTATGGCTTAAGATCTTAATAAGAGAGACAACAAGTATGAAACATAAACTGTTCATAAAGCATCATTAGAGGTTAGATAGGACAGGGAAATTAGGATATGGAAATTCTATCTGGAAATCTTAAATTTTTTTGCTTCTTATCACATAGCGATAGAACATGCTGATAGAAACAGACATGCTCATTACTGGGAAAAGAAAAATGCTGAGTTAATAAGTAAATATGCTTTACAACTTTCCCTCCTTGTTCACATAACTACTGCATTTCATGCAACTGTGGAGGCCCTTCTCATTTGTCTTAGATATATTGCCTTATAAATATTTCAGAAATAGAAATTGCAATTTTATATATGCTCTTAATTTACTTGTGACAAATGAAGAGCAGCTCGTGCATAATCACTTTGGAACTCTGGTTATTCTTTAGGAACTCTGCATCTTTTGATCCTCATCCACTGAAATGCATGAAGGTTCATGCTGGATGAATTAAGACTTAAAGTGCTTTTTGGGTTTTCAAGGATTTTGGACCGATCTTTCTTTCACGTGGTTTGCAGGTAGTTTGAGATGGGACTCACCTGTGAGCGTTACAGAATGGAGGTGCCTGGGCAAAATTGATAGTGATGTTAGCCAATATTCTGCTTTTTAAAAAAAAAAATGTGGGAACACCCCAATAGCACATAGTATGTTTTGCTTACTTATCCCCCTGACATTTAGGATTTCTTTTACCCCACATTTGGCGGATCAATTTCTAGACTGTGGTAAGAAAGTGCTAAAATTGCAACTGCAGTGACTCTTCGATAACTCAGAGACACGTGAATCTGTATTTCTAACCAAGGAGTTTTGAATATTTAAGTTTCACTTGGGTTATTTTGTTTACTCCTTTCACTCCTATTGCTTATCTTCTTTCATTGGGAAGATACAGTAATGATTTAGCTCACAGTATATCACTAAAGTGTTTTTGTAAAATTGTGGCTCTTCAAAACCTAGGATGGCCTTTTCCCCCATCCATTCAGTTAGATCCACTTTGGCTGATTTGCCAGTCAAGGACATTGCATTCAATTTGTAACAATGTAATGATGGCCTTCCATATAAAGGAAAAGGAAATCCAAAGGTTAAAGGAAATCCATTTCTACTCCAAGTTGTTAACCAAGTTTTCATAAAGTAGCTTTTTACTGTCTCTTGTCTTGACTAACTTCAATTTATAAACACCAGTGAGATCTTCTCTTAGACCCTCTCTGTAATCCAATTTGACACTATTTAAATGTGCTGCTTCTTACTCAATTGGCTGTGTATTACTAAAGCATATTTACAAAACCCTCCCTATAGAAGCGCTGGCCTCTTGGATTGTCAGTGTCATTGATGCTTATTGTCTTAACACTAATGGGCATGTTCTTGTATGTCTGTTTTTTGTTCCATTGTAGACTGCATTTCTGGGTTTTTTTCTATTCAGCTTTTCCTTGTTTTGTCTGTAGTGGTAAATATAACCCATAGAAAATGTAGTTTTCTTTCCTGACTTTCAGTTCTACTTCCAGGTATGCATAAGTACTCGCATTAACTTTCCTATTGCTAAAGAGGTTCCCTGTCTAGCTTGGTTCTACCGTAGCATGTAAACTGGAGTTTGTGAATATTCTTAAT
This sequence comes from Serilophus lunatus, assembly GCA_013399895.1. Lineage (NCBI taxonomy): Eukaryota > Metazoa > Chordata > Aves > Passeriformes > Eurylaimidae > Serilophus > Serilophus lunatus. Next base: position 295,306 of record VXBA01000678.1, on the reverse strand, counting down.
ACAGGGACCCAGGCTCATAGTTGATAGGAAACATAAATGCACATTATGGGGGAAAGAGACAGGCGTGGTTTGTTTTGGTTCTTTCAAAACTTCTAAGTGTTGCCAATTCTAAAGAGTAAAATCATGAACTCTATTTTTTTTTTTGCAGCAATTTCCTGCCTTGTTGCTTTCTGAGCCCTTAGGTCCTTTCTCATATTTTTCAGGTATTCTCAGCCATTGAGGGCCAGAACTTTTAACAATTCAGCTGTGGGGGTGTAATCACAACATTCTGAGATGGAGCTTTAAAATATCTCAGGATTTGCAGCTGTTGCTATCAAACATTGACTCAGTTGTGTGAATTTGTGTCATTTAATAGGATCTGCAGAAACAGTTGAGATGTGATTTTTGAGGCCAATATCACAGTGATGCTGGGATTATAGCAGTAGGAATTATTGACCAAATATTTCAGGATTGGGCTCATACTGGAGAAAATAAGGGACAGGAAGTCAGAATTTACACAACAGAGAATAGTTTGTAATAACCCCACTTTGAAGTTCTTAAGGTATTTTGTTATCTTTTGAGGTATTAACCAGAGAAATTAATTACCTGACCTGTTAGTTAATCGTTTTGATTTTTCTCTTCATCCAAATTTGGCTTCTTTTTGAAGCTAGCCTGACTTCCCAGATATATCTCTGTTTCACACTAGAAACTTAGCATGTTGTCAGATCTGTAATGTATGTTGTCATTCAAGGGGGTGACTCAAAGTTTGCACTGATTTTTTTTTTTTTTTTTTTTTTTTTTTTTTTTTTTTTGACTTTCATTGTTGCAGCAGTCAGCCAGCCTCCCCAGGTAACAGAGGTACCTGCTTTCACTAACCAAGCTGCTCCATGGGTCACTCACCCTCCTTGCAGGCAGCTTGAGCTTCACGAAGTTCTCTGGTCCTTCTCTGTTGCACCGTTTGTGTTTACATTTTGCTGATACGTTGTTGTACAACTCCTACCGTCAGTTTGAAAGTTACTTTCCTTCTCCTGTCCCGTGTCCTCTCCTGCCCTTCTCATTGCCCACAGACACGTCAGCAGCAGTGACAGAGTAGGAAAACCCTACCGTGGCGTGAAGCCCGTGTTCAGCATCGGGGATGAAGAGGAATACGACACTGGTACAGTAGAAGGTTTTTCTCTTATCTGCATTATCTTATTTGCACAAAATTAGTGAGTTGGGCAAAGTCATAAGGCTGTGGTTTACGTCTTTGTCTTGCAGTGTGACATTTTTCTGATTATCAGCATTGATCGTGTCTGTTATGGTGGTGCCTAGGACTGACCCTCTTCAAATATATAGTAGCAGACTAAATAAAAAATAATGTGTAGTAGGCACCAAACAGCCAACAGGAAGAAATGGAAATAGATGGTTTTAGTGGATCTTTTGTTATTTCCTTTGTAGAAAAGATTTGTTTTTCTGCAATGATCCTGTCCATGTAAACAGACAATTGTATCTTTATTATGACAGTGAGCAAAATGTAAAGGACCCAGTTTGGCTGATATATCCCAGTTTAAATTATTGGCATTTAATATAATGATCTGAATTTCTAAAATATAGTTGGAACTAGACTTAAAATGGCTAGTGTATGCACACTCCTCCAGTATTTTGGGCTTTGCTTTTCAGCATTGAATCTATTATAATTGATTCATGTCTTCTTATACACTCAGTATTTTGTTTAATTTTTTTATCCCATTGAAAAATTACAGGCAAAACTGGAATGCCACACACTTCACAAAGGTTTATCTAGATGCTAACATTAGAATAGTGCAGACCTACTGCAGTCCTGGGTTTGTTCTGGTAGTTTTAGCCCCTCCCAGTCATCATCACTCCACAAGTAACCATTCTGTGTCCAAAAGGCATACTCTGCTTCCATGAGAGAAACAAATAAGTAGTCTAAGAATCTTTGACATGCAAAATAATTTAGGAAGGTTAATGGAAGAGAGTCATAGGATATGCAATTATTTAAATAAGATTGATGACATACAGTTGATCATTGTCTGCTATAAAAGTTGTGAGGGAGCAAAATTAATTTACCAAGCGGAAGCTTTAACACTAACAAGGTACTGTTCCAAATGCCATGTAATTAAGTTTGCACAGTTCTTTGAGCATCCATAATAGAGTTTGGCAAAGTCTGTGTTGTTTCAGAAAACCAGCTCCTCAAAGACAGATTGTGTGGAACATGTTTTCAGTAATGGTTGTTTACTAGATTCTACTTATATTTGCTTTTAAAAGCACTGTTAGATGTAGTTAAGTAAGCAGAATCACTGCAATGATTTGAATAAGCAGAACCAGTACATATGAAGTAAAATACTTATTGTTTTGGTACAGAAGAATGCAAAAACTGAACCTGTTTCTGTATAATTGTTTTTATGAAGCTTTAGTGGTTTGGGGTTTTTTGTATTAAATGACTGCAATGAACTATAATTGCAGCCTGCTGTAGGTGGCTCTGCTTGACCTGTGGGAGGTTGGACCAGATGACCTCCAGAGATCCCTTCTATCCTCAGCCATTCTGTGATTCCGTGAAATGAGGGTGGATTTTTGTTCCATTTCTCTCAATTTCATAATTTATTTTTTCAGTGAAAGCTTTTTCAAAGGTGTGTTTGTAATTCTGAATTACTTTGAAGTAAACAGTTTAACAAAGTGTAGGAAACTAGCTTTGAAAGAGGCTCTTTAAAAACATGTTCTTCAAAGTTATTTCTGGGAGTAATTTCTATGGATTTAATATAGTTCATTTGTTAGATAGCTGGATTGCTTAAATTCTTCTAGTATAGCACCAAAATCACTATGCAAACACAATCACCATATTTAGACATAAAAGCAGTATTTTGCAACTAAGCAATTAACACTTGCAGAAGTTTTGGTTTTTCACGGAAATCTGTGCTGAAAATTTTGGATTTGAGTATGTTCTTAAATGTCCTTTAAAAAGGACATAAACCCAAAGGTAATAATTTTTGATAATGATCCAAGGTTATTCAAGGTAAGAAGGACAGTCTGAGTCTGTTTTGCTGGTGTGAATGACTGGGCAATAAAGTGGCACATGAAATTCAGCATGAATTAGTGTAAGACAAGACAGACATGGAAAAAACCCCAACAGTTCTAGTTTCAGGTACAGATTGGTAGAGTGATTTGGCTGTGTCCAGGAGCAGTGGTTTTATAATAACTAAGTGCTCCTTAGCAGTCAGAAAAGCAAATCAAATGCTCAGAAATCTATGGTTCACCCACATGTTGAATATTGTGGGTCTTCTACTCTGTATGTCAGAAACAATGTTTGAAGAGAAGAAAGTTCAGTGAGGGGTAAGATGGGTGAGAAAAGATGAGAGATTACTTTCATAACAGGCATAACTGAATATTAGAAGTTTTGTTATGTAAAATAGGCACTTTAAGGGAGGAAAAGGGGTTCACAAAAATAATGCCTGGCCTTGAGAGGCATCAACAGGCATTTATTTCTTCTTGTACAAGAAACCAGAAGCCACAAGAGGAGAACTTCCTGGACTGTAGTTGGCTTGGTTTTAGCACTCCTTGCCAAAATATATTGGTAGTGTAGATGCAAAAGGTTTACACAGCTTCAGAGAATGTGTGGACAAGTTCTTTTAAAAGAAGAAATCTGTGATGGTTTACTGAATGGACAAATCAGGCCAGCCTAAGATATCCTCTCAGCTAAAAATGATTGTTTGCTGAGAGAAAATTGAAAAGGAAATGTCAGACATGCCTGCCTTTTTCTTTCCTCCCTCTGAATATTTGTTTATGACTAAATGGACCTTGGCCTGAACCAGTGCAGCTACTATGGGCTGAAGTGAATTGAGAAGTTGTGTGATTTGTTGTTTTTCCTCTCTCCCTTCAACACAGATGAAATCGATAGCTCCTCCATGTCAGATGATGATCGAAAAGAGGTTGTCAACATCCAAACGTGGATAAACAAACCTGATGTGAAGTATAACTTCCCATGTAATGAAGTCAAAGAAAATGGACATATGTTTCCCAGGTACTGAAAGCAGTCCTAAGTTTAATGAAAATGTCTGTCTTGATACACATTTAAAAAAAAAAAAAAAGTAGGCCAATTAAGTTATTCTTTATATTAAACTAGGAAATGAAAGTGCAAGAAAACCTAGGACAAAATGCTACCACTAGATTTCCATTCATGTCTTTGCAGTGTTATAGAATGGTAATTATGTATAAAACCTAGTATGAAGTTCTGCTTTGCAGAGCAAGATAGTAAGAAAAATAGTTTAATTATACAAAGGCTTATTTTCAAGACCACATAGACCCAAGTACCTGTGGCTTCATTTTTTCTTATCTACTTGTCCCTGTGCCTTCTACTTCACACCCATCTTGTCCCTAAGACACAGGGGTCTTGCTAATCCTGCAAGAACAGATCATGGTGCTTGCTGTATTTTGATTTCCCCGAAGATTACAAATCCTGTTGAGTCTGGATAACAGAAAATTAGGACAGGATTTCTCTTGCATCATGGTCTGTTCTTGTCTTTTATTAGTATTTTGCCTTTAGATTTATTTTCTATGGTGTATGATTAGTAATCTAAAGATTGAAGGATGAAAGAGAGGCTGGAGGCACTTGCCATGCTCTCTGCATGGCCTGACACATTCCTGGTGATTGTGATCTTTGCTGATAGAACTCATGGCTGTTGTGTTAAGGTGATTGTTAAACTGTTCACTCTGGTTTTGTATGCTGTTGAGGATGCCATGCTTGTTTTAAGAAATGGCTGGGATACAGTATTCAAGGAAACACTGAAGTATTTTGTACACCTTTCTAAATCAGACGTTATGAAAGTATCAAAACTACTCATTAGATTTGAGACTGTTTTATCCAGCTCTCTCCATGTAGCTTATGTGAGAATTTAACTTTCTAGATACTTAATATTTAGTTTGTTAGCAAATTTAATTTGTATTTTCCTTTTCCTTCAAGTCATCTCCTAGTAACAGCAACTCACATGTACTGTTTGCGAGAGATTCCATCAAGAAAGGGGCTGGCTTACATCCAATCTCGACAAGCACTCAACTCTGTGGTCAAAATCACATCCAAGAAGAAACACCCAGAACTGATCACCTTTAAATATGGAAATAGCAATACTTCAGGCATAGAAATTTTGGCAGTTGAAAGGTAAGTCATCTCAGTAGCAGAGATATAAGTAGCAATGCTGTCAACTGGAAATCAGGGGCAAGCTGTAATTCCCAGAATTGAGTTCAAAAGTAATAGTTTTTGTTTAAGAAGAGATAATTCAGATGTGAACTAGAAAAAAGCTCTGCCAGCAGAATGAGGAGCATTTGCAAGACCCAGAAGAGAGGAAGTGCAATGACAGTTGTTGGGGATGGGATGTCTGTAAGTGTTTTCTTTTTGTAATATGTCTTAAAGGAAAATGGACAGCTATCTGCAGCTAAGATGCAGATTTGTGGAGAGTGGGATTTAAGAGAATGGTCATTCTTCTGGTGTATCATTTTTTTTAGATGTCTGACACTTCCTATGCATTGTACAAGGAGTCCAGAAGCCAAACCTCAGCATTCTGAATCTTGAAGAAAGTTAGATGTATCAGGCTTTTTTCCCTGGTGTAGCCTGCTGTTTCTTGGCACTGTTTTAACCAGGTCATTGACACCAGTTGGACATTTTCTCATCCTCTTCCTTGGAGAGAACTGTGTGCAGTGGGTGCTCTGTTCTCACAGGAGGTGGGAGATGAGTCTCCCAGATAACTAGGGAAGTTGTTCTGTGCCTCTTGGCTGCTTAGTTAGGTAGTAGGTCAGACAAAGATATATTAAAAAGTTGCAGAGAAATTTGCTTCTTGTTGAATTACTTTATCACCAGCTTGTTGACTGGAGCAGACTGATCTACAGCTATCTACCTATCTACAGGAATTTAAAAACAAAACCAGTAAGCGACTACTATGCTTCAGTCCAACAGAACTATCTTTAGAGATCTTGAACTGCCTGACCTACATCATCCTCACTTAATGAAGACCTTCTCCTTTCCAAGATAGCCTGTAAATACTCCTCAACAGTTCTGAGTTCACAAACAGAAAGTATTTCACAGTATGATCAGGAATTAAGTCTTATTTTCTCAGTATTTTTTCATTATAATGTATTCCCCTCTTCCCTTCCTCCTAACCACAGGAAGAATCAAAAGAATTGTGGAATTTGTACTCAAAGTTTTTGTAGTGAATTAATTATGTTTTTTTCTGATTTATTTTTTTTAAGGTACTTGATTCCAAATGCAGGTGATGCTACCAAAGCCATAAAACAACAGATCATGAAAGTATTGGATGCCTTGGAGAGTTAATAACTAAAGACTTTGTAGATACCAGTTTATAAAAAAGAAGCAACCAAGATACTGTATGTGGACACAAGCTGACTGTTTCCCAACTGAATACTAACTTAAGAGAATTTTTCTGTTTGCTGGTGGGAGTGCCTGAGTAGCAGGCTTAAGATAGGCTAAATTATTATCAATTTCTGAAACAGTTTTTTAATTTTTTAATTCTGTTTTTTTTGTTGTTTTGGAGAAATGTTTATTATAAAGGTCAGTTTGTTTCATTTTAATGCAACTTTAATAAGAGTGATCTGCGTCTTTGCAGAAGCAGATGCAACTGGGTTCACATTAAGTGTGTTTAAGGAATGAACCACTGTGAGATACAGAAAAGCAGTTGAAAACAGAATGGTGTTTAAATTATTGTCCCTTGAAAGTAAAATGTCTCCATGGCCTACAGTCTATAAATCTGATTTTAAGTAATATCTAAGAATAATTAAAACGTAAGTTTATGAGCAGAGCAGAGACAAATCTTAGAAATACTGTTTCTTCATTAAAAATGTTTAAGTCCAGCTTGGGCTGAAAATAAATGGAAAAAATGCAAGCAATTTGTAAAGTTAACTTTTTTTAAAGTCTTTTCAAGTACTTGGTTAAATAATTAGAATTGGTGGTAAGGGCTATTTCAAAATACCAAAAATAACTGTAGTTTTCACTACACTACTACTAGTTGTGGGGTTTTTAATTACACAAAATTTTACATTTAATGACTTGAGGCCGTTTCTCATGTAACGATGAGTATGTGCATTGAAATTAAACTTAATGTTTCTTGACAAAATATGAAAGTTGAAAACAGGTGACCTTGCTCCTCAGAAACAAAATGTCCAAGACATTTAGATGTTTAAAAACCTCCAGTTCAGCAGAGAAGTGAGTACATGTTGACTGAAGGTGTGTTCAGCAAGAAAACGAATGGACACAAAGTAAGTGAAGAGATTCAAGGGCTATGCCTGTAAATAAATGTATTCTTAACCCGTTGCCCTCGTGGATTCAAGCATCTGTTTAGATTATTATAAATATCAACTTCTAAACTAGTTAATGATTGGGAGGTGGTAAATATGGGATTGCTTATCATCAGTTTCCACCTGCTCACAAACAGTTCTCTTGTTTAAAAAGCTCAGTACAGGAATGTTCCTGTGAGCAAGGCATAGCATCTCTGTAGACTGATGGGAAATCATCAAAGGCTGAAATAAAAATAATGGGGATTAGTTTTGCTGTGTGAAGTCTTCTGAGTATTTTATGAAAACCTATGATTTGGTACTTCATCAGGAGGCAAAGTAAGTTAAACTGACCTTTATAAAAAACTTTATTCTAAGTTATTTTACGAGGAATCAAGCTAGGGCACCTTCATTCTGGAACTAATTCCTTTTTTTTTTCTTCTTAATATCTGAGTAAACCCCAATAGAACTTGAACTGTTGAAGATATTTGCATGAAATTGCACCTGGGCCAATGCTCATGTATTTATAGATTTGCCCAGCAGCTGTTGTATTACATTTTCCTCTTCCTAATCCCTTCTGAAACTACCCTCAAGAGTCTATGACTCTGTGCCTACTTCAGCAATGAGATTTTTTTCATGTAAAGTTGTTTGTGCTACTGTTTATAAACTACAGTTGTAAATAAACCAGTACAATTTGAACATAACTTGTTCTGTCAGAAGCCATTTAGTTCCATACTGTGTGTGAATTCTCTGAATTCAAAGTTTTTCCTAAATGTGTTTTGTAAATGGAAACTGATTTGATGCTTGAAGTGAAGCAGCTGATTATGGATCATAGGGAGCTATTGCCAGTGACTTCTTAATGTAAGTATTTTGGCACTTAGACCAATTTCATTAAGTACTTTTGGGTGGGCCATAGTAAGCTTTCGTAAAAAGGCCAAAATGAATTAACAAGTGGTCAAATTATAGGAAGAATATCTGCGTAGATTCCAGACTTCTTGGCATCATATTTTTTATTTTGAAAATGTTGGCAGAATGATATAACATACTTCTAGTCAGGAGGGGAAAAAGTGAAAATTTCACTCAGTAGTTAAACAGGTGTATTTGAGCATTAAATGTCAAGTGGCTAATTTGTATGTTTTGTGGCGAGGACAAAAAATAGAGCTCTTTTAGATCTACACTAAGTAAAGCAGCCGTAAGTTTTTAAATCTCTTCTGTTTAGAAAGTATAATCAAAGCCATTAAGAGGCTAATTATTTATAATTTTAAAGGCAATGTGCAGTTTATCAACAGACTACTTATCTTTCAAAGCTCAGTCCAAACATTAAATGGTGTTTTGTGCACCTCTGCCCACAATTTAAAGGGTACTTTTGCCTTACAGGGCACAGACCTGTAGTTACTACATTTGTTACAAACCTTGCATTGCTAGGCTGCCTGTTCTAGTGCCCTGCTACCCTCAGTGTAAAGAAGTTCTTTCTCATGTTGAGGTGAAACTTCTTTGATTTCAGTGTACAGCCAGCGCTCCTTGTCCTGTCGCTGGCACCGAAGAGTCTGCCACCATCCTCTTGGCACCAGCCTTTGAGATGGTTTTGTGCATTGATGAGATCCCCTCTCAGTCCTCTAGTCTCCAGACTAAACAGGCCCAGCTCCCGCAGCCCCTGCTCATAAGGGGGACCCTCATCATCTTTGTGGTCTCTGCTGGAGCCTCTCCCGTACCTCCTTGTCTTTCCTACGCTGAGGACGCAGATGTGGAGTACTGTGGAGACGTTTGTACCTTTGGAGATGCTGTCCTTACAAAGGCAGATAGGTGGGGATGCCCCAAGGGAAGGAGTGACCTGTAAACTGCTACAGATCTCGTGGGACGAGCCCTTAGCATAAGGCTGCCGGGGATCGCGTGGGGCGGGGAAGAGGCGCTGTGAGCGCAGCAGCCTCCGAGTGCCGGCAGGTTTGGGCGCACAGCTGTTTGCCAGCTGCTGCATTNCCCCCGTGCTGCGGGACACCCCCCCGTGCTGCGGGACACCCCCCCGTGCTGCGGGACACCCCCCCGTGCTGCGGGACACCCGCCGTGCTGCGGGAATCGGCCCGCACGCCGGTTGTCGAATCCGCCGCGGGAGCGGGACTGCGTGTCCCAGCAGCCCCGCCGTGGCCGCGCATGCCCGCGCCGGGAGCAGCCGGGGATGCGGGCGGCCGGCGGAGCCATGGCCTGTGAGTGCGGGACCCCCGGCCGCTGTCAGAGCCCTTGGGGGTGGAGGAGTAGCGCGGGGTGCGGGGGGGGAAATAAAGGGAGCTGAGCTGTGCGGAGACCGGGATACGGCGCTCCCCGCGCAGCGGTCCGCTCGTCCGGAATGGTGACAAACTCCGGCGTGCTTGGCTTCTGATGTTTTGTAGAGAAAAAACAGCTCAAGACCAAAAAAATCGTGCTTTGTAGGGATATAGATGCGAACTATCCTTGTACTCCGATATGCTATTACGTGGTCTGCGTTACTTTTCCTGATAATTTCTTTTAAAGAAGCTTTTAATGCAGCTTTTCAAGTCTGAAAGCAGAGATCCCTTTCTAGGGAGCACATTTCTCTGCATTTCTGCTACTTCCACATCCGGAGGTTTTCACATCTGCTTGTGCCCACGGTTTCGTATATTCTGTTGTGACTGAGCTTTAATTTTGTTCTTTAATTCCAAACCTGAAGCACAGGGAAAAAAGATTAATGGTTTCCTAGCATTTTAAACATTATGGATTTTTTCCTAGTAGATGCTCTTTTTTTTTTTTTTTTGGTCAGTTTTTCCACGCTAAAACACATCCCACAACTATTGGAAAGTTTTCGACAGATTCCTAGTATGCTTATCTACGTGGGTGTGGAAATTATGGTTACATCTGTTCAGAAGATCAGTTCAGCTTTGTTTACTCAGTAGACCCAATAGTAAAAGTCTCTCACGTGAAGAGTGATACAAGAGCAGTTAATCATTTGCTTAAAATCCAGAAATTAGCCACTTAGCTACTGAAGTGAGACATAAAGTAGGGGGAAAAGATGTCCCAATCTCCAGTTTAGTTGAATCAGCTCTTCCTGTTTCCCTGACCAGTGAGGCTGTGTTACTTAAAGCTTTATCTTTTTCCTATAGTCATCTTTGACGTCTTGCCAGAGAAGACAGGTGCTTCATGGCTAGAGTACTTGTCTTTGTGAAGCCAGAGAGCTGGGGTTGGTTTGTTTGTTTGTTTGTTTTAAAGGAAACGTTTTTACTTGATCAGGATGTGTTTGCCTACAACCCAGGGTACTAGGAGATTCATGGAAGGAATTCCAAGGGATGTGCACAAAACTTGTATGCTCTGAAAGCCTGCAAATACAGAACCTGCTTAGCAGTGGTAGAAACTGTCGACAACACTTGCAACTTGCAAAGCAGTGATCAGGAAAGGTGGAATCTTTATGGGTCTTTATAGCCATTTCCCAGACTAGGTGTGATTTGAGGGACAAAAGCAAACCATTCCTTTATTTGGTGCTTTCGGGATTATCCAATCCTTTAGTTTGCTAGTAGCAATTTAAGACTTGTAGTGCTCCTCAGGGGACAGATAAATGGGCTTGCCCAGTGTTTAGCAGCCTGGGAAGGGAGTCACAGGGCTGGATGTCCTGTGGTGTCCCTTTCTGTAACACGGCACCTTCCATTGGAACACAGGCTGGGAACTGCCTGGGCTGAGAGAACTGGCACGAGAACTCCGTGATCTTTGCCCTGAGCAGGCTCAGAGCCACGCGTGGTTCCTGTTAGCAAGCCTGGCCTTCAGTGTTCTCCCTGTCCCAAGAGTCATAGACCACAAAATGAGTACGAAGTAATTTGTATATATGTTTAACAAGCATTTAAATTTTTCAATATATAGGGCATTCAAATTTTGAAGAGTTTCCTGGGGGAGTTCTGGTTAATATTCTTTGTTTTCTGCTGTTAGCCTTCCGTCTCGCTCTTATTCAGCTTCATGTGTCTGCTGTTAAATCAGAAAATCTTCAACGAGCCTGTGGACTGGTGAGAGAAGCGTCAGCTAAAGGAGCAAAAGTTGTGGCTCTACCTGTGAGTAAAGATCATGGTCTACTTAGCACCTATTCCTCAAACCCTTCGAAATCTCTTTCTAGTTACTAATTAGTTACTAATGCATTAGATATTCCTGTTCCTCTCTGGATAGCTTGGATGCTGTTTGAGGCTTTAAAATAAAAAAAGGAAAAACAGAATCTCTATCTAGCAGCAGACTTAAGAGGTGGGAAAACAAGAAGGGAAGAAAAAGCAGGTTGTCCTTTTTTGTTGTATAAGCTTCTGGTGAAGTTTTTGCTGGTTAGGCAATCCATCATTGATACATTCTGAATTCATGTAAGTGACCCTGTAGTTTGAATCTTTGCTGAAGAAATGCCCGAAAAGGAGATGCCCAGCTAAAGAATGTTGACATGAAGGTGAAAGAAGACAGGCATGCAGTGACTGTCTTTGCTCTAAGTATTCCAGATACATGAGAAACAAAACAGACTTAAAAACATTTCCAGCAGCTCATTTGTGGCTGAATTATGATTCAAAGACATTTTTCTTGTGACTTCCTTGTGTGAGGACACAAATAGCCACTTAAAATTACCGATCATTTCTGATTACTTCCTGAACTTCAGCAGGAGTTTCACACACGTGGCTGTGCTGGCAACAAGGTGACCTTCCCCGTGCAGCTTTGAGCCCTTCCCCTCTCTTCCTGGGGGTACGTGTGTTACTCGTGTACCCTGCAGCATCTGACTCAGGAGTGCGAAGTTCGCTGGGTGAACTTTTGGTCTGAACGTTTTACACACAGAGTGTTTTATCTCCTGGTGTTACAGGGGAGGCATTCAGCAACCCTCCCAGCTCCCCTGTGCTAACGTGGTTCTTGTGTCGCAAATGTGACCATTGAGCGTTCTTCCCGGGCCTCCTACACTGAGATTGTCTATTATTTGCTGGTTTCATCATGTGTACAAACACTGAGTTTTCCTGACTTTCTTAGCTGAGATACTCACTTTGGCAATGATAATTTATGCTTTTAGAGTACATGTTTTCAAACAAGAGCAAGGTATTTGGGATGTCATTTTGGTACTGGCATTACCACATGAGCATGAAATACACTGTTCCCTCTGTTTTGTTTTTTGAGGGTTTTTTGGTTGGTTGGTTGGTTTTTTGAACAACTTTATATAAAGAACAGAAGTAATTCACACTGACTACATATTCTGCACCTCTGTAGAGGCACATGGCAGTTTTCCTGTGACATATTCCTGAACAAAGACAAATTTTTGAGAGAAAAACAATTTGTAATGTTTATGGAGATAAATAAAAGCAGAATCTATTTGAATCTAGAAACTGATAGAAAGCAATTCCCACATCTGTCCCTATATTCTTACTGCTTTGGAGAGCACAGGACTAGGTGGTCTGTGCAGGTAGTCTGCAGTTTTGTTCTCATGTCAGCTCGTGCACAGCCCCATGCAGTGCCACTGCAGGCTCGCACAGAGCTCTGCTTGTTCTCTGGAGCCCCTGGTTTCAGTGCCACGCACAGTGACACTGCAGGGGGCAAGATGAAGGTGGAGGCAGTTGGCTTTGCTTTCGTTTACTTGAAGTTCAGCCCAGCTTTCAAAAGCCTGGGAAGCTCATTCAACAGCCTGCAGAGACTTCTCTTCCATCTGCAAATTCTGCTGTGGATTAGCTGGCACCTGCTGGGCCAGTGTCTGTGTATGGGGCAAAAGTACCACTCCAGTTTTAGTTCAGATATTGCAAGAACCCAGGTCAGTTGTTAAGAATTTTGTTTGAGCATCTAAGGCATAAATGTTTATTGTGCCATTCACAGCCTGATTTTTTTTTTTTTTTTTTTTTTTGGAGGGGGTGATGGTGGGTGGTTTGGTTGCAGCATCTGATGTGCAAAGGTAGTAATTGAGGCAGATGCCTGGGCTGGAAGTTACTGAAGGGTGAGTGCTGGTACTGTTTATCTGTGGCCTTCAGCTGTACTCCTTTAGGGAACAAAATGTGTTGGGGGTGTGTGTCTTGAATCCTCACAGAGCTGGCAAGTATAGTAATGCAGTGTGAAAGTTCTTGGTATCCTGGGCATCTCAAATACCACTACCCATCTAGTTTAGGCATCTAAACTCCTCTGTTAATCTGTCTAAAGATTACATGCCTGGTTCTGAGGGATAGCAAATCCTTAACTAGGGCATAAAATGGAAGAGAGAGTTCAGTCATGAGGAAATGGTGTTTAAAGGATTGTTTTAGCAAAACAATAAGTAATTTTGAGAAATGCATGGTTTTGCAAACATCCTTTTAAAAATTAAGAAATCGTGGGCTGTGGGTGAACACGAGCATTTCAGTTTTGTGTGGATCCATTTAGCTTGTGACTTGTCAAATGAGCTAGGTGGAACTGGGTTCATTGTTCTCATGTCCTTTTTGTTCCTGCTAAGCCTAGCCTTGTTACTTGCAGCTTGCATGATAGTTCTCGCTCATGTTCTCTTTGGCATGCATTCCACAAACACACCTGCTGTATTTTCTCTAATTGTTGAAGTCTCTCTGGCTTTCCTGATATCTTCTACTTTGCTTATTGAGGTCCCATAAACTAAACTCCTGTAACTAAACATTGTTTGAGAACGTTTTTAGAGAGGAGTTTGAAAAGTCACGGTACATGTCTTTGTAATGGTGTTACTGGATTTTAGCTTTTTCTTTTCCATCTGCCTCTAGGAATGTTTTAATTCTCCATATGGAACCCAGTACTTTAAGGAATATGCAGAGAAGATCCCTGGAGAATCTACACAAAAGCTCTCTGAAGTTGCAAAGGAGTGCAGCATCTATCTCATTGGAGGTAGTTTACCCTTGGTGACCATCCTATTGAGGAAGAAATGGGCAATGTCTATTTGTGTCATTGGATCAAAGTCACATATAATACAGTGGGGGAAATCTTTGTTCTTGCCTTTACCAAGGATCCATTCCAGAAGAGGACGGTGGAAAGCTTTATAATACATGTACTGTCTTTGGGCCTGATGGGGCTATGTTGGCAAAGCACAGGAAGGTAAGATGGCAGAATATTGTTATGAAAAGGTTTCTCGGCAGTTTTGCACAAATTATTTCATCTGTACCTAAAGGTGATATAAATTAGTACAATCTTGCACTAATAGTAAGTTCTGTACTGTCAGTGAGATTTCAGGTAATTTATATTTGGGACATGTGAACACCCCTTCAAAGGTGATCATGAATTTGTTCTTGATAAGGATGACAAAATACAGAAGGTATAATTGGCTTTCCCTGTATTTCTGGTAAAACTGAAAAGAGTAAAACCTGATCCAACTCAGATATCTGTACACCTTGGTCTAGGTCTAAAGCATTGTGCCACTTGAGTGGGATCAGGATTTTCCCTCAGCTTCCCAATGCATGTAGTCCTTCTGTTATCATACTGTTCTTTACATACTTTATGTGCTATACATATGATTAGTGCAGACATTCAAAGTCCAAGTTCCACAGTGAAGCTGTGCCTTACTGTCATGTTCCACCTTGACACTGCTTTGTGCCTTCTGAGAAACAGCCTCCTCCTTCTCACTCTGGAGTGTAGTTTGTGTTAATCTGACTGTGCACGCAGGTATTACTGGGTAGGTGAGCAAAGCTGATTTCCTTCAAGGATAAACAGAAAAGAGAATTTAAGGTTATTTGGAACAAATAAACTGGTGCAAAATACCTCTGGGGGGTGCATTCATTTCTTCTGTTAACTGATTCTGCACTTAGCTTCATTTACTAGATCACTTTTTGAAGTACTGTGTTGCCTTCCATCTGTCACACCACACCAGTCTGCAATAGTTTGTAGAATGAGTGCAAGCTTGTACTGTGCAAGCATGAATGCATAATAATATAAAATCAGCTCTACTTTTAGGAAGCTCCAGTCAGGAACAGAATCTTCCTTTGAAAGGAAGAAGTAAAGACTGTCTGCAGGGCCTCACAATCACCTGCAAAGCTGAAGTCATGGGAACTTTTGATTTGATGAAGGTATTTTTCTGGAGAAATTTTGCAGGAATGGGACTCAAATCTTAGAGAGGAAAATATCACCTGATTTAACATTCTTTAAAATCATCCTGCTGAGTTCAAGACATTTTATATGTACCCTTTATTTTGCAGGATTGCTCATTAGATCAAGAGATATAGCTATTTTGCAGGTATTTGCAACTTCAGACAGGTATATTTCTGTAAAGAAGAAAATGCTTTAAGTCACTGTTGGGGGATCTAACAATCTTAAGCAACATTTAGATTTGATCCTGACAAAAGAGTAGTCTACATAACAGTGGAGAACGCGTCAAATACCGAGCAGAGAAATTGTTACTAATTGTGATTAATCCCAGGATCATTGCAGGTTCATTTGTTTGACATTAATGTTCCTGGGAAGATACAATTCAAAGAGTCTGAAACACTGAGTCCAGGGAATAGTTTCTCCATGTTTGATACACGTGAGTACAAGACAAGCCCCTTCTTTAAGGAGCTCTACTACAGTAATAATACAGTCATTCTGGAGTTCTCTTCCCCCTCCTCACTCCCAGCAATGCATTTTTAGACTATCAGATTTATGTGAGGCTCTTGAAAATCATGGCAAATATTGTTTAAGTTTGTTTCAAGTTTGTTTCTGAAAGTTCTAAAAAGGCAAATTTAGTTGCAAAAGGAGGGAGTAGAAAGTGTTGAAGTACATAATGGAATTTGCCCTAATTAAAGAATGTCCTCTTCATTTGTTAAAGTGACTGTGTTTTTTATAGCATTTACAGCTTGAAAATGGTTCTTATAAAACATGGCTTAGAGAAGAATATATGTAACAAACAGCTACACTGGCACATTTTCATGTGAGGCTGATATAATAATGGAGACCATTAACTCTAAATCATAAATCCCATTCTAGCCTTCTTGAATCAACCACATCCGACAAAAAAGTAAGATCCCTACTCCTACCCCCCCTGCAGTGTTCAGGTATTAACAGTGCCTGTTTACTGAGCTCTGCAGTCCCGTCTCCCATGGTCACTTTATCCTCCTTGTAATGTACATGCTTTAAGTAAGTATAACTGCAGTCTTAGTCCATGAAAAACAGTGAGTTCTTTTTTTCTTAAAAAGGAAGTAACTGAAAAACTTGCATCTAAATGAGAATGTTAACATGAAGAGCTGATATGATTTTGTGGAAGTAGCTGTTCTTAAAGGGTAGATAAGACTGCTTCTGACGGTCTTTCTCTCATCATGAAGCATGAATTCTCCCCCAGCAAGCCTGTGCTTGTTGGACATACCTTTAATTAGAACTCCTCTTGTTGCTGTGAGACATACAAAACAATTTGGCAGGATGGCTACAGGGGCTCTTGTGATTGCTTTTGTGCACTCTGTGATAGCAATATGACTGTTGTCTCTTGTTTTGAGAACAGCATACTGTAAAGTGGGCCTGGGCATCTGTTATGACATGAGATTTGCTGAGATGGCTCAAATCTACGGACAGAAAGGTGAGGCTGGGTCACCTAAAGGAGCTTGGTCAGCCCTAAGGCCAGAACTAGGCAAGGCTGTTTCAGGGTGGTGGGTACTGGGCAGTTTGTGTGACTGGGCATTCTCATCCTCACCCAGTAACACAAAATTCATCTTGTGGCCAAGACTCTTATTCAGATGAGTGAGTCTTCTCATTGAGTAAAGTAGCCATCACTTCCTCCCTCATACACATTTGGGTATATCCCCACATTAGGTGACATATCACAGGTTTTGCTGATGTAAGTAATCACCTGAGTTATGCATGGACAGGCCCTATTTGGTTCCATCCTGGGCAGAGGTTGGGAAGTACTGAAGGAAACCTCAGCTTGAGTTTCAATGTGAAGGGTCACTCTCAGGTAAATCATCTTCCACTTAATAATGGTTGGGTTCTAATTGTCTTTTAACAAAGGTTGCCAGCTGCTGATCTACCCGGGGGCTTTTAACCTGACAACAGGACCAGCTCATTGGGAACTCTTACAAAGGGGACGGTAAGATCACGGTAGCAGCTTATCCTCCTGTTCCAGAGCGAGCCTTAGTGCATGGAGCTGAACTGTTCTTGTGTTCCAGATGACACTGTGCATCAGAAGTGGTGCTGCAAGGCCTCTCTGCCATTGGAGCTGCACCACACTTCATGGTGCATGGCCTTGGACGTGACACGAAAATGATTTTGCTGTCAAGGAGAAAAGCAGGAAATAGTTGGTTTTTCTCCTGCCAGGCCCTAGCAGTTATATGCCCTTTTCCTGTGGCTCTATAAGCACCCTTCACACACAAATTGAGAGAAGAGCCAATAACCATTTCAGAACTGCTCTAACTGCAGATAGAAATAGACTCAGAGATTCCTGAATGCAGTATTATTTATTCAATTGGTCAGCTTGAATCAACTTTGCTGAATGCTCATGTGAATAACACGATATTCTCTGCACTAATGCTGCAGCCAGGTGCTGGAGACTTCTCTTTCCAGGCTCAGCTTTCTCTGACCTTCATATCATTTACAGTTTTGGCTAGTCCTTAGGAGGATATGTACCTCGTCCTTTTCTGCTTAGTTAAATGGTAGTATAAAAACCAATTCTCACTTGTTCCCCCTCTCCCCTCATCTTTCTCTGAACACAGGGCTGTTGATAATCAAGTCTACGTAGCTGCTGTATCTCCTGCTAGAGACGAAAAAGCATCTTATGTTGCCTGGGGACACAGCACTGTAGTAAATCCATGGTGAGTCCAGTTAAAAAAAAAAAACCAAACCACCATACCTTTTTTTGGTAAAAAAATAATTTTTACTTGACAGTCGCACTTCAGTCCCACATTTCCATCTACTCTTAAAAAATGTAAATTCTTTGTAAAAAGCACAGGACACTTAAGCCCACATTCTCAAAATCATCATTTAAAACTGTCAAACTGAAAAAGAAAGAAACTAAAACTAGTTTAAGAGTACATGTTCATTTTGGTAGTAAAGATGGTCCTTAGTACTAGCATTTAGCATTAGTTGAGCTGCTGACCTTTTCAACTTGTCTCTGAAGTTCAGTCCATTATATATTTCTCATATAATTCTCTGTGTAGAACTGAACCATCTTAAACAGCTTACACAAAACTATTTCTTCAAAGAAAAACACTGCTTTGACATTCAGAAAGAACAAGAAGAATGTCTTCAGCTAGAGAAGAGAGAGATTCTGAGCAGAAGTCATGCAGGTGCACAGGAGGTAAAAGTGACCAAATCCTCAGGCAGTTATTTTTCTCTCCAATAAAAGTACTGATCGTTCTTCTCTAGATGATTGCAAAGCCAGAAAGCTTTGAGCTTTTAATTTTATATGATGAAAGCAGTAACAGAACACTTTAGCAGGAGACATAAATCCCATTCAGTACTTCACACAGAGTAAAAGTACATTCCTATTAAAAAGCCGGTGGGATTGCGAAAGGAGTGAGTGTTAGCCTTTGCTATATCTGGCTGCCCTTTCCCCTGGTTCTCATAGAGGCTTTTACCATGATTCTTTGTCTTTGGAACAGACTTATGGTAAGGAGGCATGTGTCACATATAAAATGTGCCATATATAAAGCCTGGAAGCCATTTCTATCATACCAGAGTTATGAATTGTGATGCTGTTTTTAGGAGAGCCCTGTCTTTACAGCTGTAGGCATGAAGGGTAGGAACTCCCTTTTGTACAAACAGCAGCAACTGGACTAATGCCTTGAGACCAATGTGTTAATGGTGTGAACAAGTGTGCTTAATTTTGCAGGGGTGAAGTCATAGCCAAAGCTGGGGCTGAGGAAACAGTTGTATACACAGATATTGGTAAGGGTAAAGTTGTTTTGGTTTTTTTCCTTACTTTCTTTCTTGAGTACAGGTCATGAGACTAAGGAGAGACAGTTTTTTAAGTCTGTGGCCTTGCACATGCAGCTACAGATGATGCAGAATTCCACTGCCTTCTCTACCCTTGCCAGGTTAGAGCAAGAACAAGCAGCACTTGGCTGTACTCTTCCAGTTTCCTCAAGCTGCCACCTTAGGAAACTACCTTAGAGCAAAGCTGAGGCTTCCCTCAGTCCTGGCTGCCCTTTTGCAGTGCCCTACAGGCTCACTCTCTGTGAAAGTTCTCTTTTCCCTGCCTTACCTCAGAGCAAGTCAGGAGCTTTCTTTTTTGACTGCTGTTCTCGTAACATTCTCTTCTCCCCCTGCAGATCTGAAGAAACTTGCAGAAATACGTCAACAAATTCCTATTTTAAGCCAGAAGCGTTGTGATCTCTATGGTGTAGAGATGAAAAAGTGAAGCTGGGTGAAGAAGGAAGGGTTCAGTTGCCACAATGGCTGTTGCCTTCATCTTTGGAAGGATTCCCTTACTAGTTGCTCCACAATTAACTGCCAAACGTGCCAGTTCAAAAACCACCGTGCAACAAAACCAACTTGGTGCAATTCTAAAATTGATTCAAATTCTACTTTTATATCTTCTCTCATACTTATGTATTTCAAAGTATGAGGATAAAGATGGAGATGAAATCAGTTCAACACAGCAGTACTTAACATTGCATTTATGCATCACAGTGTTTTAGTTACTTTTTGGGGACTTTATTGTAGAACACAGAAATGGAAACCTTGTTCTCTGAAACTCAAGTCAGCTTTGGTATTATGAATTTTTCAGTGAATTATCAGATAATCCAGAAGCAACCATTTTTCCTACGCTGTCCTTTGTACATGTACATACCTTAACAAAGTTCCTTGAATACCCTACTTCTAACTTGGAAATCTTACCTGGAATATGTGTATTAAATTCTCCTTATGGCAATTCCTGTTGAATGCTGAAGTGATGTGGGTTATTGTGTTGTTAAAAGAACTCACGTGTTGCCACACCTTTGTTCTATATACTGCTTCCTTCATGTAGTGTCTGGATGGGCTTTAACTCTGCTGCCTGGCACTTCTCACTGGAAAAGGCTGAGGGGAGTCAGGCAAAAGGGTTAGAAAACATGTTGCACTGATAACTCTTCCTGCAGGCCTTTTTTTGATCTGTACTTTTCACTGCATTTTGTACAGATTGGAGGGTAACTCTTAAGAAACAAGCCACAGAGCATAAGATGAAAGGAAGATTTATTTGTTGGAAAATAAATATTAAAAAATTAACAGTTTACCATTCGAGTCAAGTCTCCTGCATTAGATTAGTGCCTCCCCCATACTGAACAATCTGCATGCATGATGGCCATTGCTGGGCTCCAACTTCTAAATCATAGTAACTATTATGCATCCATCTTCTAAGACTATTCTGTCTTTCCCTCCCCTCTCTCTATTAGTTTAACATGCAGCAGTGACTAAATACTATCTTTGGAGGATTCATGTAGTGCAGGATTCTCATAGGCTGACCACACAAATTTAAAAAATGCAAAGTGCAGTCTGCAACAGCCAACAATCTGTGGCCTGGCCCCTCCTCCCCTGGAATTCCAAACAGAGAAGATGGATGAAAATCTGTCACAAGCTACTTGGATGAACTCAGCTGAAGAGGTGTCATGAGCTCCCTCCTATTCAGTCTGTCAGGAAAACTTCTAAGCACCTTGTTTTAGTAGGACATTTAGTAGGGTCTCCAGCGTGCTCCACTTGTGATACAAATGGGACTGTGAGTTTTTGAGGGTGTCAACGAAAAAAAGTACACTGTCAGTTCTCAGATATAATTCTTAAAGCACCCAATACTCAACCTCTGTGTTGGTAGAAAACAGGCACTTTAAGTATCTGTATTATACATGTGCACCACTATTCTCCAAGTATAGAAAAATCAACCACAAAAAAACCCTGAAATACTTCCAGAATTTCAGCTTGCAAGAATTTTAATTATTTTTAAAGAAATGGCAGGAAACACTGTCACACCTGTTGCGCTGGGCAGTGTTGGTACCACTGGGCTGATTAAAGCTGCATCTAAGTTGCTCTTGGTAGTTCCAGAGTAAATTACATTACAGCTCTTCAGTGTATGTTGGTTGCCTCCTCACTTCCAATCTGCAGTTAGATCCTGGTAATTCAAGTCATAATACAGAATCATGGAATATGCTGAGTTGGAAGGGACCCATCAGGATCATCCAGTCCAGCTCCTGGCCCTGTGCAGGACACACCAACAATCACACCATGTGCCTGAGAGTGTTGTCCCTGTGAATAACAGGGATTAATACATCATCAGAATTAAGTTGCAAGACAACTGGATGTAGAAGCAACTTCCCAGAGTATCCCTCCAGGATACACACCAAGTTTACCTAAGTCTTCAGTACTAGATTCCTACATAACTTCAACAGATTTTTTTTATTTAAATAGCAGTAATACTTGTTTCACTTCAGTTCTCCATTCTCAAAGTTCACATGCACACATAATTAAAGTAAAACCTCAGCTGTTATCAGCACTTCAAGAAAGTCCCTTTCACTAAAGGACTCCACCTGCATACACACATCAACAAGGCATCAGCTACTCCAGATTCCCAACCTTCCTGGTTGGACCTCCTGTCCCCTGCACTCCCAAGATCATACCTCTGTGACTGACGGAAGCAAGCAAAGATCAGATTTGTTGATTCCACATCTCAGTCTTTCTCAAAGGTTGAAGTGAGAGAAGATGACGAGGAGTCAGTCAGTCAGTACTTCCTGGATTCAGAGCAACATTAAATAAGCACAGAGCTCCTCACCACTGCAGAGAACACCTTCACCAAAACCTGTTCTTATACATGTCAGAGAGAGATACTTGAAGATAGTATTTATTTTTTCAGTTTACAGGTGATATGTCATTTACAAAAAAATTACAGACAATGTATCCTTTCAGTGCAGTTTCAAACTAGTTCAAAAACAGGCAAAAGTCTGTGATGATTTGGAATGCTAGTAAATTGACAGCACATGCTTTTTTCCCTTAATTGATTGGGCGGGGTAAGGAATGGGGCACAGGTGGGGTGACGAGGAGAAAATGCCAATGTAAGTAAGGCCATGCGAATAAAAACTCCTCAGGAGAAAAGAACTCCTCAGTCTGGCATATTTTTGTTCTCAGGTAATTGATGCAGAGATTGGAAGTTCGAGAAGACGTATGACACCTGTTATGTGCAGTGCCCTTAGAAGATGCCAGTACCTTCCCATACCTTCAATTCTACACCAGTGCTATGATTTCAGATCACCTACTGACTCGCTAAAATAGAATGATTAAATCTTTATGTCTACTCCCCACCATTTGAATTCTCAGCTGTAGTTGCTGGGAGAAAGGAAGGTCAAGTTGAAAATGCAAGTTGCTCCTATATGGTGGCACAACTACAGAACAAGACAGTTTGACTACAGCTTCATTCATTTCTTTAAAAGATTAAATACGTTAGACAATTCACCACAAAAAAATCTATGATTTCAGGATGGAAAGAAGCCCAAACTAGTGTGTCAAACTAAGCTACATCATTTGCATGAGGTTTATCCAGCTACATCAACCCAGGGAGAGGCAAGATGGATTGACTGACTTCCACTCCAGAAAGATCAACCCAAAGCATGAAGTTCCTAACCAGAGGAAGACTATTTTCAAAATCTGCTGTTTGCAGCACGGTTGCCTCCTTTTTACAGCATTTGTCATCTTGGACAAGACAAAGTCTATGGAACAAGGAAACCAGTGCAGATTCTAAAGCCATTATTTGAAGTTTTTAGCAGACTCTTTGTTCCTTATTTGACTCAATCCTGCAAAGGGGCTCTTAAACGAAGCAGATCAACACAGCAGTCTCAAGAGAATGAAGAGTATTTAGATGGTCTGTGAGCATTTCTGCAAAAGCGTCAGAGATACAAAGATTATACGCAAGCATGACCTTACCTTTGGGAGCTTGACTCCCAGCAGTGCTTTCTGTTCTTGAAAGTCCCTCTGAACCCTCCAGAACAATTTCCCATGACATTCAAGTAAGGGCTGCTGCCCAGGAACACAGCCTTCCTCCCAGTAAAGTCTATGCTGAAGCAGTGTTACCTGACCTCCTTCCCCAGCCACCCTTTTTACTTGATCTCCTAGTCAGTATGCTGAGGTGAAGATAAGCACTATCAAATTAATTCCCTAATAGCTGCCACAGGACTATTTCTAAGTAAGTTATGCAGAGGGTAGAAAGGGATTTAAGGGAAGATTGTGCATGCTCGCATGTATTTACAGGGATTCTCTCACATCTACCGACTTAAAAAAACCTTCTATTAATAAAGTTTGAAAATTAATTTGTGCCTTTTTGCAAAATTAAAATCAACCCTCAAGGATTAATTGGATATAAAAAAGAAACCTATTTTACAGCACTGACTAGTATTACCTTTAAAATCAACAGGAAAAAACCCCACATGCTGTAATATTATTTCGATAAAGCAGAGATCGCCCACAACAATCACCCAGAATGAACTAGTGTGAAGTTTTTATTTGCATGGCCAAAGTATCTTCCTTTTGTTCCCCTGTAACTTTATTTCCCTTAAGGGTTTTGCTGCAGAAGGAACAAGATGCAGCACCGCATACTTCCTTGAACAACCACTCCCACAACACTTAAACATTTAACAGATGTAGCAAATGACAACACCACGAACAGGAAAAAACTAAGTTCCACCATTCAGCATGGTCTGCAACAGCGTCTTTAGGGCTGGCTGAAGTGGGCAACTTCACTTTAGACCGTCATTTCCTCCTTGTTTCTTTACAGTGTTGGTGGTTTCAATCCATACTTCTTTGCAACTTCTGTCTGGGCATAGGCAGCATCACAGAGGGAGTAGAGGTGGGCCATCTCCATTTCGGATTTGGCCAGGTTGATAGCTTTGTTGAACATTTCAATGGCTTTATCCAGATTTCCTCTGAAATAAATGAAAATTTAGTCCAATTAAGACTGCCAAAGCAATCTTTTCATCTCTACAACATCTTTTTTTTCCTTCAAGACTTAAACTCTCCACTGCAAATAACTTAGAAGGGCTTTAGGAGGAACAACCACAAGAACTTGTGATGATGCTGAGTCAACTGAGGGAAGCTATTACCAGGCCTAAGCAACTACTACAGCTCTTAAGTAGCCTTCTTCTTGAGAGCCCCCACAGGAGGTAGTGCAGGTTAACACGTTCTCCACGGGACACCAAGTTCAACATAAATATAATGCTGGGACTACTGAATGAACTCTCATCTTGAAAAAACTTTGTATATGTAAGAGGAAAACTAGCTCAGACAGAAGCACATCATTTAAGTAGGAAATGCTTGTCCTTTTGACGACTCGACATTCAAAAAGACTTAACTGCTACACGCCAAACTTTTGCACAATTGCAATACAATGTTACAGAGCAGTGCATCGGTGTTTCCTCTTTACCCTGAGGACTCGCAATCTGCAATCCTGTTGGCTGCAGGAGAGAACAGCACAGGATCTTCAGTACAAATGGCTCACCACGTTCAAGGACAACATTAGATAGATACAAGTGAAGCCTAGTAATGATTAAGGAAGTCACTTGCAATGCAGAAGGGATGTATATAAACATACAGTGACTCATCTGCATGTTGCCCAGAAAGTATGAGATTGCTGAACGTGAGAAGTTGTGAGATCATAAATCGGAATTATGCCACAGAGAATGGAAGGCTTTAGCTATGAGTTACAGAACTGAAATCAGGACTTCTCCCTGGCCTTGCACAGCACCAGACAGAAGATCTTAAGACTTATGATCCATAAGGAAATTTAAAAAACTACTGTAATTTCAAAATTAACTAAGAACTCTTAACAATGCAATTCGGCATTACCTTTGCACTTCAATCGTTCCCATGGTTTCATATGCAAAATCACATTTGTTATCAATTTCAATGGCCTTGCTTATGAGTTCTAACCCTTTGTCTAAATCTTGCTTCCACTGGAGCTGAAGTAAACTAGAAGAAAAAGAACATTTCAGACTTCACATACTCCCCCCAAAACCCTGATCATGGTAAGCAATGTATAATAAACAGTTTCCAAAGCAGAGTAGACAGTAACTTAGTAACTTCGTGACTTTTAAAAACACGTATGTTGAAGTGAATTTCAATAAGCCACAGTATTGCTTTAATGACTCTAAGGAAGGGCAATATTCTCCCAAGAAGATTTGTTAAACTTGTTTTATGAAATTAAAAACTTGAAATTAAGGTAGGGCTAAAGGAAAAGTCAGATGTACTTCAAGTAGATACTCAATTAGCAACGAACACCGATGAAAATTCCCTGACACTTATTTACAGTTCAATCAAGAGAAACTGTAGAAATACTTTTAAGAGACTAAGATGTTTTCACAAAGTTATTTTTCCTGGCTTAACTTCTAAACACAAACATTCAATTCACCTAAATATGTCAACTGCCCTCAACCAAAAGCATTGCAAACTCAATACATACCCTTTATGAACATATGTAGTGGCATTGTCTGGCTCAAGGTCAATGCATTTATCATACATTTCATCAGCCTTGCCAAACTGCTGTTGATCAGTTAGTGCCTGCATCAAAAGAGAAACTTGTTTGTCAATAAGCAACCAAAGCATCCACTCTGCATTAGGCAAATTCTAATTAACACCATATTGATCATGTGTGATTGCATATAGTTCCTTTATTATAGAGCAGGCCAGGCACATCAGTTACCAGAGAAAAGTTTCAAAATTGAGGCCTTTTAGAAGAAAACTACTAAGCACAGTACCCCTTGTAATGGGAGATCCACAAGCAATATGGTTCTGCAAATAAAAACCATTCTAAAAATACATACCTGGAAGCCTCACCACTTCCCTCAAAGGGAAAGCCATCCATATTACCTACCTACTTAAAATCAGAACATCTCATGCCTCATACAAAAACCAGCAACATGCTTTCTTAGAGAAGAAATTACAGTCTCCATTACAAGTGTGCTCCATTCAGCTGTCCTAAACCAGTACATGCCATTTGTAGCAGAAAACTTGTTACCTTAGTTCCACACATTTAACTTCCTAGGGAACCCCTGAGATTAATCAAGTGAGATGCCACACAAATGCAGGAAGGGGGGAATTATGCAGGAATAACCTCTGTCTCCTAATAACCACCCTCAACTCTCTTTATTCTGCTCTATATTCAACTCTATATCCTGCTTCACCCATTCCCCCTCTACTTTCTCTACCCAGAACACCCATTACCACAGATGCAAGCAGCTTATTTAAAACAGCACGTGTTATCTCAGAACTTGGTGTCAAAAATCTTCATATATTATTTGAAGAAATGCATGTTATCCAAGATAAAAAGTGCAAGAGAATGCAGAATTTTCTTTAATTGAGAGCAAAACATACCTGAGCATAGAGTGCATAGCCCTCAGCACACTTTGGAAATTTCTTAATGACATCTTCAAAGCCTTTCATGGCTGCTTGCACAGTCAAAGCATTACTTCCTGTATAAGCTTGGCGATACTATTCAAGGGTTAAAAAAAAAGGAAAAAATTACACACCACCACACAAAAAGAAGTGACCAGACCTGCACCATAATAATATATATATAAGGAAGAGAATTGGGACTGTTCAGCTTGGAAAAGAGAAGGTGCTGAGGTGACCTAATTGTGGCCGTGCAGTACCTGAAGGGAGTCTAAAAGAAAGTCTGAGAGGGACTTTTTTTACAAGAGCGTGTAGAGACAGGACAGTGGGGAATGGCTTCAAACTGAAAGAAGGCAGATTTAGGCTAGATATTAGGAAAACAATTTTTACCGTGAGGGTGGTGAGGCATTGAACAGGTTGCCCAGAGAAACTGTGGATGCCTCATCCCTGAAAGTGTCCAAGGCCAGGTTGGATGGAGCCCTGAGCAGCCTGGTCTAATGAAAGGTGTCCCTGCCCTTGGAAGGGGGTTTGGAATGAGATGATCTTTAAGGTCCCCTCCAAACCAGGCTATTCTAAGGTTCTGTAATAAGTTCCAGAAGGTGACATGCCTTTATATCCTGCCAAATCTGGTTTTGGGAACCCACCACGTGTCCAAGTCTCTGGACTTGGAGAGGAAAACAGGTGAAAGAAGGAAGTCATAGGGCCTGGCAGTTGTAATAGCATCTCCCTATTTCAAATGCCTAGAAATTCCAAACCTAGCATTCCTCCTTGTTCACACCATGCAAAGCTGTCCTGAGAAGATTCTTGCACAGAGTCTTCTACTAACTTGAGATAGTTTGTTTCCAATTTCTTGAAGATCAACATTTCCCACAATACTACGGCTTTACTAAAATCAATTTTCTGTGATACAATTAGAAAAAAATTTTTGTTTCCCTCCCACGACACAGAAAAAATGCCCAACTGTTTGAACAATGAATGTTTCAGAAGGAAAGTAGGAAACCCATGTTCCAACTGAAGAAACTGCTGCATTATCCCTTTACCTTATTACTACAAGACAGAGATGTCTGTTGCACTATTTTCCTATTACACTGGAATGAACCAGAGAAACACAATGTATTTTTCCAGAACTCTTTAAAGAAAAAGACACCCAGATACAAACCAGCAGGTTACCTACCAGAGCAAAACATTTTTGTGCTTGAGCCAAGGCAGAATTGGGTCGCAATCGGATACATTCATCAAAGTCTTCCACAGCCTCTTCAATTTGGTCAAGCAGGATTTTCAGCTGGCCAGAATGAAACAAAATTCTATTTCTGTATTTCATCTGTGCTTCAGACACTTACGTGATAATTCACTTACTATCAGTTACTCAAAACATCTCCAGCTCAGTTTTAGAACTGTCTAGAAACCTACTAACCTGTAACTAAAAATCACAGTCATAAAGTATCAAAGCTGCCAGTGAAACTCTGGCTGCGTACACAGGAAGGCAATGTCCATGTGTAGGAATTGAGAAAGCTTGCATTTTAGACTGTTGCCATTACTCCTTTAGCATTATGTCCAGGCTCTAAAACTATGCTGTGTTTTCTCAAGTCATTTTGCCTCCCTTTAGTCAATGTCTGTGAACTATTTCAGTGTTGAAAAGTCTTGCCTCTTCCAACTTGCATTTCAATTTTTTTGTTTGCTTGCGGGTTTTTTTTGTTTTGTTTCGACATTCTCATTCCTCCACAAGAGCAGAGCTCCCTTCATCCTTCTCTTACTTTACTGTGAAATTACAGTAAACCATTAATTTTCAATCTGCAAAAAACTTTTACTCCCTTCAATCAACACATAGCACCATTTTTATTTCTGAGCACTAAAGAGATCTAATGAATTCATAAGGACATTCGACCCATGGCAGTTTTCCTTACAAATATGACTTAGCGTATGCGCATATGTTCCTTTTTTACTTCCAGCACTACTTATACTAGATGTCTGTGGAAGCCGGCCTCTCTAGGTCTAGAAATTAGTCAAGGACACAGCAGTGTCACAGGCCAGAGAGGGAGGAGCTGAACAGGTGCAAGCCTAGGCCACAGTGCTGCAGGAGTTATCAGGGACACATCACATCCACTGTAGCAAAGCTTCCTTCTGTGCAGAAGCTGCTCTGCCATTCAGGCCACTCCGCAGAACAGCTTATACACTTTTACATCAGAGCTCATACTGACAGAGAGCTGAATCTCTGTCACTCTGCCTTCTTTCCTACAGCTACAGAAATAAACTGCTTCTGCCTGGCCTGAACCTGCAAATTAGACTCTGTGTTTATTCTGCAAAAGCTCCCCATTAGGAGTTCATGTTTTTCTGCCACAAACAATATCAAGTGCCTCCGGTGACACACTGATCGTTTTTCCTTTCGGTGCATATTGAAACAGTCGAGTACTGGGAAGAGATTTCTAATGTTTCTTACTTGTCCTCGATGGTGGTAAACATCTGCATTCTGAGGGTCAATGTCAGCAGCCATGTTGAAGTCTTGAGTGGACAGCACAGGCTGCTGCTGCTGCATGTACATGCTGCCCCGCTTGATCAGAGCGTTCGCTCGCAGCTGTGAAACAGGGACCAGCAAAGAACCATCAGCCACTCCAGTGACCCTCCACATTTAAGGATTCATTTCAACTACAGTAAATTTTTCACTTGACTGGTTTCTCCCACTGGCAGATTTCAATTATTATAAGCAGGAATAAGTTTCATATTGACTCTAAATGAATCTACTGCCTTACTTAATTTCAGCTATGTCAGCTTTCTGCTTTCATCTCAGTGAATTTTCAACTCCCCCCAAAAAATCCTTTTTTAATTTTCTATGCTTACAAATACATCAATGTCTTCTGAACATACTGAATATGAAAAGTACAATGAATGTTTTTCACTTATCTATGAACTGATTTTTCAGAGTGGATAAGCCTCTAATGCATAAAACTTGCCCTGTTCTTTAGTTTGTACTGCTTGGCATCTTTAGTTTGCATGATTTAGCTGTCTGAAAAATCAACAAGCCCTTGAAAAAAATTTGTCTGGAATAAAAAGACCAAACAGTAAATAAAGAAGAACACTTACACTAAAGTATCTGCAAACTTGGAAAAACAACTTCTTGAACTATATTGCAGGTTTATCATCTAACTTCTTAACCCAAACTACCACCCAGTTGTAACAGACAAGATCTTACCTTCACATTTGCATCTTCCATGCTGATGACCTGATCTAGGTCTGGTTTGGCAGCACTTGCATTGCCAATAAGTAAGTAGAAAGTAGCTCGCAGGAGCAAAGCTTCTGCCATGTATTTTCCCTTTGCTTCAATTTCTTTTGTGCTTTCACTGATAATTTTGTCATAGTTCTCTTCTTCCATATATTGTTTGGCTCTCAAATAGCCAGAGCTGCAAGTGAGGTAAGAACAGTTGTATACACACAAGCATTCACTGGACACTGCAAATGCAATTCAGATTTTTCATTAAATCATTACAAATGCTAACTTTTGCTATACTGTTACAACACCAGCATAGTTCCATTGGAACTTCCATTCCTGGATGAAGCATTCATAGATAGAAAACAATTTAGACAAAGAAGGGCTAAATGACATCAGAAATAAAGAAGAAAAATGTTTTAAAGCTTTTTGAACTTGAGCTTCATTTGTCCCTTGATTTTTTTTTTCACATGAAGAGGAGCAATAATCTCTGCCTTAAAACAAGAGGGCTGGGGTGGAAATATTAAACCTAGCAATCTGCATGTTATATGTGGAAAAAAGGATTTCACAGGAAAAACTATAGCACAACCTTGTTCTCAGCTGTGTCCTGGATTCAGTGAATCTGCCTGTAGATCAGGACATTCTATTTAACTTGAAAAAGACATCATAATGCTCTTTGCAATGGTTTCCATACTGACAGCAGTGCTACCTTCCAAAAATAAACTGGAAAACAGCATAGTAAGTTAAAGAAACCATTTATGTGATGCTCAAGCTCCACTAAAAAAAAAAAAACCAAACCAAACAAAACAACCCTCAAGCTTTTCTATGTTAGAACAAACTTCTCATTTATGGGCATTTGATTCCATGAAGATAAAACACCTTTTCAGCCTCAGTTGCTATAAATTCATAGTTTTCATTTAAAAATACTCTTTTCCTGGCTTGTCTTCTCCGTTACAATCCAAAGGCTAACTTGCTGTCTTCCTTGGAAATGTTCCCTCAGTATAAAATATTCCTTTCTCCAGAAGCATCATTCAGCTATCTCCAGTCCCCCCATCTTGTAAGATTTACTATGATGCTGCAGTAAATATTCAGTATATCTTCCCCATCTCATTGTCCTTCCTCTGTTTAGTGCAGGTTTGGAACTAGACGGTGAGATTTCACCAAGGTTTCATTTTAATACTGATATAATTTATCAAAGGATTTCCCATGCCAATAACAGCTGCACATTACACTGAACAAAATATGTAAATCACTGAAAACTTAATTCCAATACCAGACAATTCCCAACTGTACTGTACACTCACTTTTCTTTTACTTCAGAAGCTTCTCCCTCCTTATCCTTATCTTCATCTGATTTCTCACCCTTAAGCAAAGGTTGGGAGATTATATCATCTGTGAAAGAACTGAAGTAGGACTTAATGAACTGTGGTGAGGGCATCAGAGGCTCCCGATTCTGAAACAGAGAAATGCAATTTCAGGTAATTAGATGGTAAAGATGGAAATGAATAACAAATGTGATCATAAAAAACCCCAAAAAAACCCTGATGAATGAACCAATGTATGACTTTGCACTATTTCATTTAATCATCTGACGTTTTTGATTAGCCAGCTTGACCTTTAAGGATTCTTTGGATCACAACACTATACCCATCACCAGTAAAAGTAAAATGAAGGCATGCCAGGGAGGAGGGAGATAATACCTTTCTGCCTATGTGGCTAGAAATGAGGACTCTTAGGATATCATAGGACATGGGGTAGATGTACTACAGCAGTATGAGAGCACATAAATTGGGTGAAAAATGCAAGCTGGTGGTTTAAGCATGAGCCTAAACTCAAGTAGATTCTGAAAGGCAGTTTGCTCTTTTCTCCAGCTTGTCCAGGAGAAGCTGCTGTCTGCCATTACAATGGAGACTAAGGAGGCAGTATCCCAGTTCTATGTGAAACTTGGCCCAGATACCACACACTTTATTTAAAGACACCTTGCAGGTACAGAATCCTTTCTACAGCCAAAAAATATTTCTTGCTCAAAATAAACATTGCAGACAAGAATTACAATTCAATCTCTCCTGCAAGAATCCACTGAACGCACTCTTCTGAAGCACACCTATTTTGTGATGCTGCCACCACCCCAATAACAGCACAATTTATATTTGCTGCCTCAATACCACACACTTGTTTGAGTTTCTGTAGGAAAGACATTTAGCATCTCAAAACCAACATGTATTTCAGTACTTCAACCACTACCAAAAAAACGAGAAAGAATGTTTTAATAGCCAGAAAGAATGTTTTAATAACAAGCAAGAATGTGTTAATACCTGCTCCAGCCTTTTTGTAAACCTACAACCACTTCATATGGCTGCTCCAGGCTACCCCTATGCTTTCATAGTTCTCTTTTCTGCAGTTTCCAAACATTCATGCAAAGATGTCTGTTCCAACACACCCAGTTTCCATTAAGCTGCAAGTGCAGAAAAGCCCCAAGTAGGGCAGCACACCCACCTAGGATGTCTCCCAAATGTCAGAATAAATTTGCTTATTAGAGGGAAACAACTGCTAGAAGTAGATCCCTCTTCCCTACTGAGGCTTCAAAACTTTGGACAGGTCCCAATGGAAAATAACATTGGTACAATAGCAGCTTTGTACAGAACAGTTCCTGTTGCTTCTCACACTTCAGCAGATGAAGACAGTGACTTGTTTACAACAACTGACAGAATGCCAACAATCAGTGTTTCAACAAGCAGGCAGGTGAAACAACAATTTGTCTGAAACATCACAAGTCCTACCTTGTATTTCTCTTTGGCCTTTTCTTTTCCCAGAAGTTTAAGAATTTTATCAGCTAATAACATACTTTGCTGGTTTTGGAAGGCTTCTAAAATGCAGACTGCAGTGACATCTAGGAAACAACATACAAAAGTGAGATTAAAGAAATTCTGATAGTCACGGGAATATGATAAAATGTGCTACTGTTACAACTAATACACATCCTGTTTCCAGTTTGCTGAATTTACCACATTTTCCAAGACAGAAATTTGTATCCAAAATGATCCTCCTGGGATAAAAAGACTTATTGACAGTGAATGAAAGAAATTATATTTATTTTTCTCTTCATGTTTTTATCTAGATACAAACACACTTAGATGGACACTGGAAATGTATGCCTCCATCAAGGGCTTTCACCATTTTGAAACTTTGAAGATAATAATTATGTTCATAATATGTTCACATTGAACGTGCTAACACAGTTTGTCTTCTGGGACTTGTCCTACTTTTAAAATTCACAATCAGTCTCATCACATCTCACTTCTTCCTTAGTTTAAGAAATCTTCCCATATTATATCTCAAATTTTTCTGCTAATCTCTGTGACTTTGGAATGGAGCAAGGAGAAATACCCTGCTGGCCTATTTAAAGCCCATATCACATTGCTTTCATTCACACATAGAAACCTCTGCAAATGTTAACCCACTGCTGCCTGAATCAAGCTTTGCAGTGGGAAATGCACTCCTACAGTGCACTGTTTCTCTGCATTCTCTAGTTAAATGCTACCATAGATTTTTCCTGTTTAACTTCCATTCAAACATCAGTGAAGATGAACAGAGTTCAGACATGAAATTCAAGCAGTGCTTTGACTGAAAATGCTCAAAAAGCAAACCCTGGAGTTCTAATATAGTTTCTGTAATTCTACACTGCCATAAGGGACTATTAAGCCATCATTTATACAGAAACTTCTTTCAACTCTGACATGGTCAGGAAGCACATCTGAGTCCTCAGGAAAACACACTACACCAGGAAGAGCAGCTACACAATCTCAGCAGACACACTTTGCCCAAAGCAGGCAGCTGTTAAACAGTGCCTGAGCATGGGTGCAGCAGCAACATCTTCCCAAATTAGACTGCCAGGGATCACTGGAGGGTTTTTGTGGGTTTGTTTGGTTTTCCTTTCCCCCACTACATGGACATACCCTACTTCCTGTGATTTTACTGGCCATATGTGGTTGGCAGGTAGAAGCAGAATTACTGAAAAAGTGTAGTTCCAAAAAAAAAAAGCAAGAAAGATTCAGATTTAAAAAAGCTGCAAGCTAAACATCAAACAGAAATCAATGCTGAAAATAACCGTCACTAGCATTACTGCTATTAATACTAAAAAGAAGTTACATTTAAAAGCTGTCCTACTGTCACAGGGACACTTGACCTTTTTTGGGGCTTTTATCATCTGGTAGTTCGTCACAACCGCATAAGGTTTTGATTTTATTATAGCACCCTGGAAGTGCAGCTGGCAGTGATTGCAAAGGAGTACACTAAAAGAACTAAGCTGTCCTTTTCATTATGGCCTTAAAGGGCATAAAGGCATGCTGCCAGCAGATAGATAGATAGATAGATAGATAGATAGATAGATAGATAGATAGATAGATAGATAGATAACAGATAGATAACAGATAGATAACAGATAGATAGATAGATAACATTTCCACATCTTATTTACCTTCTAATTTAGCAGACCTAAACTAGCTTCATTATGTGTAACAAGAACTAACAGTTAGATTTGCCAGTCAAAGCACTGCCTTATGTTTTGTTCTTCTTTGACAACAAGCACAGCTCAAAATTTCATTTGCCTTTTAACCTTACATCAGCAGGAACGATTTCCCTTGATGAAATTCATATGGGTTCTTTCAAGCAATGTACTGCAGCTCTAAAGTGCCCTGAAAAAGCACACCTGACCTGTAGTTCTTATAAATTTCAAAGGCTTTTCAATCACTTCTTCCTGACAGTTCAAAATGTATTCTGTTTAGGAATACTATTTGGAAGGATTTGGCAAGAGTAGTTTTTGCCAAATACACAGTATTAATATTAAAAAAACCAATTTCATCTGTTCTGATTTTCAGAATCCATACACCAGAACAAAATGCTACTAAAACTACTTTCCCTCTAACACCTGTCCAGTGCATTTCCATGTAACTTCACCTGCAAAAACACCTTAGTTTCTGTAGCAGTTTAATTTTTCCAAAACCAATAGGGAAAAAGAAAGGTTTTTTACTGTATGGAAATAGAATGGCTGTTGTCTGGGTTGTCCACACAGCATGTTAGATGAATTCTGTCCTAATAGGTAGGGAGTTTTCTGGAAAAACACCACCTTGAGTGGTTACAGTAACATTGATGTCTCAGCAGTTATTTCAGATGTAAGCAGATGAGACCCTGACAAATGTGAAAAAGTTTCTTCTGACAAGAGAAGAATATGTATTTGCACTAGCTATGGTTTTAAATAATTAATTCATTATTACTGTAGTTACAGAAGTAAAATCAAAACAACTCCAAAGCACCAGAGGTAATTCTACTTTTAAATATACACATCATAACACACTCACCTTCTAAACATTCCTTCTTATTGTCTAGCTTCTCATGAGCCTTTGCACGTCTGAAGAGAGCTTTTACATATTTGGGATTAAGCTCAACAGCCTTTGTGCAATCTTGTGCCACTTCTGTCCATTTTTGCTGTGGGTGGAAAAACAACCCAGTGAGAGAGGCCTCACTCAGCTGCACTGTGTAAGCTTTCCACAAGCAGCTCCTGGGTCATGTGCACCTAACAGGGGCTGCACTTCCCAGGGCTCTGCTTCTACTTCTGCAAGTTTCTCAGTAAGAAACCACCTGGGCAGCACTGCCAGCCACCTGCACCAGAAAAGCAATGAAACAGAAAAGGAATTCACACAGAAAAATTAAATCCAACAGTTGAACAAATCCTATGGGAGGAGATAATGAGTTGATGCACAGATGCTTGCAGAAGGTAACACTAGGACTGAAAGACTGAAAAAAGGAAATACAATGAAAATAAGTTTAACTTAGTGCTAAAACACTTCCTTTTTTTTAAAAGTCATTTCAATTCATTAAAGCAGGATTTTCTAATACATGTTCCAGTGGACATACATTTGGGATTCATTACAGCATGACTTTGTGTTAGACAAGAACAGTTTTATCTCTCCTCCAACACCAGATGTCTCTAATCACAGTCTCTCACTTGATACTTTGAACTGTACAAAACTAATTATTTCACTCCTTTACCAATCTGATCTCATAAGCAAATCTGATACTATAATAAGCAGCACTGTTTGACTTTTAAAACTAGTACCAAGTATACTCAGGGATCAGGTAAATGTTACTTCCCCATGTGCAGAATTTTGGTCTTGGCCTTAGTAGGATTTTTGTGATTTTTTTTTTTTTAAAATTTTGAAGTAGCATCCTTCCAAAATACTTGGCCTTTCTCCTAACAGTTAACTACTCTTAGTAGAGCAAAGCAAAATCAACTTGTATACAAGAAAAGTGTTCCAGAGGATAAGAAATTAAAACCTTGCCTTAGAAGAACAGGATGCATAAGAATTACATAAGACAGATTGATAGTAGCTAGCAAATAATTTATTTACATGTAGGAAAGTACGATGAGCTAGTGAAAAACAGATGCAAGCAACAGCATCTTGTTATAAAGGCAGCAGGTACCATCACCTCAGGTCTTCCAGTGGACAGAAGTGACAAAATACAAAACTGATAATGCTACATTTTCGAATAAACACACAAATTATCTTTAATTTCTTACCAGCTGTTCATAGGCAGCAGCTCTATTTTGATAAAAGGTAGAAAGATCAAGGTTTTTCTCAGGAGGGCACAGGCTGATGGCCTCAGTGTAGCACTGAATAGCTAGCTCATATTTTCCTGCCTTGAAGTATTTGTTTCCTTTGTTCTTGGCTGCTTGGGCTCTACCAAGAGGGCTCTGAAAAAAGAAAGTGAAAGGTGATAGTTCAAATAAGAAAAGCATCACAGACACCAGCTATGCACTTAAGGGCTGATCTTCAAAGGCATAAAAATGGATCTAAGTAGTCAACTCTAGCCAAGACTTCTGAAAAAATCTCACTGATTTAATTTCCTGGAAACAAACAACAGATTTTCTTTTGCAAGTGTATCAGATAGGAGACAACTTTTTCAAAACACTCACTACACTGGTGTTAAACAATGCAGTGATTTCTGTTTGGAAAGCTAAACAGATTGTAATCTTACATGGCAGGTGATGAGAAGAACCAATGAGGTAAGTTATTTCTCCAAAGACAAAATGTACAAAGGCAACAAAGCCCCCACATTCATGAAACACATAGATGCAAAAGATCCTAACACTGATTTTCTGGATTTCTGCTCCTCTTTCACAGCCTCACTTCAAGGACCAACATTTTGGGGCAGTTCTGGCTAAAAACAGATGTCCAAGCACACATGCCATTCTACTGACCTTTCTGAGGAGGGAAAGGGCACACACTGGGGCAGTAATGCCTTACACAACAGCTGCAGGATTCACTGCAGCTCACCCACACTGAAAAGATCACCCAGGAGTTGCTGGGAATTGCCAATGCTGCTCTTTGACCACACTTCTGCCTCCTCTCCCCTCTCATCCACTGCCAGCACCAAATTACAACCAGACCACTGTAAGACACACCTGAAAGCATCTTTGCATTTCACCTGCCTGTTCCCCTTAATGCCTGCTCATTGCATGCCAGTCTGATCATTTTTATCATCTTAAGTGATTTTTAAAACTGAAAACCTGAAGGGAAGACAGGAGTTGCTGTACAACCTGTCTTTTAAGGCCTGAATCCCAATGCTGGTGTGAGAGAATCAGAGAATGGGTTATGGCCTTAGTTCCTACACAAAAACATCCAAAGAGAACAAAAGTATTTTACAGGAACTTTCCTGAGGGGAGACTTACAAGTGAAACCATATAAGGGAGAGAATTTCTTAAATGTCCCTACTGCCAGAAAAGCTCTTCTCTCACAAGACACCAATCACTGGGCTAATAAGACATCAATCTACACCATCTCTGTTGTTTACAGAACAAAACAATCTGCATGGCTTTCAGATTTTTCTGCTCCAAGGCTTTAAATTTAAGTTGACAAAAGACCATACACTGTGTGTAACTCTATGGGTAAAAGCCAGAATTAAGAGTACAGACATTTTTACTGAGAACCAGGTAACTGTGTATCTGATAAGCCGGTTTTTTTTTAAACTTAACCAAAGCCTGAAAAGGTTACATTTATTTCAAGCATGTCCTAAATTTAGCTTGAATTTTAACTACAGGAAGGGTTATGCATATGCAGCAAACTTAAGTTCATGAAAGCCAGCTTGAATTTTTCCTTTGGCATTTCTACAGCAAACCCTGTGAAATATCCCACAAAATTCAGTGCTGTTCCTCCTAACCTGAATCAAAAAACACACAACAAGGGCTACATTCATACATGTGTTCCCAGGATAAAAATTATTTAAGACTGCAGAGATGAAGCCTGTACTGCAACTAGATCACTACTTTATGATCGCTGCCCTCAGCCCAGGGATCTCCTACCCCAGAATGTGCCTCAGGCTGAGCACCCATCCATTCCATGCACTCTGACCATCCTGCACAAAGACACAATTTACAGAGGAGAACTCCTGGAAAAGGCACAGATGCAACCCCTGCTCCAGTGCCGGGTGGAGGATAGGAATTGTGACAGGAAGCAAGACATCTGTAGGTCTGGGGCTGCCCCTGGTGTTCTGCAGGGGCTTGGGAAGCATCGAGTCTTTGGACAAGCCTAAGAGCGCACAACAGGGAGCAAAAGCTTCAGAGCCTCTGCACATGACGTTATTAACCTTAGTAACTCTGTTATCAGGGTAAGTAACAGTTGCACTACTGCAGACCACACAACCAGCTACACAGAAAGGAATTACCGAACACATGCTCCCTCCAGAGCTCCTCCGCGGCACTCACTGCATGATGCAAGGAATTTGAGGGTAAGGAGTCAACACCCTGTCCCGTAATAAAGTCAGCAGCAATGCCCATGGCAAGGAAGAAATGGATTTGTTTGTTTATGCTGCCTCAAACTAGACTCCTATCTTAGAAGTTTCACCTCTGCACCCTCAAACCATTCTGCTGCAGCTCTCAAAACACAGCACTGAATCCAATGTGTGTTTTTGTTAGGTTTAGTTTCCTTTTTGTTTGGGATTCTTTGTTTTGGGTTTGTTTGGTGGTTGTTCTTGTTGTTTTGTGCTTTGGGGTTTTTATTGATGTTGGTTTGGAGATTTTTTTGGTGACTATTTAAAAAAAAAGCTATTAAAGAGCTCACAACACAGTATAGGCTGCAATACCTTTTCATGAAAACATAAATAAGAATATGAACACTAACTCTTAATGTAAGATCAGTTTTTGAAAGTTTGATAAGCCCTGACAAAATTTTTAAGCAAAACTTTTAAAATTCCTTCTCAATTGCTACACAGGATGTGCACAAGTCATGTACATAAGAACCTGATCGTGCAAGCAAACTTCATGCACCTCAAGCATAAGTAATCCAAAAACCTCACCTCTTCTACTTACTTGCCAATGCAGTAATTCTAGATACTATCTTCCAATTTCACTTGTTTTCCTCGCCTGATCCATTGCCACTCTATGTGGTGCACTGGACATTTTTTAACCCTGAGATGAAGGTCTATGTAGAGCAAGAAAAAACTCTCCACCTTGTCATCTTCTGATCAAAGCAATCTGTGCAACAACCAAACCAGCTCAATAAAGTGAAATAGAATTCCTTAATAGCTCAATAAAACAAATAACTCCGAAGTTTTTTGCACTTACACAAAAAAATAACATCTCAGTACTTAGGACTGCTTTCAGCAGCTCTTCATTAACAAGTCCTAACAGAGTCAAAGGACACTTGTGTAATTGAGTTATCAGTTACCTAAGTAACTAAACAAGCAGATTGCTAACTGTCTAAAGACCACACAGCACTGACAAAAATTTCTTAGCAGCTACTTTAACTTCAGTCAATGTAATTTTCCCACAAAACGTTCAGAAACTGTGTGCAAGCACAACTTTACAGCAACAGACTGCCAGCAGCAAGAGGAATAACACCTAGTAACCCCCCAGCAATGGCATTATTGTTAAACCAGCAGTTCAGAACTTTATGTATCTGAGGGACACTGTTCCTCAAGGCAGAACAAGAAATCTGCCAGCCAACGATGACAGTGATTCACAAACAGCAGCTCGAGCAGAGTCTCAGCATTTTCTTTTGGTTGAAAAGGATTTGCATGAGCCTTTGTCTGACAGATGACACGGAGGGGGAAGACTGTTTCAGTCATCTTAACTCAACCTGCAAAACAATAAAGCCCTCTTTTTAGCTCTCCAAGTGAGAGGACCCTCTTGATGAGGTACCAAAAAAGAAAGGTGTTCTTTCCTGAATACCTATTTTTCATCTTTTATGGTTTTTAATCAAAAAAACATCAACCATAAAAGTTCAAGTCTTATTTCAAACTGATACTGAAAGTATAAATGCTTTAAAGAGCCTCCTTTGCACTAAAACCACTATGAGAAAAGGCAAGTTTACATGGGCTTAAGATGTAAATTCAGAGTGCAAGTAAGGATGTATTATTGTTGCTGAAAAAGAACCCTAACAAAGAATGAGACACACCCTGGGAGCTGCACAGA
The DNA here is from genome assembly GCA_013399895.1 of Serilophus lunatus. Classification (NCBI taxonomy): domain Eukaryota; kingdom Metazoa; phylum Chordata; class Aves; order Passeriformes; family Eurylaimidae; genus Serilophus; species Serilophus lunatus. The sequence goes on along the minus strand of VXBA01000678.1, from coordinate 255,170 downwards.
GACTGTCTAAAGGGAATGAAGGGAAATTTTCAAAGTTTTCCTTAAGGCTGCATTATATGTAGAAATAAGAAAGCTGAAGTTTCCAGTGCAATTTGCCCACGCTGTCAGTCACCCCCCTGTTACATGAGTGTGCAACTCATGCCTACCACCAACCAGCAAACTGCACATGAGCTGCCAGGAGCCCAACAATTGTTCTCCTGCTCTTACACACACATTTCAGGGCTTTCCACACCTGTCCACTACAGTTGGCATCAAACAGAAAAGCCTCAGAGTAGGCCCACAGTGAGGTTTATTAGGCAACAGGTGCCAACACAATAGAAATTACTTCTGGCATACTTTGCTTAGATCAGTTCAGAGCAAGTACCAATTTGTTCATGTACTGAATTAACATCACAGCAGTGAGAGGCAACATTCAGCAACTGCTGTTAAAACAGCCCCTGGAAAGAAGCTGTTCCAGTTGGCTGTTGGTCCCAGTATGTGGCACCACAAAAGCCAAGGAGTTTGGTCACAATCACCCACCACTGCACTGGAGGACTGTATCCACTCACGGAAAAATGTGACAAGTGAACTGCCGTGGCCCCAAAAGGCTTTGTCTGCAACACACAAAGCCACAGGGTGACCTCCTCACAGACCAAAACCACAGGGTTACCCCAGGAACTTCCTAAAACAGTTAAGGGCCGATATTTGGACTATCACAGACTTGCAAAACGAATTGATTTCGACTTAAGAAGAAAAAAAATACTGAAGAAACCAACGCATCACTTCACTGACTGCCCAGTGCTCGCTCCTGTCACAGAAGGAGGGTATGAGACTTGCCAAGAAGTTACCATGGAACAAAAAAACATGAAGCAACTGGGCATCAACTGAAGCAAAAAAAGCAAAGCACTCCAACATGTTTAAGTTCTGCAACATTCACTACAAACCAAGAGAGCCCATAAAGAGCAGCTGCTGTTACTGAGTGACTGTAAGACATTCCATCCCAATTATAAGAAATAATGACAACTTCTGTAATTACCAGATGCAATTTGACTTTGCAACCTTTGAGCCATCCATGGATGCAGTTTTATCATCATCATCACCTGACTGGTCCAGTAACACCAGTTTCCTGTACTGTTGAGGAGCTGTGCTTACAGGAGAAGGAATCTCTAAAGTAGTTGAGCTTTTCCCAATATAGCACCTACACTAAGGGCTTCTGCCAACACCAAGTCAGGCACAGATCACACACTTGACCCAGTGCATCAATGCCAGGAGAGCCCTCTAGTCCAGCCTGGGGAAAAAAATGTGAGGCCTGGGCAGCAGGTAAAAGGAAAGCTTGAACTGCATGCAAAATAGTAACAAGTCTGAATAAAGAACAAGGAAGATTTTAGACCCCACATATTTTCAAAGAACAAACTCAAATAATTCAAGGTCGTGTCTTCAGACACAAGGAACAAATGGATACAAGGGCTGGTTTAATGAAATCCACAGAAAAATGTGAGTCCTAAGTTACACTGATGAGCGAAAGAACAGTTAGCTGACACAGCTGCTGGGAGTGAATTCAATATTCATCTCTATAAAAGACTTCTCTCTTGTGTTTGCACTGTGAAATGAATTACTGGCTCTTATTCACCGTGCAGATTTGTATGTGAAATCCAAGTGAGTTTAAAAAAACTCCCCACCACATTGGAAAGGCACACAAATACAATGCAGGTAGTTTTACGAGGAAAGCATCTGCAATGGATGTATTTTCAACCAGGGGGCTCACCAATAATACCCATAAATAATAAAATAGAAAACATGAAATCTATGTGGCATCACTGCTTTGAATATGAACAACAGGGAGACAATCCTCCCACATAAAAGCACATATCCTCCACACATTAAAGCAGTCAAGGGAACTTGCAGCCACATTCCTTTTCCTGCTGCAGCCATATTTTGACCAGCTAAACAATTATCTCCTGTAATCAGACAAATCTGATAACTTTTTCTAAGTAATATCACTCATTTCTTTACAGTGTAAGCCATAGCACTCTTCAAATAACTCTGGGTCACACCACTCAACTTATTCTTAGAGGCAGAGTGTCTTCCAGTCCATCAATTTGTGGAGCAATCTGAAGGACCCGGACACACAGTATTTGAAAACAAACACTATATACATGTTTTAAATGTTTTAAGAGTTTGCTTCAAGTAGAGCTGCAGAATGACTACAAATCACTGCATATTATACACTGGAATTCAGAAACACAACCAAGAAATTCAGAGTGAGCACACCAATGGGGAAGTCCCTGCAGCTATCCAAAGGTCAGGAGCAGCCTGCAAAGCTCAGCTCACACTCCCACAATTATACCAGATGCTGCTTTGCAGCCACGAGCCAAAATTACCACCCTCAACAAAGTCTGAATTTGTCCTCTGTACCTGACCTGCTCAGCACTGTCTGGGGCCCAGGAAGGAACAAATCACTGCATTCAAGTAACTGCCTCAAGGGCCAGCACAGCCTCCTGTGCTTCCAGGAATGCCCCAGGGTACCTGTGAATCACCAGCTGGGGAAGTTGCCTCCTTCCTCACCACTCCCATGTGTTCCTGCCACTGCCCACTTCTCCCAAGCTCTGGAAGCTGATTTTTTTCTCTTCTGATCACTTCAGATGGGAAGTGTAAAATGTTGTCTTGACAGTTGGAAGCATTTTGGATGGTACACAAGAATGGGAGAAGAAAAGGCAGGTGGGGATTTTCTTATCAATGCTGTTAAGTTTGTCAAATCCATTCCTTTAAACACTCTTGGCAAGTGCAACCTCACTTCAGTAATGCAGCGTGACTGCCAAGGTACATCTGTGACAGCAGATGTGCAGAAAGTGCATCTTGGAGGCATTTTCCCACACACAGATAGGCAAGAGAATTATGGATCTGATGTGGAGCTTCCACATTGTCCTGAAGTTTTTGTATAGGCTATTTTAACTGGAAATCCTCAGAACAGTAATTTAAGACAGACTCACGCTCACCTGGCTGATGTGAACTTCACAAGATGCCTCCAGCAACATCCTTTCCTATGTCCCAGTGCCAGGACTGGAACAAACACACATGGAACAAACTACTGTGAGGTGGGGGACGAACCAGGACCAGGGACTGTGAGCATTGAGGGCCCAACACATGGGGTGGGTCCAGTGGAGGGTGACAGAGATGAGGGACCGGAGCGTCTCTCTTAGGAGGAGGAGCTGAGGGAGCTGGGTCTGGTCAGGCTCGAGAAGAGATGGCTGAGAGAGGATCTCATTAATGTGTATAAATATCTAAAGAGGGTGAGGAGGATGGAGCCAGGCTCTGCTCGGTGGTGCCGAGCAACAGGACAAGAGACAACGGGCAGAAACTGATGCCCGGGAAGCTCCTCCTGAACATGGGGAACAACTTCTTTGCTGTGCAGGTGACCCCACACTGGAACAGGCTGGCCAGAGAGGTGTGGAGTCTCCCTCACTGGAGATACTCAAGAATGTCTGGACACAGTCCTGTGCCATGTGCTCTGGGATAACCCTGCTTGGGCAGGGAGGTCGGACCAGGTGTCCCGCTATGGCCTCTTCCAGCCTGACCCACCCTGTGATTCCGTGGCCTCCCGGCCGTGTCGCGCACCCCACGACCGCGATGTCCCCGGGGCTCCGTCCCCTCACAGCCCCCTCCGGGACGGCCGCTCCCCGCGCCGGCCCCTCCTCCCGCCCACCGCAGCCCGGCCACCCCGGCCCCNAGCCCGCCCCCCCCGGCCCCGGCCCCGGCCGCTCCCCGCTCCCCATCTCCTCGTGTCCGGGCCCGTCGGGCTGCCCGGAGGCTCCATCGCCGCCGGGCCCGGGGCTCGCCCGCCCCTCGGGGGTCTTCCTCTCGCTCGCGCCCTTCCCGGAGCGGGCCGCCCGCCGCCCCCACAGGTAGATGGCGCCGGCGCCCAGCAGGATGGGCGCGCCCAGCACCAGCGCCAGCTGCCAGCGGGACAGACCCGCCGGGCCGCCGCCGCCCGCCGCCTCCACGGGCTTCGAGGCGGCCATGACGCCCGGGAGGAGGAGGAGAGGGGGAGGAGGAGAGGGAGGAGGGTCAG